>JBBBDQ010002384.1:0-270000 GCA_037127315.1 Ascarosepion bandense
ATATATATATATACAAAATATTAAATAATTTTCTAAAATATTAATAATTTTCTAAATCTACAAAATTGTTAAAATATATATATATATAGTTTTTTTTTGTTTTTTTTAGCAACAAAAATATAGTAGATATAATAGTTAATTAATAATGCTGATCTTAATTTTATAAAATTTTAATACCAATGCCCACCAAGATTAATTTTAAATCTTCCCACATATTCTCCAAAGTAAAAGTTGCTTTACTCTACTTGGTCCACATTGTACATACAATAATGCCTCCCTGATGAAAGAGGTCTTGCTTGTTCTTAACCTTTTAAAGCCATTCATTTCGAAATAACAACATCACTTGAAAAGACACAAAAAGTGTCGAAACAAAATAGCTACTTTTGTAGTGATATTGTAACATATCAATGTTATAATTTATTAATAAATATTATTATTATTATTATTATATATATATATATATATATATATATATATATATATATATATATATATATTTGAGGCAAAGCATACTATTAGCGTTCGGACTTTAAAATATAAAGTTATGCGAACTATCTTTCTATCTATGTCGCTACGTATGTATCTTTCTATCTATCGATCACACATCCATTAATCTACAAAAGAGTGTATTGATTACATATTTCTCTTTGACTATCTATCCATATATCTGCCTGTTTCTCGCTCACTCGCTCTATCACTGCTAAGAAAAGAAGTTAATAAACATATCCATCTATATATCTATTTATAGAAAAATGTCTCATGTTATATAATATGCAATTTCTTACTTATGTATGTATAAATGTTTATATGTATGTATGCATATCTATCTATCTATCTATCTATCTATATATATATATATATATATATATATATATATATATATATATAATCAACAACTATCTAGCTATCGATCTATCTATACATCTATGTATCTACGTATATATATATAGAAATTTTCAAATAAGTATTCATGAAATCTATCTATCTATCTATCTATCTATCTATCTATCTATCTATCTATCTATCTATCTATCTCAGTCTGTTCATATCTATCTATCTATCTATCTATCTATCTATCTATCTATCTATCTCAGTTTGTTCCTCCCTTTATCAACATTCTCCCGATCTATCTCTCATTGCCAAGAAAATAAATTAAAACAGATGTGCGTTGTGGCATACTGGATATCGGCTCAGAACGAGAAACCGGGGAGCCGAGTTCGAATTCCAGTTGAATCCATTCTATTCACTTATGCGCAAATACCCTCGGGAAATGTATTAATCCATTTCTTCCTTCCAGTTATGGGTTAAATAGCAGGACAGATTGGGTTCTATAGCCTTGGTCGGCAACCAGTCTACCGCAGAAAGCAATGGCAACCTAATGCGGGATAATCTTCTGCCCAGTCAGTCATGTCTCTTTCGAGACATGATCGCCCCAGCGTGTGGCAATTAACTGACTGATATAAGTCTGTAAAATCACTAAAATTACGGTTTTTAGTATTTATACATTCTTGTATGTATGTATGTATGTATGTAATAAAAAATATATAGCTACTAATCTATCTATATATCTTCATATATATATATATATATATATATATATATATATATATATATATATATGTATGTATGTGTGTATGTATGTATGTATACATATAAAAATTTTAAAACAAGTATTCATGAAATGTAACTATTTATCTATATTAATTTAGAAGTCATAACATAAATATTTTATAATATCACTACCATTTTGTTTCGACACTGTCTCTTGTCACGTGATGAGGTTTATCTCAAGTTAGAGAGTTTTAAATAGTTCAAGGCTAGCCAAATTTCCTTAATTAGAGAGGCATTGTTACATAGACAGAGTGAACCAATGAAAATAAACTTATTTTTAAATTTGAAGAATATAAAAACAGACTAAAAATAATTTATTGGGGCATTAACATTAATATCTGATTGGAAAAGTCAGCATTATTAATCGATTATTAAATTTACTTTATTTTTATTACGAATTTTAAATTCTAAGTTTAACAAAAGTATTAGATTTAGATTATTTTAAAGCTATTTAGATATTAAACGAGTAAAAGGTGCGGGCGTATATGCAAATCTATAGATATCTACATAGTGACGAATAACTCAGTATATACACACATGAACACACACTGGCACAAAGACACATGCACAGATTAACATACGCACAAATATATACATAAATTTTTAAAATTTGTTTTTATCGACCTGTCAAAATATCTATTAAATTTTAAAACCAGGTTTGAAAAGCGTATGTAAAGGTATAATATTGAAGCGAATTCCGAAGATGACAAGAGCCAAGAATTAACGATATCAATGCAAACACAGTCATATTTCAGTGGATGTACAAATAAACGTAATTACATATATACGAATGCAAATACGCAAGCTAAAAACAAAAATGTATGCGACAAAAAACTCTAAAGATCGTCATATACAAATAAAAATATAACCACATACATGAAACTGGTTATGCACAACTTCTGGCATAAATATATGCAAATAAGCGCAAGAATATTCACACATATTCTAGAAATATATATATAAACACGCATATATATATATATATATATATATATATATATATATATATATATGTATATATATATATATATATAAACACACATCTATCAGGGTTTGGGAGAAAAAATATTCACAGCGACAAGACATAGGCTCAAGTGGACGTCATTGTTGGCCTACGTCTTGTAGGGACATGGAACATGAGTAAGATGAAGGTGTGTGTAAACTATTGATATGTAACACTTCTGCGGGCTGGTTGGTTGGTTCGCTGCCCCTATGCTGCTGCCATGATGATGTCGAAACGGCACCATGATAACGACGCTTTCGGGCCGCTAGTCGTAATGATCTCGTCACAGTAGCTGGTCCTCAAGACGTCTGTTACAACAACGAACTCACTGACCACGCTGTGTTCTTTTGATCTCAGTAGTCACGTTGTAAAAACCCGGTAACCGTATTTTTACCATATCCAGACCGGACACTTGTATACACTTGTGTTAAAATAAAATAATTACGGCACAAAAAAAAAAAAAAAAAAAAAATTCAAATAAATGAATAAGTTCGAAGACGCCTGGATGAGTTACGAAAGAAACTCTTTATAATAAAAAAATGATTAATTATAAAAGCAGATAATATAATTGTTGAAATCTTACTTAAAAAAATTTTTCATAGCAGTGGAAACTTTCCGTTAAGAATAATCAGAGACTTCAACTCTTCAAATAACTTTTAAAACAATAAAGTTCTTTCGGTGTTCTTATCGGAGCCTAATTATTCGACTTTAACTTTTCTTAAATTGATCGGCGGAAGGCTTTTCTACGTTTCTTTACATCTTCAGCCATGAGGTCTATGGTAGGCGACCAGACGTGGGTCGTGGCTCCCATTTGGGAACTCATTCTCTTCAGTCGTTACATTTCGACTGCAAATTCAGAAACTACCCAAACGATTCTGATTTTTCGCACTGAGTTCGGATTTTTATAGTTGTACCCAATTCTCTCGGTGGATCTACGCGACTCAAAACTTTAACTAATGAAATTGTTTTCCACCCACACGATTTACGGGGCGCCATGGTTCGACGAATGAAATATCAACAGCTGACATGACGTAATGTCTTTCTGTCTTTTTTTCTTTCAATTAAATCATCTGTTTTTCGATTTTAGCATCTGTTTCCAGGAATAATCTTTGAGGATTGAACCCTACCTGACCTCATCAAGGAAATTCTGACATTTCGTTATGACTACGGCCATTTTTCAAGCTTCTACTAGCCCAAAACAATTAATTTCGAACACAAAAGAAGAAAAAAGAAATATATTTTTTCTCTTTTTTCCCAATTATCAGTCAATTCCTCTATTCCCCAATTTTACAAGTACAAAATAGTATTAAAAATATCTTTTTTTACGCATGCTTACATCGCGAATTACAATAAAGCACGACTAACAATACCACTAATATAAATTTCTCTCCCTCCGTTGCATTAAATAATATATATATATATATATATATATACCGGCGTGGAAATAGGGTTACAGATAATGAGTATTGTTGACATCGAAATGTACAAAATTAATAAGAATATTAGCATATATCTGAAAAACCACGCAATCAAGCTCATTACAGTTATCTACATGGTGGTTGGAAATAAAAATAATAATAAAATAGTCAGTGGTTGCCAACCTGGAATCCTTCAGTGAAATTTATAACCTATATCTCAAATACTTACACCCGCAAATCACCTATAATCTCAATTACCTACATCCATAAATCACCTATAAAAAAAAACAAAAAAAAAAACAATGATATAACTTTCCCATACATTTCAAACAATTACCGTAACAGATCATCAAGTGTATTTCTCAAAATCTTTAATATATCAAAACTACCATTTGGATACTAGTAGTTTAACTTGATGTTGAAAATCGTAAGTGAATGCAACGAATTCAGCTGGAATTTGAACTCGGCTCCCAGATTTCTCGTTCCGAGTCCATATCTACAGCATCACAACGTACAATTGCTAGAGATGTAATATAACCATATATTATATATTCTATGTTAACGGTTTCTATTCTCGAAATTCTCGCTTGTGGAAACCTCTTCCGGCTCCGTCTTTCCTTGCTATTTTTAATCTTCAGACATTTAACTGTTATTCCACTTGAGGTCAGTTATATTCTGTTTTTCTCATTTTTGTTTTTTTATTGTGATCTATACTTTTAAAAAAAAATCATATCAGCCCAAGCAAGGCGGTGACGCCACTGATGCGCATGGGGCTACTTAAGAGTAGAATGATTGGAAAAGAGAAAGCCAGGAACCACATCTTAAACAAGAAACAAGGAATGAGCCTCTTCACCTGTTCAATAGACGTGGGTGGAGTGTGAACCGGGCGATAGTTAAGTCTATCTACTCCAATTGAGAACAAAAAAAAAAAGAGAAAAGAAAAGAAGTGAAAGAAGATTGGAAAAAAACAAACAAAAAAAAACCAGTATATTTTTCACATATTCTCTAACACTTACTAACTACACCTCGTTTTAGGGACATAGTAGATATTCTTATATTATAAAAGCAATTAATGAAATTACAAATATAAAATCAACTTTTGGAAATGAAACTGATCTAAAATTTTAATACGATCTAAGTGCTAGTCAAAATGAGTGACACCAACATTAGAACATAATACAATAAAACATTAATAATTTTTATTGCAACCAGATACAGAAAAATTTCAAAGATAATAGATTCACATATATAATAGATAAATAAAATAGATTCACATAGATTATAGATAAATAAAATAGATTCACATAGATTATAGATAAATATAATAGATTCACATAAATAATAGATAAAGATAATAGATTCACATATATAAGAGATAAATATAATAGATACACATAGATAATAGATAAATAAAATAGATTCACATACATAATAGATAAATATAATAGATTCACATAGATAATAGGTAAAGATAATAGATTCACATATATAAGAGATAAATATAATAGATACACATATGTAATAGATAAATAAAATAGATTCACATAGATTATAGATAAATATAATAGATTCACATAAATAATAAAGATAATAGATTCACATAGATAATATATATATATATATATATATATATATATATATATATGACTGATTCACATATATAATAGATAAATGCAATAGATTCACATAAATAATAGATAAAGATAATAGATTCATATATACAATACATGAATATAATAGAGTCACATAGATAATAGATATATATAATAGATACATATAGATAATAGATAAATATAATAGATTCAAATAAATAATAGTTAAAGATAATAGATTCACATATATAATAGATAAATATAATAGATTCACATAGATAATAGATAAATAAAATAGATTCACATAGATAATAGATAAATAGATTCACATATATAATAGATAAATGTAATAGATTCACATAGATAATAGGTAAAGATAATAGATTCACATAAATAATAGATAAATATAATAGATTCATATAGATAATAGATAAATATAATAGATTCACATAAATAATAGATAAAGACAATAGATTCACATAGATAATATATATATATATATATATATAATAGAAACGCATATATTATAGATAAATATAATATTTTAATATAAATAACAGATAAAGATAATAGATTCACATATATAATTGATAAATATAATGGATACACATAGATAATAGATAAATATAATTGAGTCACATAGATAATAGATACCTATAATAGATTCACATATATAATAGATGAAGATAATAGATTCACATATATAAGAGATATAGAAAATAGATTCACATAGATAAAAGATAAATATAATAGATTCACATAGATAATAGATAATATAATAGATTCACATAGATAATAGATATATATATGACTGATTCACATAGATAATAGATATATATAGTAGATTCACATAGATAATAGATAAATATAATAGATATATATATATAATAGATGAATATAATAGATACACATATATAATAGATAAATATAATAGATAAAGATAGTACATAAAGATAATAGATAAATATAATAGATTCACATAACTAATAGATAAAGATAATAGATTCACATATACAATACATAAATATAATAGATTCACATAGATAATAGATAAATATAATAGATACATATAGATAATAGATAAATATAATAGATTCAAATAAATAATAGTTAAAGATAATAGATTCACATATATAATAGATAAATATAATAGATTCACATAGATAATAGATAAATATAATAGATTCACATAGATAATAAAGATAATAGATTCACATTTATAATAGATAAAGATAATAGATTCACATAGATAATAGATAAAGATAATAGATTCACATAGATAATAAATAAAGATAATAGATTCACATAGATAATAGATAAATATATTAGATTCATATATATAATAGATAAATGTAATAGATTCACATATATAATAGATATATATAGTAGATTCACATAGATAATAGATAAATATAATAGATTCACATAGATAATAGATAAATGTAATAGATTCACATAAATAATAGATAAAGAAAATAGATTCACATATATAATAGATAAATATAATAGACACACATAGATAATAGATAAATATAATAGATTCACATAAATAATAGAAAAAGATAATAGATTCACATACATAATAGATAAAGATAATAGATTCACATAGATAATAAATAAATATATTAGATTCACATATATAATAGATAAATATAATGGATTCACATAGATAATAGATAAAGATAATAGATTCACATAGATAATAGATAAAGATAATAGATTCACATAGATAATAGTTAAAGATATTAGATTCACATATATAATAGATAAATATAATGGATTCACATAGATAATAGAAAAAGATAATAGATTCACATAGATAATAAATAAATATAATAGATTCACATAGATAATAGATAAATATAATGGATTCACATAGATAATAGATAAAGATAATAGATTCACATAGATAATAGATAAATATAATGGATTCACATAGATAATAGATAAAGATAATAGATTCACATAGATAATAGTTAAAGATATTAGATTCAAATAGAAAATAGATGAATATAATTGATTGACATAGATAATAGATAAAGATACTACATAAATATAATATATTCGCATAGATAATAGATAACGATAAGAGATCCACAATGCGACTATTCATTAGGTTATATATTTCACCTGTTGATACTAGCAAAGCTGTAAAACTTACAATATAATATAGAAAAGTAAACACTCCCAACCTCATAATTACGAATAACAACAGTCTTGTAAAATCTGAACTGAATATGACTGGTCCTATATTTGTTTAGTTATCCAGTACAAAATTGTCTTTCGTCTTAAACCGGTAATCTAGATTAAATACACGGCAAACATCCGATCCCGAATGACAACAAACAACTTAAGCGATATCGATGCCAAGAAAGGTATGAATCTATCTCCAGCTATGGGTTGAATAGCAGGACAAATTGGATTTTCTAGCCTTGGGTGGGTTGGTTTTGCTTAGTCTGAGGTGAATTGGGTTTCATCTTTAATGGTGGTAAGAGGTGTGGTCGGAAGAGGTTCGATAAATATGGTATTCACACAGTTTTTGTGTAATTTGTATACTGATGGGAAAAGTGTGCTATGGAGTCACATGAAGAATTGTAAGGAATACTTGGCCACAACACCTTGTCTGTAATTTTTGACAAGACTTGCTTAAAAGAGAGATTGCTGTCCATATAAACAATTATATATATATATATATTATGGACTCTCCCGTCGATTTTGACGCATGAGTGTCTAACTCAGACTGCCACACAAAGAATTGTTTTGAGTGGTGAAGGCTTGTGTATCACCATCCACACTTTTTGGAACTGCTGAAAACAAACAATCGGTGCAGAACTTCGCCACAGATCGTATGAACAGCATAACTCAGATACTTAACCCATAACTGGAGGGAAGGAATGGATTAATACCTTTCCCAAGGGTACCAGTGCGTAAGTGAATGCAAAGTGTTCGACTGAAATTGGAACTCGGCTCACCGATTTTCACCTCGGAGCCGATATCCACTGCACCACAACGCACATCCGTCAATAAACGCTTACAGCACGTGGTATTTACAAGCAGTCACCGATCTATCTATCTATCTATCTATCTATCTATCTATCTATATATATATATATATATATATATATATATATATATATATGGGCATCGATAAATATACATACTTATATAATTAGATGTACAGGCACGTAAAAATTTTTCTGGTGTTAATAAAACTGTGCTCGTTGTAATATAACAGAGCAATAAAGTACGTAGTGCATAAAACTCCGAGTTTTGCTACAAATGCAGGATAAGATAGATAGATAGATAGATAGATAGATAGATAGATAGATAGATAGATATGAACATACTGAGATAGATAGATAGATAGATAGATAGATAGATAGATAGATAGATAGATAGATTAACACGGAAGGTGAATAACCCACTAGTGTAAGAAACCTTATAAAAATATGTGTAAGGATTGGTGTCAATCTGAACGAATTACGAAATTGTGTGTTGTAAACTTTTCATTATTTGTGTTTGTCGCCTTTTACAGAAAAGCCATCATTGATCACTGTGTTTCATTTTATGCCCGCTTTCTAAAACATCATCAACGTCATTGCTGGATAGCTGGAGACTCGAAAACCAAATGAAATAAACAAACAGTGATAAATGTATACAACTAAAGTTAAAAATAAATTAGAACAAGAATAAAATAGGTGTTTTGGAAAGTTTCTAAGATAAGGTATCTAGGACCCAAAATAATTATGTCAGTTAACGTTAGAGGGTTTAAAAGTTTTCCCTTTGGTGAAAGAAAATCACTTAATCCTGTTTACTTTTGCCTTGAAGGAATGCTGCCTCCTTTTGTTTTTGTTGATTTTTCTTTCTGCTTTTGTTTTGTCTTTGTTAGATTTTTTCGGTGCTGACGAACATACACACGCTTGCACACGCACTAATGTTATCACGTATTTATTCTATACTTACATGCATGAAAGCCAGTAGGTATCAGTCTGTATCGATGAAGCGCATGCGCCCTTCTCCCACTCATCTTTCTCTCTGTGAGTGTGAGTGTGAGTGTGAGCGTGAGCGTGTGATGTTTGCACGAACACTTGTAACTTTGTATATATATATATATATATATATATATATATATATATATATATGCAAAGTTACAATATATATATATATATATATATATATATATATATATATATATATATATACACATCTGTAAGAGATATACGTGGACTTTTAGAATATATATACAGGGTGACCCAAAAATGTATACACATTTTAAATAATTGTAAACTTGGTGTTTATTATTTCAAAATTTCAAAAATATAAAAATATTTACAAGTATCATTTTATTCTTTTTTCTTCACTGCATTGTGACTATATCTTCAATAATTGGAAATTGAATTCCTGAACACAATAATGACAGTCAATGTGTAGACATTTTTTGGGACACCCTGTACTCACAAGGTGCGACGGATAAATTGTCGTAGAAATGACGACAAAATGAAAATAACACTGGCATCTCATTTTTATAGATATATTTTCCTACATTACATGAAGAAATATCTTGAAATATTAAGAAGTAAATTAATTCAATAAAACCACGGCCTCCAGACCACTTGGTAATCTCTTGTTTCTCTTCTGGACGGTGTCCTTGCTTAAGTTGGTGAATACTTTGCCTTCAGTTCAACTTTGGGGTTAAAAAGAGTTTTATTGGTCTCTCGCTCAACTGCGTTTCTCGCGTAATAATCAAGATGTGAAGTGGCCTGATGTATGGCGGTATAAATTGTATGGCTGTATAAATTGTATGGCGGTATAAATTGTATGGCGGTATAAATTGTATGGCGGTATAAATTGTATGGCTGTATAAATTGTATGGCGGTATAAATTGTATGGCTGTATAAATTGTATGGCGGTATAAATTGTATGGCTGTATAAATTGTATGGCTGTATAAATTGTATGAGAGCCATGACTGTGATTTTCTGCTTGTTTGATATACTGTAGTGTCCAGTAACAAGACAAAGGGTTTTTCCAGCAGCCACCCTGTTGACACGAGTCAACATTTGATGTAGGGTTCCGTGTTGAGTCAGAGGCCCTGTGAGAAGACTAATGAATAAAAGGCTCATTAATTGTTCCCTGTTTAGGATGTGGTTTCCGGCTTTCTCTTTTCCAATCTTCTCACTTTGTTTTTTTTTTCAATTGGAGTAGATAGATCTATCTATCGCCCGGTTCAGACTCCACCCACGTCTATTGAACAGGTTAAGAGTCTCATCCCTTGTTCCTGTTTAGGATGTGGTTTCTGGCTTTTCTCTTTTCCAATCTTCTCACTTTGTTTTTTTTTTCAATTGGAGTAGAGAGATCTATCTATCGCCCGGTTCACACTCCACCCACATCTATTGCACAGGTTAAGAGGCTCATCCCTTGTTCCCTGTTTAGGATGTGGTTTTCGGATTTCTCTTTTCCAATCTTCTCACTTTGTTTTTTTGTTTGTTTGTTTTTTTGTCAATTGGTGTAGATAGATCTATCTATCGCCCGGTTCAGACTCCACCCACGTCTATTGAACAGGTTAAGAGGCTCATCCCTTGTTCCCTGTTTGGGATGTGGCTTCCGGCTTTCTCTTTTCCAATCTTCTCACTTTGTTTTTGTTTTTGTTTTTTCAATTGGAGTAGATAGAGTAGATAGATCTATCTATCGCCCGGTTGACACACCACCAACGTCTATTGAACAGGTTAAGAGGCTCATCCTTTGTTCCCACTTAGGATGTGGTTTCCGGCTTTCTCTTTTCCAATCTTCTCACTTTGTTTTTTTCAATTGGAGTAGATAGATCTATCTATCGCCCGGTTCACACTCCACCCACGTCTATTGAACAGGTTAAGAGGCTCATCCTTTGTTCCCTGTTTAGCATGTGGTTTCCGGCTTTCTCTTTTCCAATCTTTTCACTATTACGTATCCCTCTGCACATCAGTGGCGTTGCCGCCTTGCTCGGGGTGATACGATTAAAAAAAAATAACATTGTCATCACTAGTGATCACTCAAACCACCCTCGTAATCACCAGGAGACTCACCAACTCTTTCCGAATTCTCGGCACTCTCCTGAAATTGACACAAAAATAAGCTTAAATGGAACATCTGGCGCTAATGGTAAGCAGTACTGCATGCCGGTTCGAAATTTCTAGAGGAGTGAATTGCGTCATGATAATCTATTTCTCACAGATGGAGCCCAACTGACCATATTACACTTTGCAGTTAACAAAATCAAAAATAAACCCCACAGGTGCACGAAATCAAAAATATATATACTTCATTTGTTGTGTATCATAAAAAGCAAATAAACTAGAATATATATATATATATATATATATATATATATATATATAAGCACATAAATACGTCTTTTACTATATGTTTGCCCGTGATATATGTGTTTGTATACTTTTTGCACAGACGTAATGCATATATATATGATGACATGATGTATGTATATATATATATATATATGTATATATGTGTGTGTGTGTGTGTGTGTGTGTGTGTGTGTGTGTGTATGTGTATGTGTATGTGTGTGTGTGTGTGTGTGTGTGTGACTGTTTGCACATACGAAAAATATCTCGGCTCGACCAGAAAGGGATTTTTAAAAAAAGTTAAAGAATTTAATTTTTTGCTAGGATTTTAGAAAGACGTTGGATCAGCTGAATTTTCAGCGCCCTTAGGTTGATATTTACCATTTGTTGGTTAAGAAGAAGTATTTATGCATTTAAAAACTATCTAGATATATATGTTAAACGAATGATATGAATACATATCTAAATACACAGTTGCTCACCTGCATATGTAAGAATGTGTAAAAACAAGCAGACACAATGTTTGCTATTTATGTAATCTGACATACCTAAGAGAAAATTTTCTGTCCAGATACACAAATTTTTAATATATATATATATATATATATATATATATATATATATATATATATTAAATCTGTGAGTAGAAAGGATAACAGAAGTGGGTCTTTTTATTAAAAAATATTGAAAAGATAGATCCACAAAGAGAGCTCAACGTATAGTATACAGGGCAATATGATACACATTAAGAAAAAAACATCAACGCATCATCGAAAACGGTTAGAAATTATAATTTACAACACTTTTCGATGATGTGTTATGTTTATATATATATATATATATATATATATATATATATATATATAATGATACACATTAAGAAAAAAACATTAAAGTATCATTGAAAACGGTTATAAATTACAATTCATAACACTTTTCCATGATGTTATGTTTTATATATATATATATATATATATATATATATATAATGACACACATCGAGAAAAAATATGTATCTATAATGACACATACTGAGAAAAAACATTAACTCATCATTGAAAACGGTTATAAATTATAATTTATAACACTTTTCGATGGTATGTTATGTTTTATATATATATATATATATATATATATATATATATATATATGATCCTGTTCATTTCTCTTTCTATTTATTTCTCTCTCTTTTTATCTCCCTCTCCCTCTCTCTCTCTGCATATATTTGTGTATGTGTGTGTGTGTGTGTGTGTGTGCGTGCGTATGTATCTGTATAGTGTACGTTCTTATCTATTGAAATATTTATTTACAATTATGTGTATGTGTCAGCATAAATGTATCAATGAGTAATGGTCTATGGATGGGTTTACTAACATACATGTACGAAGTGTATGTTTAACTGAATGTTTGTGTGTTTGCATTCTTTTGTGAGTATATATATCTTTGCAATCACACGATACTGCCTTTCTATATATATAAATATATGCGCTATCTATGTGTTGGTATATATCAGTAAGTGTTTGAGTGTGCGATTGCAAACTTTTGCTCGTATTTGTATGAATTCAATTTTTTGGTATATGTACGTATGTATTTGTTACTGCGTGTTTTTTCCATGTTCACCTGTGTCTGTGTGTGTATCTGTGTACGTGTGTGTGTGTATTTGTGTGCCTGTGTGTTCGTTTTTGTCTTTCTGTAGATACGATGTGTTAGATCGTATGTAGATGATTCTTTGTGTGCCTGTATATAAGTGTATATTTTAGCATCGGGTGTAAAATCAAGCTATACGATCCGCCTCTTTTCTGGAAACAATTTCACCATGTCTAGCGTTTGACGAGGGATTTTTTTTGGTAGTTTCAGTAAATTAAATTGTAGTTCTTTACTGCCATTCACTATCCGTGTCTGAACGCACACGCCTTCACCTGTTCCTGTAAGGGTTACACGATATAATTACATTTGAAAACGCCTTACACGAAGTCTATCTGGTGTTGGAAGTTTGCCATCGCGTAGCACATGCTCTTGGGAAGTTAACTCGAAAGACTTTTCCAAACATTTTGCCCACATTCTTTTAGCTTGTTAATGAATGACGGTTCTTGTATTTCCTCCTAGAATTCTACAAGACTTTCCGGTATTCTTCTTCTCTAACAAAGGCTTTGCTTTAAAGTAACAGATTACATATTAAAACTATTCAAACATTATATATTGGGTTGTTCAATACCAATTTTAAGTGAAATTAAAACAAAACAAAATTATGCTATTAAATATTTTTTCAAACTAAATATGAACTATTTTGTTAAACAAACTTTCGCCATTTTTTCTTCTAGAATTTCAGTGGTTTCTCGGAAAAAATTAATTAAATGTTTTTTTTTATTATTATTTTTAAAGATTTAAAATATTAAACAATGAGATTATTTCGCAAAGAGCTGAATAAATGAAAATCCGAAGGAGTAATGTCTGGTGAATACGACAATGGGGTAACACATCCTAGTCAAGATGCAACAATTTTTGCGGGGTAACCAAAACAAAAAGGGAGATTTGGCAATAACCTGATGGAAAACAACACCTTTCCTCTGCACCAGTTCTGGGCGTTTTTTTTAATTCAGTCAGTCAGTTAACTGCCATACGTGATAGGCACTTTGGGCGATCATGTCTCCAAAGAGACATGACTGACTGGGTAGACGATTATCCCACAGTAGGTTGCCATTGCTTTTTGAAGTAGATTGGTTGCCAGCCAAGGCTATAGAAACCAATCTATTCTATTATTTACCCAATAACTGGAGGGAAGAGATGGATTAATATCTTTCCCAAGGGTATTTGTGCGTAACTGAATACAAGCAATTCAGCTGGAATTCGAACACGGTTCCCTGATTTGTCATTCTGAGTCGATATCCTCTGCACGACAGCGCACATTTTCTTGAATTTCTGCCTTTAATTTTTCCAGTTGTCAGCAGTAATTTCCAGGATCAGATGACTGGTTACGAAGCAGGAGATCATAGTACAGTATTCCTTACCAATTCTAGCAGATGCTCAGTAAAAGTCGCTTTCTGTGTGTCTAAAATTGGCTGTACCACTTAACATAGCATCACATTTATTGAACATTGTTGTAAAAGGCCAATTTTTCATCACTAATCAAAATTGACTTGAAAAAGGTTGCATTTTCAGTGCGTTAATGCGATGATTCGTGAAATAAAAAATAAAAAATAGCGATAATTCATCTATCGCACCCTAAATAGAAAGATTCAAGAATAGTTTAAAAAGCTGTTCACTAAACCTGCAACTAATAGAGAAGTTTCAATGGTAAATGCGCTACAGGTGTACATGTACATGACAATGTGTGTGTGTTTCTCTGTTGAGTTTGCGCGTGTGTTACTATCTTTCTACCTGTCTATCTCAATCTGTTAATATTGTCTTTTAACTTCCTAGTAATTCATATTAGTTTTTTATTTGATTCTTATTTGTTTTCTATAGTTTCTTCATCTTTTCCTTGCTTTTTATTAAAACATTTTAGCTGATCACTTCATCTTCAGATGTTAAATTCCTAGCAATACTCCTGAAGTTGTCTAGTGATTGTGACATGAAGTATTTTCATTCTTCCACATATTTGATTCTTATTTGTTTTCTATAGTCTCTTCATCTTTTGATTGCTTTTTATTAAAACATTTTAGCTGATCACTTCTTCTCAGATGTTAAATTCCTAGCAATACTCCTGAAGTTGTCTAGTGATTGTGACATGAAGAATTTTCATTCTTCCACATATTTGATTCTTATTTGTTTACTATAGTCTCTTCACCTTTTCCTTGCTTTTTATGAAAACATTTTAGCTGATCACTTCTTCTCAGATGTTAAATTCTTAGTAATACTCCTGAAGTTGTCTAGTGTTTGTGACATGAAGTATTTTCATTCTTCCACATATTTGACTCTTATTTGTTTTCTATAGTCTCTTCAACTTTTCCTTGCTTTTTATTAAAACATTTTAGCTGATCACTTCTTCTCAGATGTTAAATTCCTAGTAATACTCCTGAAATTGTCTAGTGATTGTGACCTAAAGTATATTCATTCTTCCACATATTTGATTCTTATTTGTTTTCTATAGTCTCTTCATCTTTTCGTTGCTTTTTATTAAAACATTTTAGCTGATCACTTCTTCTCAGATGTTAAATTCCTAGTAATACTCCTGAAGTTGTCTAGTGATTGTGACATGAAGTATTTTCATTCTTTCACATATTTGATTCTTATTTGTTTTCTATAGTCTCTTCATCTTTCCTTGCTATTTATGAAAATATTTTAGCTGATCACTTCATCTTCAGATGTTAAATTCCTAGTAATACTCCTGAAGTTGTCTAGTGATTGTGACATGAAGTATTTTCATTCTTCCACATATTTGATTCTTATTTGTTTTCTATAGTTTCTTCAACTTTTCCTTGCTTTTTATTAAAACATTTTAGCTGATCACTTCATCTTCAGATATTAAATTCCTAGTAATACTCCTGAAGTTGTCTAGTGATTGTGACATGAAGTATTTTCATTCTTCCACATATTTGATTCTTATTAGTTTTCTATAGTCTCTTCATCCTTTCCTTGCTTTTTATGAAAATATTTTAGCTGATCACTTCTTCTCAGATGTTAAATTCCTAGTAATACTCGTGAAGTTGTCTAGTGATTGTGACATGAAGTATTTTCATTCTTCCACATATTTGATTCTTATTTGTTTTCTATAGTCTCTTCATCTTTTCCATGCTTTTATTAAAATATTTTAGCTGATCACTTCATCTTCAGATGTTAAATTCCTAGCAATACTCCTGAAGTTGTCTAGTGATTGTGACATGAAGTATTTTCATTCTTTCACATATTTGATTCTTATTTGTTTTCTATAGTCTCTTCATCTTTTCCTTGCTTTTTATTAAAACATTTTAGCTGATCACTTTTTCTCAGATGATAAATTCTTAGTAATACTCCTGAAGTTGTCTAGTGATTGTGACATGAAGTATATTCATTCTTTCACATATTTGATTCTTATTTGTTTTCTATAGTCTCTTCATCTTTTCCTTGCTTTTTATTAAAACATTTTAGCTGATCACTTCATCTTCAGATGTTAAATTCCTAGTAATGTTCCCGAAATTGTCTAGTGATTGTGACATGAAGTATTTTCATTCTTCCACATATTTGATTCTTATTAGTTTTCTATAGTCTCTTCATCTTTCCTTGCTTTTTATGAAAATATTTTAGCTGATCACTTCATCTTCAGATGTTAAATTCCTAGTAATACTCCTGAAGTTGTCTAGTGATTGTGACATGAAGTATTTTCATTCTTCCACATATTTGATTCTTATTTGTTTTCTATAGTTTCTTCATCTTTTCCTTGCTTTTTATTAAAACATTTTAGCTGATCACTTCTTCTCAGATGTTAAATTCCTAGTAATACTCCTGAAGTTGTCTAGTGATTGTGACATGAAGTATTTTCATTCTTCCACATATTTGATTCTTATTAGTTTTCTATAGTCTCTTCATCCTTTCCTTGCTTTTTATGAAAATATTTTAGCTGATCACTTCATCTTCAGATGTTAAATTCCTAGTAATACTCCTGAAGTTGTCTAGTGATTGTGACATGAAGTATTTTCATTCTTCCACATATTTGATTCTTATTTGTTTTCTATAGTCTCTTCATATTTACCATGCTTTTATTAAAATATTTTAGCTGATCACTTCATCTTCAGATGTTAAATTCCTAGCAATACTCCTGAAGTTGTCTAGTGATTGTGACATGAAGTATTTTCATTCTTTCACATATTTGATATTTATTTGTTTTCTATAGTCTCTTCATCTTTTCCTTGCTTTTTATTAAAACATTTTAGCTGATCACTTTTTCTCAGATGTTAAATTCTTAGTAATACTCCTGAAGTTGTCTAGTGATTGTGACATGAAGTATATTCATTCTTTCACATATTTGATTCTTATTTGTTTTCTATAGTCTCTTCATCTTTTCCTTGCTTTTTATTAAAACATTTTAGCTGATCACTTCATCTTTAGATGTTAAATTCTTAGTAATACTCCTGAAGTTGTCTAGTGATTGTGACATGAAGTATTTTCATTCTTTCACATATTTGATTCTTATTTGTTTTCTATAGTCTCTTCATCTTTTCCTTGCTTTTTATTAAAATATTTTAGCTGATCACTTTTTCTCAGATGATAAATTCTTAGTAATACTCCTGAAGTTGTCTAGTGATTATGACATGAAGTATATTCATTCTTTCACATATTTGATTCTTATTTGTTTTCTATAGTCTCTTCATCTTTTCCTTGCTTTTTATTAAAACATTTTAGCTGATCACTTCATCTTTAGATGTTAAATTCCTAGTAATGCTACCGAAATTGTCTAGTGATTGTGACATGAAGTATTTTCATTCTTCCACATATTTGATTCTTATTAGTTTTCTATAGTCTCTTCATCTTTCCTTGCTTTTTATGAAAATATTTTAGCTGATCACTTCATCTTCAGATGTTAAATTCCTAGTAATACTCCTGAAGTTGTCTAGTGATTATGACATGAAGAATTTTCATTCTTCCACATATTTGATTCTTATTTGTTTTCTATAGTTTCTTCATCTTTTCCTTGCTTTTTATTAAAACATTTTAGCTGATCACTTCTTCTCAGATGTTAAATTCCTAGTAATACTCCTGAAGTTGTCTAGTGATTGTGACATGAAGTATTTTCATTCTTCCACATATTTGATTCTTATTAGTTTTCGATAGTCTCTTCATCCTTTCCTTGCTTTTTATGAAAATATTTTAGCTGATCACTTCATCTTCAGATGTTAAATTCCTAGTAATACTCCTGAAGTTGTCTAGTGTTTGTGACATGAAGTATTTTCATTCTTCCACATATTTGATTCTTATTTGTTTTCTATAGTCTCTTCACCTTTTCCATGCTTTTATTAAAATATTTTAGCTGATCACTTCATCTTCAGATGTTAAATTCCTAGCAATACTCCTGAAGTTGTCTAATGATTGTGACATGAAGTATTTTCATTCTTCCACATATTTGATTCTTATTTGTTTTCTATAGTCTCTTCATCTTTTGATTGCTTTTTATTAAAACATTTTAGCTGATCACTTCTTCTCAGATGTTAAATTCCTAGCAATACTCCTGAAGTTGTCTAGTGATTGTGACATGAAGAATTTTCATTCTTCCACATATTTGATTCTTATTTGTTTACTATAGTCTCTTCACCTTTTCCTTGCTTTTTATGAAAACATTTTAGCTGATCACTTCTTCTCAGATGTTAAATTCTTAGTAATACTCCTGAAAGTTGTCTAGTGTTTGTGACATGAAGTATTTTCATTCTTCCACATATTTGACTCTTATTTGTTTTCTATAGTCTCTTCAACTTTTCCTTGCTTTTTATTAAAACATTTTAGCTGATCACTTCTTCTCAGATGTTAAATTCCTAGTAATACTCCTGAAATTGTCTAGTGATTGTGACCTAAAGTATATTCATTCTTCCACATATTTGATTCTTATTTGTTTTCTATAGTCTCTTCATCTTTTCGTTGCTTTTTATTAAAACATTTTAGCTGATCACTTCTTCTCAGATGTTAAATTCCTAGTAATACTCCTGAAGTTGTCTAGTGATTGTGACATGAAGTATTTTCATTCTTTCACATATTTGATTCTTATTTGTTTTCTATAGTCTCTTCATCTTTCCTTGCTTTTTATGAAAATATTTTAGCTGATCACTTCATCTTCAGATGTTAAATTCCTAGTAATACTCCTGAAGTTGTCTAGTGATTGTGACATGAAGTATTTTCATTCTTCCACATATTTGATTCTTATTTGTTTTCTATAGTTTCTTCAACTTTTCCTTGCTTTTTATTAAAACATTTTAGCTGATCACTTCTTCTCAGATGTTAAATTCCTAGTAATACTCCTGAAATTGTCTAGTGATTGTGACCTAAAGTATATTCATTCTTCCACATATTTGATTCTTATTTGTTTTCTATAGTCTCTTCATCTTTTCGTTGCTTTTTATTAAAACATTTTAGCTGATCACTTCTTCTCAGATGTTAAATTCCTAGTAATACTCGTGAAGTTGTCTAGTGATTGTGACATGAAGTATTTTCATTCTTTCACATATTTGATTCTTATTTGTTTTCTATAGTCTCTTCATCTTTTCCTTGCTTTTTATTAAAACATTTTAGCTGATCACTTCATCTTTAGATGTTAAATTCTTAGTAATACTCCTGAAGTTGTCTAGTGATTGTGACATGAAGTATTTTCATTCTTTCACATATTTGATTCTTATTTGTTTTCTATAGTCTCTTCATCTTTTCCTTGCTTTTTATTAAAACATTTTAGCTGATCACTTTTTCTCAGATGATAAATTCTTAGTAATACTCCTGAAGTTGTCTAGTGATTGTGACATGAAGTATATTCATTCTTTCACATATTTGATTCTTATTTGTTTTCTATAGTCTCTTCATCTTTTCCTTGCTTTTTATTAAAACATTTTAGCTGATCACTTCATCTTCAGATGTTAAATTCCTAGTAATGTTCCCGAAATTGTCTAGTGATTGTGACATGAAGTATTTTCATTCTTTCCACATATTTGATTCTTATTAGTTTTCTATAGTCTCTTCATCTTTCCTTGCTTTTTATGAAAATATTTTAGCTGATCACTTCATCTTCAGATGTTAAATTCCTAGTAATACTCCTGAAGTTGTCTAGTGATTGTGACATGAAGTATTTTCATTCTTCCACATATTTGATTCTTATTTGTTTTCTATAGTTTCTTCATCTTTTCCTTGCTTTTTATTAAAACATTTTAGCTGATCACTTCTTCTCAGATGTTAAATTCCTAGTAATACTCCTGAAGTTGTCTAGTGATTGTGACATGAAGTATTTTCATTCTTCCACATATTTGATTCTTATTAGTTTTCTATAGTCTCTTCATCCTTTCCTTGCTTTTTATGAAAATATTTTAGCTGATCACTTCATCTTCAGATGTTAAATTCCTAGTAATACTCCTGAAGTTGTCTAGTGATTGTGACATGAAGTATTTTCATTCTTCCACATATTTGATTCTTATTTGTTTTCTATAGTCTCTTCATCTTTACCATGCTTTTATTAAAATATTTTAGCTGATCACTTCATCTTCAGATGTTAAATTCCTAGCAATACTCCTGAAGTTGTCTAGTGATTGTGACATGAAGTATTTTCATTCTGTCACATATTTGATATTTATTTGTTTTCTATAGTCTCTTCATCTTTTCCTTGCTTTTTATTAAAACATTTTAGCTGATCACTTCTTCTCAGATGTTAAATTCTTAGTAATACTCCTGAAGTTGTCTAGTGATTGTGACATGAAGTATATTCATTCTTTCACATATTTGATTCTTATTTGTTTTCTATAGTCTCTTCATCTTTTCCTTGCTTTTTATTAAAACATTTTAGCTGATCACTTCATCTTTAGATGTTAAATTCTTAGTAATACTCCTGAAGTTGTCTAGTGATTGTGACATGAAGTATTTTCATTCTTTCACATATTTGATTCTTATTTGTTTTCTATAGTCTCTTCATCTTTTCCTTGCTTTTTATTAAAACATTTTAGCTGATCACTTTTTCTCAGATGATAAATTCTTAGTAATACTCCTGAAGTTGTCTAGTGATTATGACATGAAGTATATTCATTCTTTCACATATTTGATTCTTATTTGTTTTCTATAGTCTCTTCATCTTTTCCTTGCTTTTTATTAAAACATTTTAGCTGATCACTTCATCTTTAGATGTTAAATTCCTAGTAATGCTCCCGAAATTGTCTAGTGATTGTGACATGAAGTATTTTCATTCTTCCACATATTTGATTCTTATTAGTTTTCTATAGTCTCTTCATCTTTCCTTGCTTTTTATGAAAATATTTTAGCTGATCACTTCATCTTCAGATGTTAAATTCCTAGTAATACTCCTGAAGTTGTCTAGTGATTATGACATGAAGAATTTTCATTCTTCCACATATTTGATTCTTATTTGTTTTCTATAGTTTCTTCATCTTTTCCTTGCTTTTTATTAAAACATTTTAGCTGATCACTTCTTCTCAGATGTTAAATTCCTAGTAATACTCCTGAAGTTGTCTAGTGATTGTGACATGAAGTATTTTCATTCTTCCACATATTTGATTCTTATTAGTTTTCGATAGTCTCTTCAACCTTTCCTTGCTTTTTATGAAAATATTTTAGCTGATCACTTCATCTTCAGATGTTAAATTCCTAGTAATACTCCTGAAGTTGTCTAGTGATTGTGACATGAAGTATTTTCATTCTTCCACATATTTGATTCTTATTTGTTTTCTATAATCTCTTCATCTTTTCCATGCTGTTATTAAAATATTTTAGCTGATCACTTCATCTTCAGATGTTAAATTCCTAGCAATACTCCTGAAGTTGTCTAGTGATTGTGACATGAAGTATTTTCATTCTTTCACATATTTGATTCTTATTTGTTTTCTATAGTCTCTTCATCTTTTCCTTGCTTTTTATTAAAACATTTTAGCTGATCACTTTTTCTCAGATGATAATTTCGTAGTAATACTCCTGAAGTTGTCTAGTGATTGTGACATAAAGTATATTCATTCTTTCACATATTTGATTCTTATTTGTTTTCTATAGTCTCATCATCTTTTCCTTGCTTTTTATTAAAACATTTTAGCTGATCACTTCATCTTTAGATGTTAAATTCCTAGTAATGTTCCCGAAATTGTCTAGTGATTGTGACATGAAGTATTTTCATTCTTCCACTTATTTGATTCTTATTAGTTTTCTATAGTCTCTTCATCTTTCCTTGCTTTTTATGAAAATATTTTAGCTGATCACTTCATCTTCAGATGTTAAATTCCTAGTAATACTCCTGAAGTTGTCTAGTGATTGTGACATGAAGTATTTTCATTCTTCCACATATTTGATTCTTATTAGTTTTCTATAGTCTCTTCATCCTTTCCTTGCTTTTTATGAAAATATTTTAGCTGATCACTTCATCTTCAGATGTTAAATTCCTAGTAATACTCCTGAAGTTGTCTAGTGATTGTGACATGAAGTATTTTCATTCTTCCACATATTTGATTCTTATTTGTTTTCTATAGTCTCTTCATCTTTTCCATGCTTTTATTAAAATATTTTAGCTGATCACTTCATCTTCAGATGTTAAATTCCTAGCAATACTCCTGAAGTTGTCTAGTGATTGTGACATGAAGTATTTTCATTCTTTCACATATTTGATTCTTATTTGTTTTCTATAGTCTCTTCATCTTTTCCTTGCTTTTTATTAAAACATTTTAGCTGATCACTTCTTCTCAGATGTTAAATTCTTAGTAATACTCCTGAAGTTGTCTAGTGATTGTGACATGAAGTATATTCATTCTTTCACATATTTGATTCTTATTTGTTTTCTATAGTCTCTTCATCTTTTCCTTGCTTTTTATTAAAACATTTTAGCTGATCACTTCATCTTTAGATGTTAAATTCTTAGTAATACTCCTGAAGTTGTCTAGTGATTGTGACATGAAGTATTTTCATTCTTTCACATATTTGATTCTTATTTGTTTTCTATAGTCTCTTCATCTTTTCCTTGCTTTTTATTAAAACATTTTAGCTGATCACTTTTTCTCAGATGATAAATTCTTAGTAATACTCCTGAAGTTGTCTAGTGATTGTGACATGAAGTATATTCATTCTTTCACATATTTGATTCTTATTTGTTTTCTATAGTCTCTTCATCTTTTGCTTGCTTTTTATTAAAACATTTTAGCAGATCACTTCATCTTTAGATGTCAAATTCCTAGTAATGCTCCCAAATTATCTAGTGATTGTGACATGAAGTATTTTCATTCTTCCACATATTTGATTCTTATTAGTTTTCTATAGTCTCTTCATCTTTCCTTGCTTTTTATGAAAATATTTTAGCTGATCACTTCATCTTCAGATGTTAAATTCCTAGTAATACTCCAGAAGTTGTCTAGTGATTGTGACATGAAGTATTTTCATTCTTCCACATATTTGATTCTTATTTGTTTTCTATAGTTTCTTCATCTTTTCCTTGCTTTTTATTAAAACATTTTAGCTGATCACTTCTTCTCAGATGTTAAATTCCTAGTAATACTCCTGAAGTTGTCTAGTGATTATGACATGAAGAATTTTCATTCTTCCACATATTTGATTCTTATTTGTTTTCTATAGTTTCTTCATCTTTTCCTTGCTTTTTATTAAAACATTTTAGCTGATCACTTCTTCTCAGATGTTAAATTCTTAGTAATACTCCTGAAGTTGTCTAGTGATTGTGACATGAAGTATTTTCATTCTTCCACATATTTGATTCTTATTAGTTTTCGATAGTCTCTTCATCCTTTCCTTGCTTTTTATGAAAATATTTTAGCTGATCACTTCATCTTCAGATGTTAAATTCCTAGTAATACTCCTGAAGTTGTCTAGTGATTGTGACATGAAGTATTTTCATTCTTCCACATATTTGATTCTTATTTGTTTTCTATAGTCTCTTCATCTTTTCCATGCTTTTATTAAAATATTTTAGCTGATCACTTCATCTTCAGATGTTAAATTCCTAGCAATACTCCTGAAGTTGTCTAGTGATTGTGACATGAAGTATTTTCATTCTTTCACATATTTGATTCTTATTTGTTTTCTATAGTCTCTTCATCTTTTCCTTGCTTTTTATTAAAACATTTTAGCTGATCACTTTTTCTTAGATGATAATTTCTTAGTAATACTCCTGAAGTTGTCTAGTGATTGTGACATAAAGTATATTCATTCTTTCACATATTTGATTCTTATTTGTTTTCTATAGTCTCTTCATCTTTTCCTTGCTTTTTATTAAAACATTTTAGCTGATCACTTCATCTTTAGATGTTAAATTCCTAGTAATGTTCCCGAAATTGTCTAGTGATTGTGACATGAAGTATTTTCATTCTTCCACTTATTTGATTCTTATTAGTTTTCTTTTATAGTCTCTTCATCTTTCCTTGCTTTTTATGAAAATATTTTAGCTGATCACTTCATCTTCAGATGTTAAATTCCTAGTAATACTCCTGAAGTTGTCTAGTGATTGTGACAAGAAGTATTTTCATTCTTCCACATATTTGATTCTTATTAGTTTTCTATAGTCTCTTCATCCTTTCCTTGCTTTTTATGAAAATATTTTAGCTGATCACTTCATCTTCAGATGTTAAATTCCTAGTAATACTCCTGAAGTTGTTTAGTGATTGTGACATGAAGTATTTTCATTCTTCCACATATTTGATTCTTATTTGTTTTCTATAGTCTCTTCATCTTTTCCATGCTTTTATTAAAATATTTTAGCTGATCACTTCATCTTCAGATGTTAAATTCCTAGCAATACTCCTGAAGTTGTCTAGTGATTGTGACATGAAGTATTTTCATTCTTTCACATATTTGATTCTTATTTGTTTTCTATAGTCTCTTCATCTTTTCCTGGCTTTTTATTAAAACATTTTAGCTGATCACTTCTTCTCAGATGTTAAATTCTTAGTAATACTCCTGAAGTTGTCTAGTGATTGTGACATGAAGTATATTCATTCTTTCACATATTTGATTCTTATTTGTTTTTTTCTATAGTCTCTTCATCTTTTCCTTGCTTTTTATTAAAACATTTTAGCTGATCACTTCATCTTTAGATGTTAAATTCTTAGTAATACTCCTGAAGTTGTCTAGTGATTGTGACATGAAGTATTTTCATTCTTTCACATATTTGATTCTTATTTGTTTTCTATAGTCTCTTCATCTTTTCCTTGCTTTTTATTAAAACATTTTAGCTGATCACTTTTTCTCAGATGATAAATTCTTAGTAATACTCCTGAAGTTGTCTAGTGATTGTGACATGAAGTATATTCATTCTTTCACATATTTGATTCTTATTTGTTTTCTATAGTCTCTTCATCTTTTGCTTGCTTTTTATTAAAACATTTTAGCAGATCACTTCATCTTTAGATGTCAAATTCCTAGTAATGCTCCCGAAATTATCTAGTGATTGTGACATGAAGTATTTTCATTCTTCCACATATTTGATTCTTATTAGTTTTCTATAGTCTCTTCATCTTTCCTTGCTTTTTATGAAAATATTTTAGCTGATCACTTCATCTTCAGATGTTAAATTCCTAGTAATACTCCAGAAGTTGTCTAGTGATTGTGACATGAAGTATTTTCATTCTTCCACATATTTGATTCTTATTTGTTTTCTATAGTTTCTTCATCTTTTCCTTGCTTTGTATTAAAACATTTTAGCTGATCACTTCTTCTCAGATGTTAAATTCCTAGTAATACTCCTGAAGTTGTCTAGTGATTGTGACATGAAGTATTTTCATTCTTCCACATATTTGAATCTTATTAGTTTTCTATAGTCTCTTCATCCTTTCCTTGCTTTTTATGAAAATATTTTAGCTGATCACTTCATCTTCAGATGTTAAATTCCTAGTAATACTCCTGAAGTTGTCTAGTGATTGTGACATGAAGTATTTTCATTCTTCCACATATTTGATTCTTATTTTTTTTCTATAGTCTCTTCATCTTTTCCATGCTTTTATTAAAATATTTTAGCTGATCACTTCATCTTCAGATGTTAAATTCCTAGCAATACTCCTGAAGTTGTCTAGTGATTGTGACATGAAGTATTTTCATTCTTTCACATATTTGATTCTTATTTGTTTTCTATAGTCTCTTCATCTTTTCCTTGCTTTTTATTAAAACATTTTAGCTGATCACTTCTTCTCAGATGTTAAATTCTTAGTAATACTCCTGAAGTTGTCTAGTGATTGTGACATGAAGTATATTCATTCTTTCACATATTTGATTCTTATTTGTTTTCTATAGTCTCTTCATCTTTTCCTTGCTTTTTATTAAAACATTTTAGCTGATCACTTCATCTTTAGATGTTAAATTCCTAGTAATGCTCCTGAAATTGTCTAGTGATTGTGACATGAAGTATATTCATTCTTCCACATATTTGATTCTTATTAGTTTTCTATAGTCTCTTCATCTTTCCTTGCTTTTTATGAAAATATTTTAGCTGATCACTTCATCTTCAGATGTTAAATTCCTAGTAATACTCCTGAAGTTGTCTAGTGATTGTGACATGAAGTATTTTCATTCTTTCACATATTTGATTCTTATTTGTTTTCTATAGTCTCTTCATCTTTTCCTTGCTTTTTATTAAAACATTTTAGCTGATCACTTCTTCTCAGATGTTAAATTCCTAGTAATACTCCTGAAGTTGTCTAGTGATTGTGACATGAAGTATATTCATTCTTTCACATATTTGATTCTTATTTGTTTTCTATAGTCTCTTCATCTTTTCCTTGCTTTTTATTAAAACATTTTAGCTGATCACTTCATCTTTAGATGTTAAATTCCTAGTAATGCTCCTGAAATTGTCTAGTGATTGTGACATGAAGTATTTTCATTCTTCCACATATTTGAATCTTATTAGTTTTCGAGAGTCTCTTCATCCTTTCCTTGCTTTTTATGAAAATATTTTAGCTGATCACTTCATCTTCAGATGTTAAATTCCTAGTAATACTCCTGAAGTTGTCTAGTGATTGTGACATGAAGTATTTTCATTCTTCCACATATTTGATTCTTATTTTTTTTCTATAGTCTCTTCATCTTTTCCATGCTTTTATTAAAATATTTTAGCTGATCACTTCATCTTCAGATGTTAAATTCCTAGCAATACTCCTGAAGTTGTCTAGTGATTGTGACATGAAGTATTTTCATTCTTTCACATATTTGATTCTTATTTGTTTTCTATAGTCTCTTCATCTTTTCCTTGCTTTTTATTAAAACATTTTAGCTGATCACTTCTACTCAGATGTTAAATTCTTAGTAATACTCCTGAAGTTGTCTAGTGATTGTGACATGAAGTATATTCATTCTTTCACATATTTGATTCTTATTTGTTTTCTATAGTCTCTTCATCTTTTCCTTGCTTTTTATTAAAACATTTTAGCTGATCACTTCTTCTTTAGATGTTAAATTCTTAGTAATACTCCTGAAGTTGTCTAGTGATTGTGACATGAAGTATTTTCATTCTTTCACATATTTGATTCTTATTTGTTTTCTATAGTCTCTTCATCTTTTCCTTGCTTTTTATTAAAACATTTTAGCTGATCACTTTTTCTCAGATGATAAATTCTTAGTAATACTCCTGAAGTTGTCTAGTGATTGTGACATGAAGTATATTCATTCTTTCACATATTTGATTCTTATTTGTTTTCTATAGTCTCTTCATCTTTTGCTTGCTTTTTATTAAAACATTTTAGCTGATCACTTCATCTTTAGATGTCAAATTCCTAGTAATGCTCCCGAAATTATCTAGTGATTGTGACATGAAGTATTTTCATTCTTCCACATATTTGATTCTTATTAGTTTTCTATAGTCTCTTCATCTTTCCTTGCTTTTTATGAAAATATTTTAGCTGATCACTTCATCTTCAGATGTTAAATTCCTAGTAATACTCCAGAAGTTGTCTAGTGATTGTGACATGAAGTATTTTCATTCTTCCACATATTTGATTCTTATTTGTTTTCTATAGTTTCTTCATCTTTTCCTTGCTTTTTATTAAAACATTTTAGCTGATCACTTCTTCTCAGATGTTAAATTCCTAGTAATACTCCTGAAGTTGTCTAGTGATTGTGACATGAAGTATTTTCATTCTTTCACATATTTGAATCTTATTAGTTTTCTATAGTCTCTTCATCCTTTCCTTGCTTTTTATGAAAATATTTTAGCTGATTACTTCAACTTCAGATGTTAAATTCCTAGTAATACTCCTGAAGTTGTCTAGTGATTGTGACATGAAGTATTTTCATTCTTCCACATATTTGATTCTTATTTTTTTTCTATAGTCTCTTCATCTTTTCCATGCTTTTATTAAAATATTTTAGCTGATCACTTCATCTTCAGATGTTAAATTCCTAGCAATACTCCTGAAGTTGTCTAGTGATTGTGACATGAAGTATTTTCATTCTTTCACATATTTGATTCTTATTTGTTTTCTATAGTCTCTTCATCTTTTCCTTGCTTTTTATTAAAACATTTTAGCTGATCACTTCTTCTCAGATGTTAAATTCTTAGTAATACTCCTGAAGTTGTCTAGTGATTGTGACATGAAGTATATTCATTCTTTCACATATTTGATTCTTATTTGTTTTCTATAGTCTCTTCATTTTTTCTTGCTTTTTATTAAAACATTTTAGCTGATCACTTCATCTTTAGATGTTAAATTCCTAGTAATGCTCCTGAAATTGTCTAGTGATTGTGACATGAAGTATTTTCATTCTTCCACATATTTGATTCTTATTAGTTTTCTATAGTCTCTTCATCTTTCCTTGCTTTTTATGAAAATATTTTAGCTGATCACTTCATCTTCAGATGTTAAATTCCTAGTAATACTCCTGAAGTTGTCTAGTGATTGTGACATGAAGTATATTCATTCTTTCACATATTTGATTCTTATTTGTTTTCTATAGTTTCTTCATCTTTTCCTTGCTTTTTATTAAAACATTTTAGCTGATCACTTCCTCTCAGATGTTAAATTCCTAGTAATACACCTGAAGTTGTCTAGTGATTGTGACATGAAGTATTTTCATTCTTTCACATATTTGATTCTTATTTGTTTTCTATAGTCTCTTCATCTTTTCCTTGCTTTTTATGAAAATATTTTAGCTGATCACTTCATCTTCAGATGTTAAATTCCTAGTAATACTCCTGAAGTTGTCTAGTGATTGTGACATGAAGTATTTTCATTCTTCCACATATTTGATTCTTATTTGTTTTCTATAGTCTCTTCATCTTTTCCATGCTTTTATTAAAACATTTTAGCTGATCACTTCATCTTCAGATGTTAAATTCCTAGCAATACTCCTGAAGTTGTCTAGTGATTGTGACATGAAGTATTTTCATTCTTCCACATATTTGATTCTTATTTGTTTTCTATAGTCTCTTCATCTTTTCCTTGCTTTTTATTAAAACATTTTAGCTGATCACTTCTTCTCAGATGTTAAATTCCTAGTAATACTCCTGAAGTTGTCTAGTGATTGTGACATGAAGTATATTCATTCTTTCACATATTTGATTCTTATTTGTTTTCAATAGTCTTTTCATCTTTTCCTTGCTTTTTATTAAAACATTTTAGCTGATCACTTCATCTTTAGATGTTAAATTCCTAGTAATGCTCCTGAAATTGTCTAGTGATTGTGACATGAAGTATATTCATTCTTCCACATATTTGATTCTTATTAGTTTTCAATAGTCTCTTAATCTTTTCCTTGCTTTTTATGAAAATATTTTAGCTGATCACTTCATCTTCAGATGTTAAATTCCTAGTAATACTCCTGAAGTTGTCTAGTGATTGTGACATGAAGTATTTTCATTCTTCCACATATTTGATTCTTATTTGTTTTCTATAGTCTCTTCATCTTTTCCGTGCTGTTTATTAAAACATTTTAGCTGATTACTTCATCTTTAGATGTTAAATTCCTAGTAATATGCCTGAAGCTGTCTACTGATTGTGACATGAAGTATTTTCATTCTTTCACATATTTGATTCTTATTTGTTTACTATAGTCTCTTCATCTTTTCCTCGCTTTTTATTAAAACATTTTAGCTGATTACTTCTTCTCAGATGTTAAATTCCTAGTAATACTCTTGAAGTTTTCTAGTGATTGTGACATGAAGTATATTCATTCTTTCAAATATTTGATACTTATTTGTTTTCTATAGTCTTTTCATCTTTTCCTTGCTTTTTATTAAAACATTTTAGCTGATAACTTCATCTTTAGATGTTAAATTCCTAGTAATGCTCCTGAAGTTGTCTAGTGATTGTGACATGAAGTGTATTCATTCTTCCACATATTTGATTCTAATTAGTTTTCTATAGTCTCTTCATCTTTTCCTTGCTTTTTATGAAAATATTTTAGCTGATCACTTCATCTTCAGATGTTAAATTCCTAGTAATACTCCTGAAGTTGTCTAGTGATTATGACATGAAGTATTTTCATTCTTCCACATATTTGATTCTTATTTGTTTTCTATAGTCTCTTCATCTTTTCCTTGCTTTTTATTAAAACATTTTAGCTGATCACTTCTTCTCAGATGTTACATTCCTAGTAATACTCCTGAAGTTGTCTAGTGATTGTGACATGAAGTATTTTCATTCTTTCACATATATGATTCTTATTTGTTTTCTATAGTCTCTTCATCTTTTCCTTGCTTTTATTAAAACATTTTAGCTGATCACTTCATCTTTAGGTGTTAAATTCCTAGTAACGATCCTGAAGTTTTCTAGTGATTGTGACATGAAGTATTTTCATTCTTCCACATATTTGATTCTTATTTGTTTTCTATAGTCTCTTCATCTTTCCTTGCTTTTTATTAAAATATTTTAGCTGATCACTTCATCTTCAGATGTTAAATTCCTAGCAATACTCCTGAAGTTGTCTAGTGATTGTGACATGAAGTATTTTCATTCTTCCACATATTTGATTCTTATTTGTTTTCTATAGTCTCTTCATCTTTTGATTGCTTTTTATTAAAACATTTCAGCTGATCACTTCTTCTCAGATGTTAAATTCCTAGCAATACTCCTGAAGTTGTCTAGTGATTGTGACATGAAGTATATTCATTCTTCCACATATTTGATTCTTATATGTTTTCTATAGTCTCTTCAACATTTCCTTGCTTTTTATTAAAACATTTTAGCTGATCACTTCATCTTCAGATGTTAAATTCCTAGCAATACTCCTGAAGTTGTCTAGTGATTGTGACATGAAGTATTTTCATTCTTTCACATATTTGATTCTTATTTGTTTCTATAGTCTCTTCATCTTTTCCTTGCTTTTATTAAAACATTTTAGCTGATCACTTCATCTTTAGATGTTAAATTCGAGTAATACTCCTGAAGTTGTCTAGTGATTGTGACATGAAGTATTTTCATTCTTTCACATATTTGATTCTTATTTGTTTTCTATAGTCTCTTCATCTTTTCCTTGCTTTTTATTAAAACATTTTAGCTGATCACTTCATCTTCAGATGTTAAATTCCTAGTAATGCTCCTGAAGTTGTCTAGTGATTGTGACATGAAGAATTTTCATTCTTCCACATATTTGATTCTTATTTGTTTTCTATAGTCTCTTCATCTTTTCCTTGCTTTTTATTAAAACATTTTAGCTGATCACTTCTTCTCAGATTTTAAATTCTGAGTAATACCCCTGAAGTTGTCTAGTGCTTGTGACATGAAGCATATTCATTCCTTCACATATTTGACTCTTATTTGTTTTCTATAGTCTCTTCATCTTTTCCTTGCTTTTTATTAAAATATTTTAGCTGATCACTTCATCTTCAGATGTTAAATTCCTAGTAATACTCCTGAAGTTGTCTAGTGATTGTGACATGAAGTATTTTCATTCTTCCACATATTTGATTCTTATTTGTTTTCTATAGTCTCTTCATCTTTTCCTTTCTTTTATTAATACATTTTAGCTGATCACTTCTTCTCAGATGTTAAATTCCTAGTCTTACTCCTGAAGTTGTCTAGTGATTGTGACATGAATTATTTTCATTCTTTCACATATTTGATTCTTATTTGTTTTCTATAGTCTCTTCATCTTTTCCTTGCTTTTTATTAAAACATTTTAGCTGATCACTTCTTCTCAGATGTTAAATTCCTAGTAATACTCCTGAAGTTGTCTAGTGATTGTGACATGAAATATTTTCATTCTTTCACATATTTGATTCTTATTTGTTTTCTATAGTCTCTTCATCTTTTCCTTGCTTTTTATTAAAACATTTTAGCTGATCACTTCTTCTCAGATGTTAAATTCCTAGTAATACTCCTAAAGTTGTCTAGTGATTGTGACATGAAGTATTTTCATTCTTTCACATATATGATTCTTATTTGTTTTCTATAGTCTCTTCATCTTTTCCTTGCTTTTTATTAAAATATTTTTGCTGATCACTTCATCTTCAGATGTTAAAATCCTAACAATTCTTCTGAAGTTGTCTTGTGATTGTGACATGAAGTATTTTCATCCTTTCACATATTTGATTCTTATTTGTTTTCTATAGTCTCTTCAGCTTTTCCTTGCTTTTTATTAAAATATTTTAGCTGATCACTTCATCTTTAGATGTTAAATTCCTAGTAATGCTCCTGAAGTTGTCTAGTGATTGTGACATGAAATATTTTCATTCTTCCACATATTTGATTCTTATTAGTTTTCTATAGTCTCTTCATCTTTTCCTTGCTTTTTATGAAAATATTTTAGCTGATCACTTCATCTTCAGATGCTAAATTCTCAGTAATACTCCTGAAGTTGTCTAGTGATTGTGACATGAAGTATTTTCATTCTTCCACATATTTGATTCTTATTTGTTTTCGATAGTCTCTTCATCTTTTCCTTGCTTTTTATTAAAACATTTTAGCTGATCACTTCTTCTCAGATGTTAAATTCCTAGTAATACTCCTGAAGTTGTCTAGTGATTGTGACATGAAGTATTTTCATTCTTTCACATATTTGATTCTTATTTGTTTTCTATAGTCTCTTCATCTTTTCCTTGCTTTTATTAAAACATTTTACCTGATCACTTCTTCTCAGATGTTAAATTCCAAGTAATACTCCTGAAGTTGTCTAGTGATTGTGACATGAAGTATTTTGATTCTTTCACATATTTGATTCTTATTTGTTTTCTATAGTCTCTTCATCTTTTCCTTGTTTTTATTAAAACATTTTAGTTGATCACTTCATCTTTAGATGTTAAATTCCTAGTAATACTCCTGAAGTTGTCTAGTGATTGTGACAAGAAGCATTTTCATTCTTTCACATATTTGATTCTTATTTGTTTTCTATAGTCTCTTCATCTTTTCCTTGCTTTTTATTAGAACATTTTAGCTCATCACTTCTTCTCAGATGTTAAATTCTGAGTAATACTCCTGAAGTTGTCTAGTGATTGTGACATGAAGTATTTTCATCCTTTCACATATTTGATTCTTATTTGTTTTCTATAGTCTCTTCATCTTTTCCTTGCTTTTATTAAAACATTTTACCTGATGACTTCTTCTCAGATGTTAAATTCCAAGTAATACTCCTGAAGTTGTCTAGTGATTGTGACATGAAGTATTTTCATTCTTTTACATATTTGATTCTTATTTGTTTTCTATTGTCTCTTCATCTTTTCCTTGTTTTTATTAAAACATTTTAGCTGATCACTTCATCTTTAGATGTTAAATTCTTAGTAATACTCCTGAAGTTGTCTAGTGATTGTGACATGAAGTATTTTCATTCTTTCACATATTTGATTCTTATTTGTTTTCTATAGTCTCTTCATCTTTTCCTTGCTTTTTATTAGAACATTATAGCTTATCACTTCTTCTCAGATGTTAAATTCTGAGTAATACTCCTGAATTTGTCTAGTGATTGTGACATGAAGTATTTTCATCCTTTCACATATTTGATTCTTATTTGTTTTCTGTAGTCTCTTCATCTTTTCCTTGCTTTTTATTAAACCATTTTAGCTGATCACTTCTTCTTTAGCTGTTAAATTCCTAGTAATACTCCTGAAGTTGTCTAGTGATTGTGACATGAAGTATTTTCATTCTTTCACATATTTGATTCTTATTTGTTTTCTATAGTCTCTTCATTTTTCCTTGCTTTTTATTAAAACATTTTAGCTGATCACTTCTTCTCAGATGTTAAATTCCTAGTAATACTCCTGATGTTGTCTAGTCATTGTGACATGAAGTATTTTAATTCTTCCACATATTTGTTTCTTATATGTTTTCTATAGTCTCTTCATCTTTTCCTTGCTTTTTATTAAACCATTTTAGCTGATCACTTCTTCTCAGATTTTAAATTCCTAGTAATACTCCTGAAGTTGTCTAGTGATTGTGACATGAAGTATTCTCATTCTTTCACATATTTGATTCTTATTTGTTTTCTATTGTCTCTTCATCTTTTCCTTGTTTTTATTAAAACATTTTAGCTGATCACTTCATCTTTAGATATTTAATTCTTAGTAGTACTCCTGAAGTTGTCTAGTGATTGTGACATGAAGTATTTTCATTCTTTCACATATTTGATTCTTATTTGTTTTCTATAGTCTCTTCATCTTTTCCTTGCTTTTTATTAAAACATTTTAGCTGATCACTTCTTCTCAGATGTTAAATTCCTAGTAATACTCCTGAAGTTGTCTAGTGATTGTGACATGAAGTATTTTCATTCTTCCACATATTTGATTCTTATTTGTTTTCTATAGTCTCTTCATCTTTTCCTTGCTTTTATTAAAACATTTTAGCTGATCACTTCTTCTCAGATGTTAAATTCTTAGTAATACTCCTGAAGTTGTCTAGTGATTGTGACATGAAGTATTATCATTCTTCCACATATTTGATTCTTATTTGTTTTCTATAGTCTCTTCATCTTTTCCTTGCTTTTTATTCAAACATTTTAGCTGATCACTTCTTCTCAGATGCTAAATTCTCAGTAATACTCCTGAAGCTGTCTAGTGATTGTGACATGAAGTATTTTCATTCTTCTACATATTTGATTCTTATTTGTTTTCTATAGTCTCTTCATCTTTTCCTTGCTTTTTCTTAAAACATTTTAGCTGATCACTTCTTCTCAGATGTTAAATTCCTAGTAATACTCCTGAAGTTGTTTAGTGATTGTGACATGAAGTATTTTCATTCTTTCACATATTTGATTCTTATTTGTTTTCTATAGTCTCTTCATCTTTTCCTTGCTTTTTATTAAAACATTTTAGCTCATCACTTCTTCTCAGATGTTAAATTCCTAATAATACTCCTGAAGTTGTCTAGTGATTGTGACATGAAGTATTTTAATTCTTTCACATATTTGATTCTTATTTGTTTTCTATAGTCTCTTCATCTTTTCCTTGCTTTTTATTAAAACATTTTAGCTGATCACTTCATTTTCATATATTAAATTCCTAGTAATACTCCTGAATTTGTCTAGTGATTGTGACATGAAGTATTTTCATTCTTTAACATATTTGATTCATATTTGTTTTCTATAGTCTCTTCATCTTTTCCTTGCTTTATATTAAAACATTTTAGCTGATCACTTCATCTTCAGATGTTAAATTCCTAGTAATACTCTTGAAGTTGTCTAGTGATTGTGACATGAAGTATTTTCATTCTTCCACACATTTGATTCTTAATAGTTTCTTTTTAGCCATTTCATATTTTTTTCCTTTTTTTCTCTAAACATTTATCCGATCTGTACTTAGTAATATTGTAGACGTTTTTAGATGATTTGACATGAAGAGAACTTGGAAGGAAAAATTCAGAAAAAATATGGTGTTGAAGAAGAGGAGCAGTAGGAAAAGAATTGTAAGGAGAAGAATTTCAACCAAACGAAAATGAAGAATTTAAATATGAAGAATTAAAACGATAAGTAAATTTGAAGAATTTTTATATGTAGATGAATTTGAAGGAAAATTTGAAGAAGGTAGTTTTTCAGAAGTAGATTTTGAGAGGATGATGTATTGGAAGACGGATAATCTGATTAAAACGAATTTTCAGAATATGAAAATTATTTTGAAGAATAAGCATATGAAGAAGAACAATTTGTTGGTGAAGTAGAATTTGAAAAAGAAGGTATTGAAGAAAATTCTTTGGAAAAATTAGAAAAAGAAAATGGAGAAGAAGATGAATAATAACAACAACGAAAGCAACAACAATGAAAACAGCAAGAAGAAGAAGAAGGTGGACAAATAGAAGACACCGAAGAAAAAAATTGGAAACGAAGCTAAAAAGAAGAATTTGAAAAAGAGATATTTAATTAAGAAAAAATCAAAAGAAGAAGAAGAAAGATTTGAAGATGTAGAAGTTGGAGAAGAAAATGTGAAGAAAAAGAAAAGAATTTGAAGAATTTGAAGAAGTAGGCTTTAAAGAAGAAGTCTTTGAAAAAAGTAAGGGAATAAGAAAAAAGAAGAAGTTCAAAAAAAGAATTTGAATGAGAAGTAGACGAGTTTGAAAAATTTGAAAAAGATATTGGAGAAATAGAATTTGAAGAAGAAAATTTGCATAAGAAGTATTTGAAGTAGAAAAATAATTTAAGAAAGAATTTAGAGGAAGAAGAAGAAAAATAAATTGAAGCAATATAAGTCATAGAAGAATAATTTGGAGAAGTATTTGAAGAAGAAAAAATTGAAGAAGAATTGGAAGAAGATGAATTTAAAAGAGAAGAAATCGAGGAATTTGAAAAAGAAGACGTCGGAGATGTAGAATGGGAAGATAAAAAATTTGTAGAAGAAAGATTTGAAGAAGAACAAAAAGAATTTAAAGAAGAAGAAGAATTTCATGAAAGAGAATACATTGAAGAATAAGAAACTTAAGAATAAGTATCTGAAGAAGAATATGAAAAGTAAGAAGAATTTGATAAAGAAGAATTTGAAAAAGAAGAATTTGAAAAATGAGTATTTAAAGGAGAAGAAGAATTTGAAGAATTTGTAAATAAAGACATTGAAGAAGAAAAATTTGAAGTATTAGAATTTGAAAAAATTAAGAAAAAATTAAAAAATGAATATTTAATCACAAATATTTTATAATATAAAAGCGCAATTTTTACTTTCTGTTTAGATTCTCACTTAAGTTTTTAAAAATATATCAAAACATAGATAAAAATAAATGTTATTTCTTTTGGTTAGGCAATTATTGATTGCCTGTAATTTTATTTTGGGAATTAATTTAATTCCTTGGATTTATTAAGCATCTACAGACATTAAATTTCTTCTGTGATTTTATGGGTTTGGTTTTCTATAATGAGAACGAAACAAGCATGAAAATCATAACGATAGAGAGCCATACAGACAAGAGGGGGACATGAAGAAGTTATTTTTTTTTTTTAAGCAATAAGATGTGATATTTGCAGAGAAGCTGAGAAGATGATTTAAGTATTGTTTCTTTTTGTTGCGCAGGCTATGGTTAACAACCGTGCAATTGTTTGGTGATAAAAACAACGTCCGGGAAAAAAAAAACAATCATTTTTATAGAAAAGGGAGTGCTATCGATGAACTGGTAATATTAGAAGCAACAATAAACAAAATAAGAGATATATACCAAAAATCGTATCTATCTATCTATCTATCTATCTATCTATCTCTGTCTGTCTATCTATCTATCTATCTATCTCAGTCTGTTCATATCTATCTATCTATCTATCTATCTATCTATCTATCTATCTATCTATCTATCTCAGTCAGTTCATATCTATCTATCTATCTCAGTCAGTTCATATCTGTCTATCTATCTCAGTCAGTTCATATCTATCAATCTATCTATCTCAGTCAGTTATATCTATCTATCTATCTATCTATCTATCTATCTATCTATCTATCTATCTATCTATCTATCTATTCAGTCATTCATATCTATCTATCTATCTATCTATCTATCTATCTATCTATCTATCTATCTCAGTCGTCTATATCTATCTATCTATCTATCTCAGTCATTCATATCTATCTATCTATCTCAGCCAGTTCATATCTATCTATCTATCTATCTCAGTCAGTTCATATCTATCTATCTATCTCAGTCAGTCTATATCTGTCTATCTATCTCAGTCAGTTCATATCTATCAATCTATCTATCTCAGTCAGTCTATATCTATCTATCTATCTATCTATCTATCTATCTATCTATCTATCTATCTATCTCAGTCAGTTCATATCTATCTATCTATCTATCTATCTATCTATCTCAGTCAGTTCATATCTATCTATCTATCTATCTATCTATCTATCTATCTATCTATCTCAGTCTGTTCATATCTATCTATCTATCTATCTATCTATCTATCTCAGTCTGTTCATATCTATCTATCTATCTATCTATCTATCTATCTATCTATCTCAGTCAGTTCATATCTATCTATCTATCTATCTCAGTCAGTCTATATCTATCTATCTATCTCAATGTCTATATCTATCTATCTATCTATCTCAGTCAGTTCATATCTATCTATCTATCTATCTATCTATCTATCTATCTATCTCAGTCAGTCTATATCTATCTATCTATCTATCTCAGTCAGTTCATATCTATCTATCTATCTATCTATCTATCTATCTATCTATCTATCTATCTATCTATCTCAGTCTGTCTATCTATCTATCTATCTATCTGTCTGTCCATATCTATCTATCTATCTATCTATCTATCTATCTATCTATCTATCTATCTATCTATCTATCTATCTATCTATCTATCTCAGTCAGTTCATATCTATCTATCTATCTATCTCAGTCAGTTCATATCTATCTATCTATCTCAGTCAGTTCATATCTATCTATCTATCTATCTATCTATCTATCTATCTACCTATCTATCTATCTATGCATATATAATTACACACACACATATACATGTGTGTGGGTGTGTGTGTATCTCCTGGAAGATTAAGTTTTTGATTACCAAAATGGTTAATTTGACGCATTTTCGGCACCTCCACTAAATCGCTGAAAAAACAGCATAATATGAAAACAAAAAAGTCCCAAATTTAATAAAAACGAACCTTTTCCATAAAAATGTTTATGTTATTTTTAAGAGGAAAGAGGAAAGATCAAAGTATTTTTAATTATTTTTCAAAATGTTTTAATCATTTTTAAAACTTTTAAAATTTTGGAAAATTCTTGTTTTTATTTTTGTTAGTGGGGAGCCAAATCGTTACCAGTTTTTACAATGGAAAAATGAATATTACATAACTCATTTTTCCGGTGACAAACACACTAATTCTTGCAAAAATCAAATAATTGTCGTATTTTAATGAAACTTTCAGGAATTATTCACAAAGGAATGAAATAATTTTTGAAATTATTATTTTTAAAAATTATTGTAAAATTTGTTTTTTACATCTGTTACCCACCTCCACCTTAATTAATGAAATTTCAAAAAATTAAGTTTTGTAGGAAAAATGGATTAATTAGTTAAACGCAAGACTCATTGCGGAATGTAAATCATGTATTATTTTTTAAAACAATTTAGCCCCTTTTACCAAAAATCTGCTCCGAATAGTAAAATAAAAAGCAATAAAACTATAAAATTATCTAATTAAATAAGCTTTTAATTGCTTTATAAATAATATAAATGTCAGACATTATATTCTGAAGAAAAGAATTTCGATTAATAATGAAATTTTAAAAGAATTGTTTTTTAATTTTTGTTTTTTTAATTATAATAATTTATAAGATTTCAAAAATATTTTAGAAATATTTCCAAGACTTGTAGGCGTTAGGTTGGTATGATATAAAGTGAAGATTATATTTAATAATCGAAAATAGAAAAATGTACTACAAATTATCTCGCCATCGTATTTTTATAATAGTTTTCAATTTTTTGTGTGTGTATTTGAAGTTTCTTTTGTATGGTAATTTCTATGTGTACATTAAAAGGTCATGTGATTAAGGGTTTCTTCCACTTACCGGAAAAATACTTGTACAATTATGTCACTTGTGATCGCCATGTACTTTTCATATCCTCGCATCTGTCAACACATTTCAGTTACAGTGGAAAGGTTAGAAACGCCAGCTTAGTGTTTTAAAATAGATTTATTGTACATTTCTTATACTTATAAATTATGCTATATTTCTTATACTTTTATTAATACTTGTATAAATTAAATTAATTTAAGATTAAATTTGCTAATATTCCAAAAATAATGTGTCACTAATGAATATTATATTTTTGCAAGGTTTTTAAAAACAAGATTAACTTTTGTTTATGTTGGAGCGCTCTCCACCTTTCCACGGAAATGGACTATTCGAACCACTATATAAAATAGTAGTGATTATACCTCGAGGAAGGAAGTCGAGTAAGGAAGTCGGGTAAGGAAGTCGAGTGAGTGAGTCAGTCGGGTATTTCCGGTATTGCACCGGAAGTGTTCTACTAGCCAATCTATCACGTCTCTACGACGATACTGTATACTAATTACCTTCTTCTGTATTCTACTAATCCTCACCTCCTTTAAATTCTTCACTTTCCTGTCAATACAACTACTTTTATACTATTACGTTGTTTTGTATTATTTCACATAATTCTCTTACCCGACGTAAGAGTTTATAAATGTGAGGATCGGTAAAAAATGGCAGGAAAAAATTTTAAATTAAAAAATTCTCAATATGTTATATTTCCATCAATATAATTCCGAAAATAATTGGACGTGCTTAAATACATATATATATATATATATATATATATATATATATATATATATATATATATATATATATATATATATATATGTATATATATGTGTGTGTGTGTGTGTGCGCGCGCGCGTGTGTGTGTGTGTGTGTGCGTGTCTGTGTATATAATTAAATTTGTTTTTAATTTAAAATTAATTTAATTTACATTGCGACACATATATTTCTATGCTTCGAGAATTTACCTCGTCATTAGGCAATGTTGATTTATTATTGCATAAATGATTTACATTTGAATGCATATAACAATACAGTATATACTATTATTATTATTGTTATTATTTTTAATATTTTATTATTATGCTAGAACATGTACAAACTACAACAAAAAATGTAGATTTTGTTTCGACATTGAAAGGACAATGTCTCATCAGGTAGTTAATGATGATAAGAAACATTTGTAAATCTTATAGTATATTGTAGTTTGTACATGTTCTAAAGTATATTTCATAATATATATTCATTGCTCTATTTTTATATTGAGCATTTTTTTTAAATTAAAGTTTTGAACGTTGCAAGTATTTTCTTCGTTACTTATTCACCTGGATATATATATATATATATATATATATATATATATATATATATATATATATAAAACAGAAATAGGGGTTGTTCCAACGAGACAATTAGTATAGAAGAAAAAAATGTAAGAAGACGTGTACATTTTGTTTAAAGTGTAGAGTGATTGTTAGAGAATCAACTTTGAACTCGAAACAGGTGTACCGACACAAATAACCTTATGGACACTTAATGTATTATACAAAAAAGTAAGCAATACTACTAATAATAACAATAAATCTAAGCCTTAGACAAAACGTTCATGGCTTCTCGCCCTTTTTTATATATATATATATATATATATATATATATAGTGTATCGAGGCAGCAAATAATTTTCTAAACATATACTATTAAATATAAGAGACAATGAATGTCTATTATGTTTAATCATGAGCCGTTTAAACGTCGTATTTTGGCTTTAATTTCAGTTGAAAATAAAGACAAAAACCCTCCAACATTTGGATAATTTTTTATTAATGTTGGAGGGTTTTTGTCTTTATTTTCAACTGAAATTAAAACCAAAATACGACGTTTAGAACGGCTCATGATTAAACATAATAAACATTTCTTGGCTCTTAAATTTAATAGTATATGTTTAGAAATATATATATATTATTCTACACCGGGAGCATGACTCTAAGTTTCATGCACAACGTATCTTATATATCTTCTCCCTTTTTATGTGTAGTGTTCTTTCAGGACGTAGGCAATCATAGACTTCCAATTACCCCTGTTTCTTGTCATTCTTTTCCTTTTTGTGTATCTCTCAAACCCCGCTCCACCATCCGTTTCTCATGAAATATGTCTCACACTGCTTTCTCCTGTCTCTCTTTCCTTCTATCCATAATGTGGGTATTAGATTCTACAAGCCCTCCTTCCTCATTCAGTCAGTTAAGTGCCATACGTGATACACGCTTGGGCGATCATGTCTCGAAAGAGACATGACTGACTGGGCAGAAGATTATCCCGCAGTAGGTTGCCATTGCTTTCTGCGGTAGACTGGTTGCTGACCAAGGCTATAGAACCCAATCTGTCCTGCTATTTAGCCCATAACTGGAAGGAAGAGACGGATTAATACCTTTCCCAAGGGTATTTGCGCGTAAGTGAATACAATCGATTCAACTGGAATTCGAACTCGATCCCAAAAACATCAGCTATCCCTTCCTGATGCTAAATATGAGTTTTGTTCACGTTTGCATTTTTTCTACTACCTTGTCGTTTACGCTTGAAATGTTCCTTAGATCCTTTTTAATTATGTACGTGTTAGATGTATACAAATATATTCGGCATTTCTTTTCAAACACCAATAAGTAAATATTACTGTATAAAAGATAATTTTTGCTGGAGAATTTTATACCTAAGTATATATATTAATGTGAGTTGTGGTGCAGTGGATATCGGCTTGGAACAAGAAATCAGGATGCCGAGTTCGAATTCCAATTCATTTTCTTGCATTCACTTACGCACAAATACCCTTGGGAAGGGTATTAATTCGTCTCTTCCCTCCAGTTATGTGTTAAATAATAGGACAGATTGAGTTCTATAGTCTTGGCTGGCAAACAACCTACCGCAGAAAGTAATGACAACCTTCTGCGGGATAATCTTCTAACCAGTCAGTCATAATCGTCGAAGCGTGTGTCACGTGTGGCACTCAACTGACAGATATATTTCAGCGTAAATCTAAACAGAGGTCTGCATTAAATTTTTCTGTCACCATAGTCTATTATTAAAATTGAAATAATTACCTTTCACGTTATATTGTGCAATTTTTAACTAATAGAGTTTTCAGTTTATTTGGGAGTATATATCAAATTCAATTATCGTAAAAACAAGACTTGCCTGTCTCGAAAACACAACGATGAAAGTACTACTATTACTACTACTTACAATGAGTACATAATGCAAAAATAGAGGTATCCTAATCTGACACGATAAATTAGATAAATATATCAATATTGCAGCCGAATTTGTCCCTTTTAGGATTCCTGCGAAGTAATAATAATAATAATAATAATAATAATAATAATAATGATAATAATAAAAATAATAATAATAATGAAAAATGCGTCGATACTACACCAGATAGTTTTCATAGATACAAATCTTAACTGATTAAATGTCCTAAAGTGTACGTGTTTAATATTATTGAAAAAAGATAAGCTGATCCTATGATTCTTGGAAATGATCATTCTTCTTTAAACCTTGGCACAATACAAGCACAAACAAAGAACTGTACCAAATAACAGAAACCACATCAACTGAAAACTACCAACAGCGGCAACAACTAAAATGGATATCACATGAAACACAAAAAGAGAACAATGAAGCCTGATTGTCTTGGCAAAGATCATCCTTCTTTGAATCTTGTGAACTTGCACCACAGAATCAAAAACAAAGAACTGTACCAAATAACAGAAACCACATCAATTGAAAACTACCAATAGCGTCAACAACTAAAATGGATATCACATTTAGCATAAAAAGAAAATAATGAAGCCTGAGTGTCTTGGCAAAGACTATCTTTCTTTGAATCTTGTGGATTGGCGCTACAGAATCACAAACAAAAACTGCAACAAATAACGGAAACCACATCACTTGAGGACTACGAACAGCAACAACAACTAAAATGGATAGCATATGTAACTCAACCATAAAAAAGGACTTAATCAAGGTGGTAAACGAAAACTCTGTCAATATTGGAAAGAGAGATAACAACTTCTAGGCTTGAGAAAATTAATTTCCTCAAATATTTTTATAAGGATTTTATATACTTCAAAGGAAAGTAGCATAGGCTTTGAATGCCAGATAAAAAAATAAGCAATCTATTTCTAAGCAAACGTCTATTGCTATCATTATAGCAAATATCCTGCTCAGTTCTATACATTTGTTTATAAGCTGCATAACGTTAACCACTTTGGTATATCCAATATGAACTGGCATGTACATCATTTCTGTTCATGAACAGGGGTACTGGGAAAGCATCATTTCCGTGTGTCGTGAAGGTTATTCATTTTAAAAGATGGATAATGCGGAAAAAAAAGTCAATTTGGGGGGTCACAGCTAAATTCTTGAAGCATTCTTGATAGCAGACCATTTTAACAGCCTGCGTTACCCGATCTGAGGGTATTTATAACTGGGAACTATCAATAAAGATATGCGCTATGTTAATAAAAATCTGCAACCATATTGCAAACTGTTGGCTACGTTCCAATTCAAGCACTTGTCAAGTTGTTCATCATGATTTGCCTTTGTATATTCATACCCCAGCGTCACTTTGTTAACAGCATTTTTACTAAATGATAATAAATAATGATGATGATAATATAGTCAAACCCCCTACCCATAAAGGGTTACGTAGTGCAAAATAAAAAACTGAAACCGAAGGTTTTATTCCTGCTGCACAAAACCAGTGGTTGCAAACTAGAATGTACCATGTAAACATACTAAATAATTGGGTTAACCCAAAATGCAAACTCTGTGATAAATATCCCAAAACAATTGACCATCTTGTATCAGGTGCCATGGTGTTAGCACCCACTGGATATGTTGCATATCGACAAACAACAAACACGCATATATATAAAAATATGAAGTTATATTTTTATTAATGTCGATGGACCGTGTAGAATAGGGAACAGAGAATTGAGAGAGCACGCTTCATATGGGTTGACGGGAGTGTAGTCGTATCTGTTGTGTCTCTTTTCACCGGCCGATCTCTGTCGCTCCTCTACTACTACTGGCGAATCCGTGTGCCGAGGTCTTTATATAATCTTCCAGAACCGGGACTTTTTCTTCCGGTTTTGCCTCGCCCACGCACGCACACGTAATTCTCAGAGACACCTGTTCTGTTTGCCTCTGTAGTTATTTCCGCTGCTGCCGGAAATAAGGTCAAAATGACATCCGCTCCTTTCAACGACCGGAAACACCCTCACTTGCATCAGCCTTCCTCGGGTGGGGCCAGATTGTTATATTACATTCCTCGCCCTCCCATTTTCCAAAATGTTCACCTAAGAACATTTTAAGCGCAACACCCTCACACTCCTCCCCATGCCACACAAGCCCGACAATTGTATAAAACATGTGCACGCCAAAACAACAAAACATGTGCATGCCGAAACAAAAAAACAACAAAAAAAATATATAGGGGAGCCTACATCGGCAACCCAACAATGTTCGTGTCCATCGTGAAAATTGTTCTACCAGCTCGATGTTTCATTGTTCTTTTTTACTTTTTTTTTTTTTTTTTTAATATCCATTTTCACAGAATTGGGCAAAGTTCTTAAAAATGTTCATTTTCTTTCTCGACTCTGTCCATAAGCGTAGACGCCTCGATGCATAACCACATGATTATAGGCGGTAACCGCGCCCCAGTTTCTAAACTGACATCGAGTAAATGACCTTTGACCAACACCATGCGTGTTTCTGCTCGAGTTTATTGTTACACATGTAACTTCATTTAATTTAATTTAATTTCAAACATACTATGTTTGAACACAGAAAAATGGCCATTATCTGCCGTACATATCATTCATAGTCTGACCGAGAAATGTTCAATAGAAAATGAAGAAAATTACCCTGATTCCAACGTTAATCCGCATGCAATTTACTTGTGGAGGATTAGAGGTTTCATCTATATTAATTTAGTCTAAAAAAATGGACCCGTGACTCGTAGTTCCTTAGTTTGTACAATGTTTTCTATTCCTTGAACTACTTCCTCTGGATTCGAATCCAAGCATATCTGATTTGTTGACATCTCTCTGTTTAACGCAGAGACATTTGAGTGTTGAACACCCGTTGACCCCGGAGTACTATTCACAACGGATAACTCCCTTTCCTTTCCCGAAGCACTGTTGCTTCTTTCACACTTAAAAATCCGCTTCCTAGCTATTATTCCAAGGATTATCATAACGCCGACTATGCCAGCAATGACTCCTATCGTCAACTTCTTTGGGAGTTCTTCATATCCTTCACTAAATCTTTCCATATCTATCTGTTCCAAGGTATTTACTAGTTTGCGGATAGGAATCTCCTCCATATCGCGAAATTCTACCGGCATGGTGTCCACTGAAAAATTGGGAAATTTCTGCGTAATTGGGGACCAAACCACTGAACCAGAGACGTATAATTTACTTTATGCTTTAGATACTATTAATAATTTTCCACGTTTGTATCTTCCTAACTATTTCACTTAAACTATCGTTAATCCTCCCACTGCTTCTTTCCCAATCCTATAGCATATCAGCCAATAAGTCTACAAGACTTTTCAGTTGTTCTTTCTTTTTGTTCCGATCAACTGTGGAATCTGCAGGTCTATCCGTGTCAATATAAAGTTTTCAGAAATTAATATATCTTCAAAAGATATTTCCCAAGTCATATAAACGAAAATTCACAGAGGATGTTGAATTGATGGGAACCTGCACAAAAGCATAATTCACAAACATAGAAATGTAAATCATTTTGTAGTGTACAGTCATTGAAAAGAAATCCAAAAAAAAAGAAAACCTAACACTGCACAAACCAAAGAAAACATTGTTATCAACAAGTTAATCCAATTATCCACTTTAAAGAGTAGAAGAAACTTCCTTTACATGATTTTACATTTCACTTACTCAATAAAAGTAAGATTACTTAAGCAACATACCAGTAAACTCACTTCACAGATATGGTAAAATATTAACAAAAAAATAAATCATTAACTCAGATGTTTTATACTTACAGATAGGTAAATATCTCAACTTTATTCCTCTCGTCAACCCCCTATGCGCTCTCCGCTAGGCGTACTACTCTCTGCATGTAGTCCTGCACCCCCTCCGTTCTACCCTTAATGTGTTCGACACCGAACAATCCGCATTTCTCAATTCTAGGGTCAGATCGGCAAAAGTATGCTGTTCCATTTTTTTTTCTAACTAGACTTATAAACACGAGCAGAAAATACACACACTATCAAATCAAAGAGTCACCTACCTTGGCTGATGTCTATAGTCGTGCGGCTGCTATATATTTTCGTCTTCTTTTTTCTTTCTATCTGGTAGTTTTAAGTCCGTTGAATTTCAATCGTCGCCGTGGCAACCAGCTCGCATTTAATTGTTTTGTTGTCTCAAAACAGCAAGTCACTAGGCACCAATTATTATCTGATCGGCAAACAACAAACACGCATATATATAAAAATATGAAGTTATATCTTTATTAATGGCGATGGACCGTGTAGAATAGGGAACAGAGAATTGAGAGAGCGCGCTTCAAATGGGTTGACGGGAGTGTAGTCGTATCTGTTGTGTCTCTCTTCACCGGCCGATCTCTGTCGCTCCTCTACTACTACTACTGGCGAATCCGTGTGACGAGGTCTTTATATAATCTTCCAGAACCGGGACTTTTTGCCTCGCCCACGTACGCCCACGTAATTCTCAGAGACACCTGTTCTGTTTGCCTCTGTAGTTATTTCCGCTGCTGCCGGAAATAAGGTCAAAATGACATCCGCTCCTTTCAACGACCGGAAACACCCTCGCTTGCATCAGCCTTCCTCGGGTGGGGCCAGATTGTTATATTACAGATATAAAACTAGGCATGATAGATTTGGTAAATATCTGCACTGGAAAATATGCAACTTTTGCGAGAAAGAAACTGCAAGAAACTCTTAAGAACATCATTAAAATCTGTGTGATCTTAGGTTGTTGCATTTTACAAAAATGATTATTGGAAAATATGAAGCCATTTCTGATCTTAGGTCACTGCTTAGAACACAGAAGAAAATGTGTAGACAACAGAAATCAAAGTAAATAATAATAATAATAATAATAATAATAATAATAATAATAATAATAATAATAATAATAAAGAGATTTTACAGGGAAATAGGTAAAAAAAGAATTGAAGTGACAGCACCCCCCAGAATGGAAGAAGTCACACAGTTCTGGGAAGAGATATGGGCTTGCCCTAAAGAACTTAGCAAGGAAGTACATTGGATTACGCAAGAGACAGAACGAATGAAAAATAAACCCGAACAGACATGGTCTGGAATTACAGAAGATGATGTTAAATATGCACTAAAAAAAACATACAATTGGAAATTCCCAGGCATAGATAAAATTCCTAACTTTTGGCTATATTATTTAAGCGCATCACATAAAAAATTAGCCAAAGAACTTCAAGAAATGGTTGACGATCCCACTAAAATTCCTGCATGGATGACCAAAGGAATTACATTTCTTCTTCCCAAGAATGATGAAACAAACAACCCGAAAAACTACAGACCAATTACATGTCTTCCGACAACATATAAACTACTAACATCTATTTTAACAAAACAAACATATTTATTCTTAGAAAGAAATGACATGTTACCGCTTGAACAAAAAGGGTGCAAACGTGGCTGTTATGGTTGTAAAGACCAATTGCTGATTAACAAAATGATCCTGGAAAACTGCTACAGTACAAAGAAAAATCTTAGTACAGCCTGGATAGACTATCGAAAGGCATTCGATAGTGTGCCACATGACTGGATTTTAAAGTCTTTAAATATATACAAGATATCGCCCGTCATCATCAATTTCATCAAACAGTGCATGTCTATATGGAAAACAACACTTTACCTCAATCATATAAATGGAACCTATAAGTCTGATGAAATAAACATCAAAAGAGGTATATTTCAAGGTGATTCTTTATCTCCCTTACTATTCTGCATATCATTAATAGCACTAACCAGTCAACTTAATAATACAGAATGTGGTTATAAAATAGGCCAAAAGAAAATAAGCCATCTATTTTACATGGATGACTTAAAGTTATATGCTAAGAATGATAATGAGCTGGAAGGTCTTCTGCAAACTGTAAAATGCTTCAGCGAAGACATTGGAATGAAATTTAATTTGAATAAATGTGCTAAAGCTACAGTTTTACGTGGATCAATACAAGAAACATCCTCAATTAGCCTAGACCCTGCTGTAACAATAAAAGAATTGAAACCAGAAGAAGCTTATAAATACCTAGGTGTAAATGAGAGCGAAAACATTCACCATAAAAAATGAAAGAAATAGTGCGTAAAGAGTACTATAGAAGGCTACGAATGATATTAAAAACTGAATTAAATTCACAGAACAGAGTTATGGCCATTAATAGCCTTGCAATCCCAGTTGTCCAATATAGCTTTAACATCTTAAACTGGACTCTAAACGACATCAGGCGAAGGGATGCTAAAACAAGAAAGCTTCCTTCTAAGCATAAGATGCATCATCCAAAGGCTGATGTAGATCGTCTATACATACCCCGTAAAGAAGGTGGAAGAGGTCTTATTCAGCTGGAATTGTCATACAAGACAACAACTATTGGCTTACTAACATACATAGAAACAACAAAGGATTGGATGTTACAATTAGTAAGGCAACATGAAGAAAGAAAGAAAAAAATATTCAATAATAAAAGAAGGCAGTAAATTCAAACAAGATTTACAGTTAGTAGATTCTGTAGAAAAGCAAAACAGTAGACAAGAACCAACTATTGCGGCAAAAAATATGAAAATGAAAGCCAAAGATAAAGCTCTTGAAAAGATGAAACAGCGCTGGCAAGACAAACCTCTGCATGGCCAATATCCAGTACGTGCCAATAAATCCAATGTTGACAAAGTTAATACTCATCGATGGTTACGTGCATCTGGATTAAAGTCTGAAACTGAAGGATTTATACTTGCAGCACAAGACCAAAGTCTTTTCACGAGAAACTTTCAGGCAAATATTATGCATAATAATATGGATTCAAAATGCAGGTTTTGTGATAAACACCAAGAAACAATAGACCACCTAATCTCAGGCTGTTCTGTGCTTGCCCCAAATGAATATAAAAATCGCCACGATAGAGTTGGGCAATATTTACATTGGGCAATGTGCAAACATTATGGAAAAGCTGTAAACAAACACTGGTATGAACATCATCCAGCACCGGTTACAGAAATAGAAGTTGTAACCATTCTATGGGATTACACCATCTACACAGACAGAAAAATTGAAGCAAACAGGCCAGACATTATTGTTAAAAACCAGAAGGAGAAAACTTGTCTATTAATTGATATGGCTTGTCCAGCGGATTGTAACATAGCAATCAAGGAATGTGAAAAACTGTCAAAATATAAAGACCTGGAAATTGAAATAGAAAAAATGTGGAAATTGAAAACAAGAGTTGTGCCAGTGATAGTAGGTGCACTTGGAATGATAAAAAATGGAACAAAACAACACATTGAAAGAATCCCTGGAAACCCCAGCTTAAGAGATATACAAAAAATTGTCTTATTAAGTACAGCCCACACACTAAGGAAAACTTTATCTATGTAATGCTGGGGATGATAGGGAAGATAGAAAAGCATGAAATGAAGCCATAACAACACGCCACTACCTGCCTTAGGTCTCCCCGCAGACTTGGTTGGTAGTGAGACCAAAGCAGAAATCGAAATATGATGAAAAATGACATAATAATAATAATAATAATAATAATGATAAAAGGAAGATAGAAAAACATGAAATGGAGCCATAACAACACGCCACGACCTGCCTTAGGTCTCCACGCAGACTTGGTTGGTAGTGAGACCAAAGCAGAAATCGAAATATGATGAAAAATGACATAATAATAATAATAATTGGATTCTAAAACAAGAAAGCTGATGTAGACCGTCTATACATATCCCTTAAAGAAGGTGGAAGAGGTCTTATTCAGCTGGAATTGTCATACAATACAACAACTATTGGCTTACTAACATACATAGAAATAACAAAGGACGGGATGATACAATTAGTAAGGCAACATGAAGAAAGAAAGAAAAATATTCAATATATAAAAGAAGGCAGTAAATACAAACAAGATTTACAGTTAGTAGATTCTGTAGAAAAGCAAAACAGAAGCCAAGAACCAACTATTGCGGCAAAAAATATGAAAATGAAAGCCAAAGATATAGCTCTTGAACAGATGAAACATCGATGGCAAGACAAACCTCTGCATGGCCAATATCCAGAACGTGCCAATAAATCCAATGTTGATAAAGTTAATACTCATCGATGGTTACGTGCATCTGAATTAAAGTCTGAGACTGAAGGCTTTATTCTTGCAGCGCAAGACCAAAGTCTTTTCACTAGAAACTTTCAGGCAAATATTAGACATAATAATATGGATCCAAAATGCAGGTTTTGTGATAAACACCAAGAAACAATAGACTACCTAATCTCAGGCTGTTGTGTACTTGCCCTAAATGAATATAAAAATCGCCACGATAGAGTGGGGCAATATTTACATTGGATAATGTGCAAACACTATGGAAAATCTGTAAAGAAACACTGGTGTGAACATCACCCAGCACCGGTTACAGAAATAGAAGATGTCACCATTCTATGGGATTACACCATCTACACAGACAGAAAAATTGGAAGCCAAATAGGTAGGACATTATTGTTAAAAACCAAAAAGAAAAAATCTTGCTTATTAATTGATATGGCTTGTCCAGCGGATTGTAACATAGCAACCAAGGAATTCGAAAAACTATCAAAATAAAAATACCTGGAAATTGTAAGAGAAAAATGTGGAAATTGAAAACATGCATCATGCCATTAGTGCACTTGGAATGATAAAAAATGGAACAAAACAACACATTGAAAGAATCCCTGGAAACCCCAGCTTAAGAGATATACAAAAAATTGTCTTATTAAGTACAGCCCACACACTAAGGAAAACTTTGTCTATGTAACGCTAGGGAAGTTGGGGAAGATAGAAAAAAACATGAAATGGAGCCATGACAACATGCCACGACCTGCCTTAGGTCTTCCTGCAGACTTGGTTGGTAGTGCGACCATAGCAGAAATCGAAATATGATGAAAAATGACAACATAATAATAATAATAATAATAATAATAATAATAATAATAATAGCAATGTGATGGTTAAGAACAAAAGAACGTATTTGTCGACTACCAGAGAACTGCGTAAGTTTTAAAACACAAACGTGATAAAGTCCTTAACTGGAAGGCTAGGTTTCCGGGACTAATTGAAACCATTTAAGTGACAACAGCGCTGTTAAAATCAGGAAATTATTCTGAATACAGGAATATTGGTTAAATCTCTTGTCACTGATCTCCGGTGTTGAACGTCATCATTACCGGTGTGATAAACTAAATTAGTTGAAATTAGCAACTAGTAAAGAAGGATTGGTAAAATGTAAGTAAAAATTAAAGAAGAAAGTAGACTTGCCTTTACTAGAAATCTTATTTAATCTACTATAAAGACGCTGTTTTTGTGTTTTCTAGTCCATCATTTGACCTTTTGTCAAATTTACTATAAATTTGAACTGCATTGGTCTGTCTTTCAAACTTGACTAAAACGGTCAAAATTGATAGTAAATTTCAGAAAAAGACAAGTGCTAGATCAGAAAACTCGAAAGCAAAAGAAAAAAAAATTGAATAAATAAATAATAAAATAAAATTAAAAAAAAAAGGAAAATTTGTTTAAAAACATTTCAAAAGACAAACAAAGGAAATTGCAATCAAAAGAATATGAAGTTTGTTCCACAGACAAAATTTGAAGAAAAGAACGCAATTTCTTTACGCCATCTAAATATATTTTACCAAAAAACTGTTTATGGTCAGGTAGACAGGAAACAACAAAATAATTAATGTAGAATTTATGAAAATAAAGATGGGAATGCCAATCAAATGGGAACTGTGCAAACATCTACGATTTTAGAACGTAGCCCAGAGATGTTTGCGCAAATGAAAATGCCTCTTTGAGACTAATAACAATTCTCTATGAGCTTGAAATTCCAGACTAAACGATCAGACTAAGGTATTGTATCTCAGCCAGTGCATTTGGGCATACTAATGTAGCATGAAAGGTAACCAGTGATTCGAAAAAGATCTAATTTTGTAATAATAATAATAATAATAATAATAATAATAATAATAATAATAATAATAAACAGATGAAACAGCGCTGGCAAGACAAACATCTGCATGGTCAATATCCAGTATGTGCCAATAAATCCAATGTTGACAAAGTTAATACTCATCGATGGTTACGTGCATCTGGATTAAAGTCTGAAACTGAAGGCTTTATTCTTGCAGCACAAGACCAAAGTCTTTTCACGAGAAACTTTCAGGCAAATATTATGCATAATAATATGGATCCAAAATGCAGGTTTTGTGATAAACACCAAGAAACAATAGACCACCTAATCTCAGGCTGTTCTGTGCTTACCCCAAATGAATATAAAAATCGCCACGATAGAGTTGGGCAATATTTACATTGGGCAATATGCAAACATTATGGAAAAGCTGTAAACAAACACTGGTATGAACATCACCCAGCACCGGTTACAGAAATAGAAGTTGTAACCATTCTATGGGATTACACCATCTACACAGACAGAAAAATTGAAGCAAACAGGCCAGACATTATTGTTAAAAACCAGAAGGAGAAAATTTGTCTATTAATTGATATGGCTTGTCCAGCGGATTGTAACATAGCAATCAAGGAATTTGAAAAACTGTCAAAATATAAAGACCTGGAAATTGAAATAGAAAAAATGTGGAAATTGAAAACAAGAGTTGTGCCAGTGATAGTAGGTGCACTTGGAATGATAAAAAATGGAACAAAACAACACATTGAAAGAATCCCTGGAAACCCCAGCTTAAGAGATATAAAAAAAAATTGTCTTATTAAGTACAGCCCACACACTAAGGAAAACTTTATCTATGTAATGCTGGAGATGATAGGGAAGATAGAAAAACATGAAATGGAGCCATAACAACACGCCACTACCTGCCTTAGGTCTCCCCGCAGACTTGGTTGGTAGTGAGACCAAAGCAGAAATCGAAATATGATGAAAAATGACATAATAATAATAATAATAATAATAATAATAATAATAATAATAATAATAATAATAATAATAATCTCTACTTTAATTAAAGCGATAAAAATGGACATGATAAAGCAAAATAAAAACAAAAACAAAATAATTAATATTACCGTAAAGTGGTAATATCAAAATAAAAACATTTAAATTGGTTTATCGACCGTCTCTTGGCAGACTTAACCGGTTTATCACTCATCTGTTACCAGAAATAAACCGATTTATCTTCACTTTCATCAAAGTTAACCCGGTTACCAGTTATCTGATATCAGAGCGAAACTGGTTTATTGGAGTTTCTCAACTAATGCTAAAGCAGTTTATCAATCCTATCTTTACAGAACTAAATCGGTTTATCGGTCCCTTCTCATCAGATCTAATCTGATTTTTCAGTCTTCTCTCATCAGTTAAACCATTTTGTCAGTGCTCTTTTATCAGTGTAAACCAGTTTATCGATCCTCTTTTATTGGTGCTGAAGTGGATCATCGATCCTCTCTCACAAGAGCTAAACCGGTTTATCGGTCCTCTATTATCAGAGATAAGCTAGTTTATCACTTCCCCCGATCTCAGAGGGGCTGAACTAGCTCATCAGTCGTATTTCATCATAGTTAAACCGGTTTATTGGTCCTTTTTCATTAGTGCTAAACCAGTTTATCAGTGCACTCTCATCAGATATAAAGCGGTTTATTGTTCTTCTCTCATCAGAGCTTGATCGAGGACAAGTAATGTACGTAACCATCAAAATGAACAGCAAGGAACAAATATTATATAATAAATATATGACACTTACACTTATTGTAACATTTAAGAAAAAAAAACAATAACAAAAAACCAACTAAAAAAATTACTTCTGCTTAAAGGGGGGTGGCTGGTATGACTTAGTGATTAGAAAACTGGGCACGTTGTTAATTTTGTTTTAAATAAATGTTCAGTTAATGATGAAACATTTATCAAATGTTAAGCTATTGCCAAACTATTTGTATTCATACGCGTATGCAAATTATTTATATTGCCCTTGCGGATCTTGACTATTACATACTAAATTAATTCTTGCTTCCAAACTTTGACCCGATCTGACTACATAGCATCACACTGACATTTGAGTTGGTCTGTTGCTAGACTGATATGATGGGGAGGTGATAGTCTCATACTTCTTTCTTTTTTTTTTAACTTGTCCATTTTTATAGCTTTAATTATATTTTTTACCCCAGCAAAACTATTTCAATATATGAATCCCTTAGAATCGAACAAAAAAGAACTACGAAATCTCAGTCCTCCTATATAGCAATGAATGCTAGATAAATTTCTCACAGAGGACTCAGAGCGATAGCGATATTTCTCTACATATGGTTAGTGAGAATATCATGGACAAAACGTGAGTAATGAGAATGTTGTAAATATGATACAAATTAGAAAGAAACTAATAATTAATTCAGAAATAGATAGTTGAAATTTATGAGGAATGACGGATTAAAAAGTTTAATACGAACATGAGGTATCGAGAGAAAAAGAGATAGGGGAAATAACTTGAAGCTTAACTAATGTCCTTCCTTCCTTCCTTCCTTCTATCTATCTATCTATCTATCTATCTATCTATCTATCTATCTATTTCAGTTTGTTCATATCTATCTATCTATCTATCTATCTATCTATCTATCTATGACATAATTTTGCATTCACAGAAAACTTTACTGAAATGTCTCGGTTCGAAGTTAACATTAAATGTGCAATGCAAAATTTCCCTAGAGGCAATTAAAACTTAGGCATAATGACCAAAAATACGCGTCTTTAAATGAGAATCGAAAAAATTAAAGCAACGGCCAAAATAAATAAATAAACAGAAAGTCAACAATCTTAACAAACAAACAACTTCAGTTCTTAAGGCATTAACCTTTCCTAAAAAAAGAAAAAAAAAAGAAAAAAATTAAAACGCTCAGCATTTAACGATAAAAAGACTGCCACAAATAGCAACAATAACAAGTAAAAGAAAGAAGCAGACTCCCATCCTCCTAAATTAAAAAAAAAAAGAAGAAATGAACGAAAATAAGAAAATGATTCGGAAATGATAAGTTTCCTACGTAGAAAACAACTAGGAATGAAGACAATTTTGGCAAGCGTTTTTGTGAGCGCATTAGAAGATGGACGATATGCGTCTGTTAGAGGTTCAAGGAAACCACCAAACAGCGCGAAACATGATTTGCCCAAGGACATAGCTGGCAAAGCAGAAGCCATAAATTATTAAGCGGTGAATTGAAGCCAGTTTATACGAATGTTCTTATTTATAATTTTAAAAAAGGCGCGCGCGCACACACGCACACACACACACACACACACACACACACACACACACACACACACAAGAAGTAGTTTAAGAAGTTTTAAAAGTAATTCAAGATCGTAAAAAAAATTATAGTGATAGTAGAAAAAGAAGATAAGAGAAAAAGACATTGGATACAAAGAAGTGAAGAAGGGAGAAAACGAACAGGAGGAAGAGGAAGAAAATGAGAAAAAGGGAATTGATTTTAATATCAGAATAGATGGAGAGAAACGCTAAGAAAAAGAAAAAGTAAGAGAAAAGATAATACGAAAAAAACAAGAAAAAGAAAAAAGAAAATGAAGAGGAAAGAGTTAATAGAAGTAGAAAATTTTATTTTATTTTATTTTTCCAAACAGACAAATTATGGGCTTTCGAAAATAGGATGTGGGAAACATTAGAAGTGTCGGGCATGCACAGACTTCCGGAGGCGTTGTCCCCGCTCCGATGTCTGTGACGGCAATCAGTGCCAAGCGCGAAGCCGGAAAGCTTTTAGCGTTTATGTTCGTCTGAAAGAGTTGTTTGAGTTGTTGGTTAAAGAAGAAGAAGAAGAAGAGGAATAAGAATAAGAAGAAAAAAAAAGAATAAATACAAGCTCCTTAACGTACAATGGATTTTAACTCATTTTTGTCATAGTTCAATGGTTTGCTATTTAACAAAGTACTATAAATACATCATACAACAACTGTACTCATCATCATCATCATCATCATCATCGCCATCATCATCTCCAACAACATTAATAACAATAAATAAATAAAATTGAACGCACTAACACATTACTAAGAATGTTATCTATGCAAAATGTGTAATCTTAGTTTTGTTTTCCTTTTTTTTACAAAAAATGACCAGTGAAAACTCACAAAGCCATTTCTGACCTTAGGTCGCTGGTTCGGAGCTGGAGAGAAATGCATATACAATAGAAACCCAGGGAACCAGGGAAATAATAATAATAATAATAATAATAATAATAATAATAATAATAATAATTAATTATTATTATTATTATTATTATTATTATTATTATTATTATTATTATTATTATTATTATTATTATGACATTTTTCATCATATTTCGATTTCTGCTTTGGACTCACTACCAACCAAGTCTGCGGGGAGACCTAAGGCAGGTCGTGGCGTGTTGTTATGACTCCATTTCATGTTTTTCTATCTTCCCTATCATCCCTAGCATTACATAGATAAAGTTTTCCTTAGTGTGTGGGCTGTACTTAATAAGACAATTATTTGTATGTCTCTTAAGCTGGGGTTTCCGGGATTCTTTCAATGTGTTGTTTTGTTCCATTTTTCATCATTCCAAGTGCACCTACTATCACTGGCACAACTCTTGTTTTCAATTTCCACATTTTTTCTATTTCAATTTCCAGGTCTTTATATTTTGACAGTTTTTCAAATTCCTTGATTGCTATGTTACAATCCGCTGGACAAGCCATATCAATTAATAGACAAATTTTCTCCTTCTGGTTTTTAACAATAATGTCTGGCCTGTTTGCTTCAATTTTTCTGTCTGTGTAGATGGTGTAATCCCATAGAATGGTTACATCTTCTATTTCTGTAACCGGTGCTGGGTGATGTTCACACCAGTGTTTGTTTACAGATTTTCCATAATGTTTGCACATTGCCCAATGTAAATATTGCCCAACTCTATCGTGGCGATTTTTATATTCATTTGGAGCAAGCACAGAACAGCCTGAGATTAGGTGGTCTATTGTTTCTTGGTGTTTATCACAAAACTTGCATTTTGGATCCATATTATTATGTCTAATATTTGCCTGAAAGTTTCTAGTGAAAAGACTTTGGTCTTGTGCTGCAAGAATAAATCCTTCAGTTTTAGACTTTAATCCAGATGCACGAAACCATCGATGAGTATTAACTTTATCAACATTGGATTTATTGGCACATACTGGATATTGGCCATGCAGAGGTTTGTCTTGCCAGTGCTGTTTCATCTGTTCAAGAGCTTTATCTTTGGCTTTCATTTTCATATTTTTTGCCGCAATGGTTGGTTCTTGGCTTCTGTTTTGCTTTTCTACAGAATCTACTAACTGTAAATCTTGTTTGTATTTACTGCCTTCTTTTATTATTGAATATTTTTTCTTTCTTTCTTCATGTTGCCTTACTGATTGTATTGTTATTATTATTATTATTATTATTATTATTATTATTATTATTATTATTATTATTACTTTCGTGGAAATCAGTGAATATATAACTGAATATATAGTTGGATAAACAAATAAATAAACGCATAAACACAGTTTGTATATCTATCTAAACTTATTTATAAATGGAACTTTTATGTGTGTGTTTGTGCCCGTTACCTATAGACTCCGAAATGGCTGAACCGATTTTCTTGAAAATTTACACAGTTGTACCATAAGCGTCTGCGAGTGTTCTTAGCTAGGTTTTGTGTCGAAGTACTCCCGATAAATATCGAAAATCGATAATCAAAAAAATCGGGTTATAAAAGCTCCGATTTTAATCAAATTTGATACACTCATAGACAAAGACATAAGAAACGATATTCAGAAGTTCCAAGGTTGTAGTTATTACAATAGTGCAGAAAATCGATTATATATATATATATATATATATATATATATATATATATATATAAGGCAAGATTTTTTTTGTGTGTCTGTTTATCTGCCTCTGTGTCTGTAATTCTTTTAGCTGTTTTATTTTAGTTTTTGCTTCGCGTTTGACTCAAAGTAGGTATAATTGTAGTTCTTAGTCTCAGCCATGATACTATGTATTCAAAGGACTTACTTAGCCTTCAAAATTCAGTTTACGACGAAAAAAGCTTATTTAATATCGATACCAGGAAATCAAAATTTGACTTACATCCTTTCATTTTTCTTTCAGTCTACGTTTCGCTTTAACTGGAAACAACTATTGCTTTTTAGTATTTCGTGCCAACGTCCAAAGAGTGTGAGCTCCAGGGCCATGGATTAATTTTAAAACTTTCATTACACCCGAGCAACACCGGTATATACTGCTAGTCTATGTATGTATGTATGTATGTATGTATATATATATATATATATATATATATAACTGTATGCAAAAAAGTTATCAATACACTTGCATTTTTTAAGAATATACCCCGATAAAAATATCACTGTTTTCCTTAAATGAATCAATAAACAAAGCCTTATTTTTTTTTAAATTGCACGGATGTTTATTTTAATTTAATTATCTTAAAAAATAGTAAACATTACTATTTTTATTTTATGTCATATTCGCCATAATTTACAATTCGCTACGTGGTGCCGAGTTAACACCACCCCCACACGTAATTTTAGACCGCCTGCTGAAACAGTTTACTGGGGAGTGAGGCATCATATGAGAGATTTAGGAGATGCCTGGGGTTCAGTGATGCCCTGTCCACTCGAAGGTGCAGCGTGACAGACATCAAAGGTGCAACGTCTATCCGAAGAACGTCTATGCCTACATAGTGCTAACATCAATACAGACCACAGATCATAATGAAGGAATAGAGCTGCACACTAAGCACTGTAGAGGCAATACTGAAAGTTTAGAAGAGTTGGAATTGCGGGATCTTAGTCGCACATAAATCTCAGATGCCATACGTGATACACGCTTTGAGCGATCTTGCCTCGAAAGAGACCTGACTGACTAGGTAGAAGATTATCCCGCAGTAGGTTGCCATTATTTTCTGCGGTAGACTGTTTGCCGGTCAATTCTATAGAACCCAATCTATACCGTTATTTTATCCATAACTGGAGGAAAGAGGCGGATTAATATCTTTCCAAGGATATTTATGCGTAAGTGAATAAGGGAATTCAACTGGAATTTGAACTCGGTTCTCCGATTAGTCATTCCAAGTCAATATCCATTGCACTACAACCGAAAATAAAACGAGTCTAAAACACATTGAACCAAATTATTTTACGGGAAACAAGAATAGTATACAAGAAGCCAAGGAAGAAATCATAAATCAGACACAAATACCAAAATGGAGGAAAGAGAACAACTCCTAAATTTATAATCAAGAAAGCATAAACTCAAGACTATTAAACTCTACAATGCCACACTCAAATTCATCCTGTATGAAGTAGACCAATATGTAAGTCTCAACAAAGCAATATATGCATTAGAAATAGCAGCAACTAAAAAATTGAAGAACAAAGTCAAAAAAGGTAGTCTGTCAGACATGAAGATTCATTATAGAAAAGAAAAATAGAGAAATAAATTTAACAACTTCAAAGTGAATTATCAGTATTCAATAAACTGACAAGATAAACAAATATAAGGACTAGGAAAGGTAGGAGAGACAAAAGAAAATACCTACTTAGGAATGAAAATGAAGTTCTATAAGCTAACATAAAAATAAGGCAGATAATACAATTAAAGAAATTTTACAGAGAAGTAGGCAGACAAAAAATTAAAGTGACACCGTCCCTTCTGATAATGAAAGAGTTTATACAAAAAAGGAAAAATATGAGCTTGCCCTAAAGAAAATAACAAGGAAGCAGATTGCATTGCGCAAGAGGTAGAATGAATGAAAAAATAAGGCAGTGCAAACATGGGCGAGAACCACAGAAGAGGATTTTGAATGTGCACTGTAAAAAGCACAGGACTGGAAATAGATAAGATTTCCAACTTTTGTCTTTATTATTTAAATAAAGCACAAAAAACTAACTGAAGAGCATCAAAAAATGGTCAAGGATCCTACTAAAATTTTGGCATGGGTAATCAAAGGAATCCTTCCTTCTACCCAAGAACGGTGAAGCAAATCTCGCATAAAACTACAGGCTGATAACATGCCTTTCCACTACTTACAAACGGTTAGCATCTATACAAATAATCAAACATATTCCTTTTTAGAAAAATATTACAAACAACCTATTGAACAAAAAGGGTGCAACTGTGGCCTTTATGGATGTAGAGACCAAATACTTATTAATAAGAGTAAACTGCTTCAGTTCAAAGAAAAATCTCGTACTGCCTGGATAGATTACTGTAAGGCATTCGATTTCCTGAATCTTAAAGTCTTTAAATACATAGAAAATATTACTCGTCGTCGTCAATTTCACCAGACAAAACATGTCAATATAGAAAACAACACTTCACCTCAACCCTGTAAATCGAATCCATGATTGGTGAAATAAATATCAACAGAGGAAATATTTCAAGGTTACTTTTTTCCCCCTTTACTATTTCGTATATATTATCAATCAGCGAACTTAACAGGACTTTTGTCCTCCTTTACTATTTCGTATGTATTATCAATCAGCGAACTTAACAGGACTTTTTTCCCCCTTTACTATTTCGTATCAATCAGCGAAATTAACAGGACTTTTTTCCCCCTTTACTATTTCGTATCAATCAGCGAAATTAACAGGACTTTTTTCCCCCTTTACTATTTCGTATCAATCAGCGAACTTAACAGGACTTTTTCCCCCCTTTACTATTTCGTATATATTATCAATCAGCGAACTTAACAGGACTTTTTCCCCCTTTACTATTTCGTATCAATCAGCGAACTTAACAGGACTTTTTTCCCCCTTTACTATTTCGTATATATTATCAATCAGCGGACTTAACAGGACTTTTTTCCCCCTTTACTATTTCGTATATATTATCAATCAGCGAACTTAACAGGACTTTTTCCCCTTTACTATTTCGTATATATTATCAATCAGCGAACTTAACAGGACTTTTTTGCCCCTTTACTATTTCGTATATATGATCAATCAGCGAACTTAACAGGACTTTTTTCCCCCTTTACTATTTCGTATATATTATCAATCAGCGAACTTAACAGGACTTTTTCCCCCCTTTACTATTTCGTATATATTATCAATCAGCGAACTTAACAGGACTTTTTTCCCCCTTTACTATTTCGTATATATTATCAATCAGCGGACTTAACAGGACTTTTTTCCCCCTTTACTATTTCGTATATATTATCAATCAGCGAACTTAACAGGACTTTTTTGCCCCTTTACTATTTCGTATATATTATCAATCAGCGGACTTAACAGGACTTTTTTCCCCCTTTACTATTTCGTATATATTATCAATCAGCGAACTTAACAGGACTTTTTCCCCTTTACTATTTCGTATATATTATCAATCAGCGAACTTAACAGGACTTTTTTCCCCCTTTACTATTTCGTATATATTATCAATCAGCGAACTTAACAGGACTTTTTTGCCCGTTTACTATTTCGTATATATTATCAATCAGCGAACTTAACAGGACTTTTTCCCCTTTACTATTTCGTATATATTATCAATCAGCGAACTTAACAGGACTTTTTTCCCCCTTTACTATTTCGTATATATTATCAATCTGCGAACTTCACAGGACTTTTTCCCCCTTTACTATTTCGTATCAATCAGCGAACTTAACAGGACTTTTTTCCACCTTTACTATTTCGTATCAATCAGCGAACTTAACAGGACTTTTTTCCCCCTTTACTATTTCGTATCAATCAGCGAACTTAACAGGACTTTTTCCCCCTTTACTATTTCGTATATATTATCAATCAGCGAACTTAACAGGACTTTTTTCCCCCTTTACTATTTCGTATCAATCAGCGAACTTAACAGGATTTTTCCCCCTTTACTATTTCGTATCAATCAGCGAACTTAACAGGACTTTTTCCCCCTTTACTATTTCGTATATATTATCAATCAGCGAACTTAACAGGACTTTTTCCCCTTTACTATTTCGTATATATTATCAATCAGCGAACTTAACAGGACTTTTTTGCCCCTTTACTATTTCGTATATATTATCAATCAGCGAACTTAACAGGACTTTTTCCCCCTTTACTATTTCGTATCAATCAGCGAACTTAACAGGACTTTTTCCCCCTTTACTATTTCGTATATATTATCAATCAGCGAACTTAACAGGACTTTTTTCCCCCTTTACTATTTCGTATCAATCAGCGAACTTAACAGGATTTTTCCCCCTTTACTATTTCGTATCAATCAGCGAACTTAACAGGACTTTTTCCCCCTTTACTATTTCGTATATATTATCAATCAGCGAACTTAACAGGACTTTTTTGCCCCTTTACTATTTCGTATATATTATCAATCAGCGGACTTAACAGGACTTTTTTCCCCCTTTACTATTTCGTATATATTATCAATCAGCGAACTTAACAGGACTTTTTCCCCTTTACTATTTCGTATATATTATCAATCAGCGAACTTAACAGGACTTTTTTCCCCCTTTACTATTTCGTATATATTATCAATCAGCGAACTTAACAGGACTTTTTTGCCCGTTTACTATTTCGTATATATTATCAATCAGCGAACTTAACAGGACTTTTTCCCCTTTACTATTTCGTATATATTATCAATCAGCGAACTTAACAGGACTTTTTTCCCCCTTTACTATTTCGTATATATTATCAATCAGCGAACTTCACAGGACTTTTTCCCCCTTTACTATTTCGTATCAATCAGCGAACTTAACAGGACTTTTTTCCACCTTTACTATTTCGTATCAATCAGCGAACTTAACAGGACTTTTTTCCCCCTTTACTATTTCGTATCAATCAGCGAACTTAACAGGACTTTTTCCCCCTTTACTATTTCGTATATATTATCAATCAGCGAACTTAACAGGACTTTTTTCCCCCTTTACTATTTCGTATCAATCAGCGAACTTAACAGGATTTTTCCCCCTTTACTATTTCGTATCAATCAGCGAACTTAACAGGACTTTTTCCCCCTTTACTATTTCGTATATATTATCAATCAGCGAACTTAACAGGACTTTTTCCCCTTTACTATTTCGTATATATTATCAATCAGCGAACTTAACAGGACTTTTTTGCCCCTTTACTATTTCGTATATATTATCAATCAGCGAACTTAACAGGACTTTTTCCCCCTTTACTATTTCGTATCAATCAGCGAACTTAACAGGACTTTTTCCCCCTTTACTATTTCGTATCAATCAGTGAACTTAACAGGACTTTTTTCCCCCTTTACTATTTCGTATCAATCAGCGAACTTAACAGGACTTTTTCCCCTTTACTATTTCGTATCAATCAGCGAACTTAACAGGACTTTTTTGCCCCTTTACTATTTCGTATATATTATCAATCAGCGAACTTAACAGGACTTTTCCCCCTTTACTATTTCGTATATATTATCAATCAGCGAACTTAACAGGACTTTTTCCCCTTTACTATTTCGTATCAATCAGCGAACTTAACAGGACTTTTTTCCCCCTTTACTATTTCGTATATATTATCAATCAGCGAACTTAACAGGACTTTTTTGCCCCTTTACTATTTCGTATATATTATCAATCAGCGAACTTAACAGGACTTTTTCCCCCTTTACTATTTCGTATCAATCAGCGAACTTAACAGGACTTTTTCCCCCTTTACTATTTCGTATCAATCAGTGAACTTAACAGGACTTTTTTCCCCCTTTACTATTTCGTATCAATCAGCGAACTTAACAGGACTTTTTCCCCTTTACTATTTCGTATCAATCAGCGAACTTAACAGGACTTTTTTGCCCCTTTACTATTTCGTATATATTATCAATCAGCGAACTTAACAGGACTTTTCCCCCTTTACTATTTCGTATATATTATCAATCAGCGAACTTAACAGGACTTTTTCCCCTTTACTATTTCGTATCAATCAGCGAACTTAACAGGACTTTTTTCCCCCTTTACTATTTCGTATATATTATCAATCAGCGAACTTAACAGGACGTTTTTGCCCCTTTACTATTTCGTATATATTATCAATCAGCGAACTTAACAGGACTTTTTTGCCCCTTTACTATTTCGTATATATTATCAATCAGCGAACTTAACAGGACTTTTTTCCCCCTTTACTATTTCGTATATATTATCAACCAGCGAACTTAACAGGACTTTTTTCCCCCTTTACTATTTCGTATATATTATCAATCAGCGAACTTAACAGGACTTTTTTCCCCCTTTACTATTTCGTATATATTATCAATCAGCGAACTTAACAGGACTTTTTTGCCCCTTTACTATTTCGTATATATTATCAATCAGCGAACTTAACAGGACTTTTTTGCCCGTTTACTATTTCGTATATATTATCAATCAGCGAACTTAACAGGACTTTTTCCCCTTTACTATTTCGTATATATTATCAATCAGCGAACTTAACAGGACTTTTTTCCCCCTTTACTATTTCGTATATATTATCAATCAGCGAACTTCACAGGACTTTTTTCCCCCTTTACTATTTCGTATCAATCAGCGAACTTAACAGGACTTTTTTCCCGCTTTACTATTTCGTATCAATCAGCGAACTTAACAGGACTTTTTTCCCCCTTTACTATTTCGTATCAATCAGCGAACTTAACAGACTTTTTCCCCCTTTACTATTTCGTATATATTATCAATCAGCGAACTTTAACAGGACTTTTTTCCCCCTTTTTACTATTTCGTATCAATCAGCGGAACTTCTTAACAGGACTTTTTTCCCCCTTTACTATTTCGTATCAATCAGCGAACTTAACAGGACTTTTTCCCTTTACTATTTCTGTATATATTATCAATCAGCGAACTTTAACAGGACTTTTTCCCCTTTACTATTTCGTATATATTATCAATCAGCGAACTTAACAGGACTTTTTTGCCCCCTTTACTATTTCGTATATATTATCAATCAGCGAACTTAACAGGACTTTTTTCCCCCCTTTACTATTTCGTATCAATCAGCGAACTTAACAGGACTTTTTCCCCCTTTACTATTTCGTATCAATCAGTGAACTTAACAGGACTTTTTTTCCCCCTTTACTATTTCGTATCAATCAGCGAACTTAACAGGACTTTTTCCCCCTTTACTATTTCGTATCAATCAGCGAACTTAACAGGACTTTTTTGCCCCTTTACTATTTCGTATATATTATCAATCAGCGAACTTAACAGGACTTTTCCCCTTTACTATTTCGTATATATTATCAATCAGCGAACTTAACAGGACTTTTTCCCCTTTACTATTTCGTATCAATCAGCGAACTTAACAGGACTTTTTTTGCCCCTTTACTATTTCGTATATATTATCAATCAGCGAACTTAACAGGACTTTTTCCCCCTTTACTATTTCTTCGTATATATTATCAATCAGCGAACTTAAAAGGACTTTTTGCCCCTTTACTATTTCGTATATATTATCAATCAGCGAACTTAACAGGACTTTTTTCCCCCTTTATTATTTCGTATATATTATCAATCAGCGAAATTTAACAGGACTTTTTCCCCCTTTACTATTTCCTGTATATATTATCAATCAGCGAATCCCACAGGACTTTTTTCCCTTTACTATTTCGTATATATTATCAATCAGCGAACTTAACAGGACTTTTTTGCCCCTTTACTATTTCGGGGTATATATTATCAATCAGCGAACTTAACAGGACTTTTTCCCCTTTACTATTTCGTATATATTATCAATCAGCGAACTTAACAGGACTTTTTCCCCCTTTACTATTTCGTATATATTATCAATCAGCGAACTTCACAGGACTTTTTTCCCTTATCATTTCGTATCAATCAGCGAACTTACTAGGACTTTTTTTTCCCCCTTTACTATTTCGTATCAATCAGCGAACTTAACAGGACTTTTTTCCCCCTTTACTATTTCGTATCAATCAGCGAACTTAACAGGACTTTTTCCCCTTTACTATTTCGTATATATTATCAATCAGCGAACTTAACAGGACTTTTTCCCCTTTACTATTTCGTATATATTATCAATCAGCGAACTTAACAGGACTTTTTCCCCCTTTACTATTTCGTATCAATCAGCGAACTTAACAGGACTTTTTTCCCCCTTTACTATTTCGTATCAATCAGCGAACTTAACAGGACTTTTTCCCTTACTATTTCGTATATATTATCAATCAGCGAACTTAACAGGACTTTTCCCCTTACTATTTCGTATATATTATCAATCAGCGAACTTAACAGGACTTTTTTGCCCTTTACTACTTCGTATATATTATCAATCAGCGAAATTAACAGGACTTTTTCCCCTTTACTATTTCGTATCAATCAGCGAACTTAACAGACTTTTTCCCCTTTACTATTTCGTATCAATCAGCGAACTTAACAGGACTTTTTTCCCTTTACTATTTCGTATCAATCAGCGAACTTAACAGGACTTTTTCCCCTTTTACTATTTCGTATCAATCAGTGAACTTAACAGGACTTTTTTGCCCCTTTACTATTTCGTATATATTATCAATCAGCGAACTTAACAGGACTTTTTCCCCTTTACTATTTCGTATATATTATCAATCAGCGAACTTAACAGGACTTTTTCCCCCTTTAACATTTCGTATCAATCAGCGAACTTAACAGGACTTTTTTCCCCCTTTACTATTTCGTATATTATCAATCAGCGAACTTAACAGGACTTTTTCCCTTTACTATTTCGTATATATTATCAATCAGCGAACTTAACAGGACTTTTTTGCCCCTTTACTATTTCGTATCAATCAGCGAACTTAACAGGACTTTTTCCCCTTTACTATTTCGTATATATATTATCAATCAGCGAACTTAACAGGACTTTTTTGCCCCTTTACTATTTCGTATATATTATCAATCAGCGAACTTAAAGGGACTTTTTCCCCTTTACTATTTCGTATCAATCAGCGAACTTAACAGGACTTTTTCCCCCTTTACTATTTCGTATCAATCAGCGAACTTAACAGGACTTTTTTCCCTTTACTATTTCGTATCAATCAGCGAACTTAACAGGACTTTTTCCCCCTTTACTATTTCGTATCAATCAGCGAACCTTAACAGGACTTTTTCCCCTTTACTATTTCGTATCAATCAGTGAACTTAACAGGACTTTTTTTCCCTTTACTATTTCGTATCAATCAGCGAAATTAACAGGACTTTTTTCCCCCTTTACTATTTCGTATCAATCAGCGAACTTAACAGGACTTTTTCCCCCCTTTACTATTTCGTATATATTATCAATCAGCGAACTTAACAGGACTTTTTCCCCCTTTACTATTTCGTATCAATCAGCGAACTTAACAGGACTTTTTTCCCCCTTTACTATTTCGTATATATTATCAATCAGCGGACTTAACAGGACTTTTTTCCCCCTTTACTATTTCGTATATATTATCAATCAGCGAACTTAACAGGACTTTTTCCCCTTTACTATTTCGTATATATTATCAATCAGCGAACTTAACAGGACTTTTTTGCCCCTTTACTATTTCGTATATATGATCAATCAGCGAACTTAACAGGACTTTTTTCCCCCTTTACTATTTCGTATATATTATCAATCAGCGAACTTAACAGGACTTTTTCCCCCCTTTACTATTTCGTATATATTATCAATCAGCGAACTTAACAGGACTTTTTTCCCCCTTTACTATTTCGTATATATTATCAATCAGCGGACTTAACAGGACTTTTTTCCCCCTTTACTATTTCGTATATATTATCAATCAGCGAACTTAACAGGACTTTTTTGCCCCTTTACTATTTCGTATATATTATCAATCAGCGGACTTAACAGGACTTTTTTCCCCCTTTACTATTTCGTATATATTATCAATCAGCGAACTTAACAGGACTTTTTCCCCTTTACTATTTCGTATATATTATCAATCAGCGAACTTAACAGGACTTTTTTCCCCCTTTACTATTTCGTATATATTATCAATCAGCGAACTTAACAGGACTTTTTTGCCCGTTTACTATTTCGTATATATTATCAATCAGCGAACTTAACAGGACTTTTTTCCCTTTACTATTTCGTATATATTATCAATCAGCGAACTTAACAGGACTTTTTTCCCCCTTTACTATTTCGTATATATTATCAATCAGCGAACTTCAGAATTTTCCTTTACTATTTCGTATCAATCAGCGAACTTAACAGGACTTTTTTCCACCTTTACTATTTCGTATCAATCAGCGAACTTAACAGGACTTTTTTCCCCCTTTACTATTTCGTATCAATCAGCGAACTTAACAGCACTCTTTCCCCTTTACTATTTCGTATATATTATCAATCAGCGAACTTAACAGGACTTTTTTCCCCCTTTACTATTTCGTATCAATCAGCGAACTTAACAGGATTTTTCCCCTTTTACTATTTCGTATCAATCAGCGAACTTAACAGGACTTTTTCCCCCTTTTTTACTATTTCGTATATATTATCAATCAGCGAACTTAACAGGACTTTTTCCCCTTTACTATTTCGTATATATTATCAATCAGCGAACTTAACAGGACTTTTTTTGCCCCTTTACTATTTCGTATATATTATCAATCAGCGAACTTAACAGGACTTTTTTCCCCCTTTACTATTTCGTATCAATCAGCGAACTTAACAGGACTTTTTCCCCCTTTTACTATTTCGTATCAATCAGTGAACTTAACAGGACTTTTTTCCCCTTTACTATTTCGTATCAATCAGCGAACTTAACAGGACTTTTTTCCCTTTACTATTTCGTATCAATCAGCGAACTTAACAGGACTCTTTGCCCTTTACTATTTCGTATATATTATCAATCAGCGAACTTAACAGGACTTTTCCCCTTTACTATTTCGTATATATTATCAATCAGCGAACTTAACAGGACTTTTTCCCCTTTACTATTTCGTATCAATCAGCGAACTTAACAGGACTTTTTCCCCCTTTTATTTATTTCGTATATATTATCAATCAGCGAATCAAACAGGACTTTTTTGCCCCTTACTATTTCGTATATATTATCAATCAGCAAACTAATAGACTTTTTTCCCTTACTATTTCGTATCAATCAGCGAACTTAACAGGACTTTTTCCCCCTTTACTATTTCGTATCAATCAGTGAACTTAACAGGACTTTTTTTTCCCTTTACTATTTCGTATCAATCAGCGAACTTAATATATCTCTTCCTTTACTATTTCGTATCAATCAGCGAACTTAACAGGACTTTTTTGCCCCTTTACTATTTCGTATATATTATCAATCAGCGAACTTAACAGACTTTTCCCCCTTTACTATTTCGTATATATTATCAATCAGCGAACTTAACAGGACTTTTTTCCCTTTACTATTTCGTATCAGACCAGCGAACTTAACAGGACTTTTTTCCCCCTTTACTATTTCGTATATATTATCAATCAGCGAACTTAACAGGACTTTTTTGCCCCTTTACTATTTCGTATATTATCAATCAGCGAACTTAACAGGACTTTTTTGCCCCTTTACTTATTTCGTATATATTATCAATCAGCGAACTTAACAGACTTTTTCCCCCTTTACTATTTCGTATATATTATCAATCAGCGAACTTAACAGGACTTTTTTCCCTTTACTATTTCGTATTATCAATCAGCGAACTTCTAATAGACTTTTTTCCCTTTACTATTTCGTATATATTATCAATCAGCGAACTTAACAGGACTTTTTTGCCCCTTTACTATTTCGTATATATTATCAATCAGCGAACTTAACAGGACTTTTTGCCCGTTTACTATTTCGTATATATTATCAATCAGCGAACTTAACAGGACTTTTTCCTTTATTGCCTCGTATATATTATCAATCAGAACTTAACAGGACTTTTTTCCCCCTTTACTATTTCGTATATATTATCAATCAGCGAACTTCACAGGACTTTTTTCCCCCTTTACTATTTCGTATCAATCAGCGAACTTAACAGGACTTTTTTCCCGCTTTACTATTTCGTATCAATCAGCGAACTTAACAGGACTTTTTTCCCCCTTTACTATTTCGTATCAATCAGCGAACTTAACAGGACTTTTTCCCCCTTTACTATTTCGTATATATTATCAATCAGCGAACTTAACAGGACTTTTTTCCCCCTTTACTATTTCGTATCAATCAGCGAACTTAACAGGACTTTTTTCCCCCTTTACTATTTCGTATCAATCAGCGAACTTAACAGGACTTTTTCCCCCTTTACTATTTCGTATATATTATCAATCAGCGAACTTAACAGGACTTTTTCCCCTTTACTATTTCGTATATATTATCAATCAGCGAACTTAACAGGACTTTTTTGCCCCTTTACTATTTCGTATATATTATCAATCAGCGAACTTAACAGGACTTTTTCCCCCTTTACTATTTCGTATCAATCAGCGAACTTAACAGGACTTTTTCCCCCTTTACTATTTCGTATCAATCAGTGAACTTAACAGGACTTTTTTCCCCCTTTACTATTTCGTATCAATCAGCGAACTTAACAGGACTTTTTCCCCTTTACTATTTCGTATCAATCAGCGAACTTAACAGGACTTTTTTGCCCCTTTACTATTTCGTATATATTATCAATCAGCGAACTTAACAGGACTTTTTCCCCTTTACTATTTCGTATATATTATCAATCAGCGAACTTAACAGGACATTTTCCCCTTTACTATTTCGTATCAATCAGCGAACTTTAACAGGACTTTTTTGCCCTTTACTATTTCGTATATATTATCAATCGTTGTGTGAACTTTAACAGGACTTTTTCCCCCTTTACGCATCTTCTGTATATATTATCAATCAGCGAACTTAAAAGGACTTTTTTGCCCCTTTACTATTTCGTATATATTATCAATCAGCGAACTTAACAGGACTTTTTTTCCCCCTTTTTATTATTTCGTATATATTATCAATCAGCGAACTTTAACAGGACTTTTTTCCCCTTTACTATTTCGTATATATTACTTAAATCAGCAACTGACACAGGACTTTTTCCCCCTTTACTATTTCGTATATATTATCAATCAGTTAATCCTAAACAGGACTTTTTTTATTCCTTTACTATTTCGTATATATTATCAATCAGCGAACTTAACAGGACTTTTTCCCCTTTACTATTTCGTATATATTATCAATCAAGGAACTTAACAGGACTTTTTCCCCCTTACTATTTCGTATATATTATCAATCAGCGAACTTCACAGGACTTTTTCCCCCTTTACTATTTCGTATCAATCAGCGAACTTAACAGGACTTTTTTCCCCCCTTTTACTATTTCGTATCAATCAGCGAACTTAACAGACTTTTTTTCCCCCTTTACTATTTCGTATCAATCAGCGAACTTAACAGGACTTTTTCCCTTTACTATTTCGTATATATTATCAATTCAAGGAACTTCTAACAGGACTTTTTTTTCCCTTTATTACTTTTGTATATATTATCAATCAGCGAACTTAACAGGACTTTTTTCCCCCTTTAATGGTCGCGTATCAATCAGCGAACTTAATAGACTTTTTCCCCCTTTACTATTTCGTATCAATCAGCGAACTTAACAGGACTTTTTCCCCTTACTATTTCGTATATATTATCAATCAGCGAACTTTAACAGGACTTTTCCCCTTTACTATTTCGTATATATTATCAATCAGCGAACTTAACAGGACTTTTTTGCCCCCTTTACTACTTCGTATATATTATCAATCAGCGAAATTAACAGGACTTTTTCCCCTTTACTATTTCGTATCAATCAGCGAACTTAACAGGACTTTTTCCCTTTTACTATTTCGTATCAATCAGCGAACTTAACAGGACTTTTTTTCCCCTTTACTATTTCGTATCAATCAGCGAACTTAACAGGACTTTTTCCCCTTTACTATTTCGTATCAATCAGCGAACTTAACAGGACTTTTTTGCCCCTTTACTATTTCGTATATATTATCAATCAGCGAACTTAACAGGACTTTTTCCCCCTTTACTATTTCGTATATATTATCAATCAGCGAACTTAACAGGACTTTTTCCCCTTTACTATTTCGTATCAATCAGCGAACTTAACAGGACTTTTTCCCCTTTACTATTTCGTATGTATTATCAATCAGCGAACTTAACAGGACTTTTTCCTTTACTATTTCGTGCATATATTATCAATCAGCGAACTTAACAGGACTTTTTTGCCCCTTTACTATTTCGTATCAATCAGCGAACTTAACAGGACTTTTTCCCCTTTACTATTTCGTATATATTATCAATCAGCGAACTTAACAGGACTTTTTTGCCCCTTTACTATTTCGTATTATCAACTAAAGAATCCTGAATAGAGACTTTTTCCTTTACTATTTCGTATCAATCAGCGAACTTAACAGACTTTTTTCCCCTTTACTATTTCGTATCAATCAGCGAACTTAACAGGACTTTTTTCCCCTTACTATTTCGTATCAATCAGCGAACTTAACAGGACTTTTTTTCCCCTTTTACTATTTCGTATCAATCAGCGAACTTAACAGGACTTTTTCCCTTTACTATTTCGTATATCAATCAGCGAACTTAATGACTTTTTTGCCCCTTTACTATTTCGTATATATTATCAATCAGCGAACTTAACAGGACTTTTTCCCCTTTTACTATTTCGTATATATTATCAATCAGTGAACTTAACAGGACTTTTTCCCCTTTTACTATTTTACCAACTGTGCGAACTTACACTTTTTCCTTTACTATTTCGTATATATTATCAATCAGCGAACTTAACAGGACTTTTTTCCCCTTTGATATTTCGTATATATTATCAATCTTCAGGCGAACTAACAGGACTTTTTCCCCTTTACTATTTCGTATCAATCAGCGAACTTAACAGGACTTTTTTGCCCCTTTACTATTTCGTATATATTATCAATCAGCGAACTTAACAGGACTTTTTCCCCCTTTACTATTTCGTATATATTATCAATCAGCGAACTTAAAAGGACTTTTTTGCCCTTTTACTATTTCGTATATATTATCAATCAGCGAACTTAATATATCTTTTCCCCTTTACTATTTCGTATCAATCAGCGAACTTACCGACTTTTTCCCCCTTATATCATTTCTAACAACTGCTAAACTTAACAGGACTCTTTTCCCCCTTTACTATTTCGTATCACCTGTAAGGAACTTAACAGGACTTTTTTCCCCTTTACTATTTCGTATCAATCAGCGAACTTAATGACTTTTTCCTTTACTATTTCGTATCAATCATAATTTAACAGGACTTTTGCCCTTTACTATTTCGTATATAATGTCATCAACTAGTGAACTTAACAGGACTTTTTCCCCTTTACTATTTCGTATGGTATTATCAATCAAAGGACCTAACAGGACTTTTTCCCTTTACTATTTCGTATCAATCATGAACTTAACAGACTTTTTCCCTTACTATTTGAAGGAAGACAATCATGAACTTTTAATATGGATTCTTTCCCCTTTACTATTTCGTATATATTATCAATCATGAACTACCACTTTTTCCCCTTTACTAGTTCTCTGTATCAATCAGCTAAATTTAACAGGACTTTTGCCCTTTACTTTATTTTGTATATATTATCAATCAGCGAACTTAATAGACGCCTTTTTAATATTTTATTATCAATCAGCGAACTTTGTATGACTTTGCCCCTACTATTTCTGTTATATTATCAATCAGTGAACTTAACAGGACTTTTCCCCCTTATTATTTCGTATTATCAATCAGCGAACTTAACAGGACTTTTCCTTTACTATTTCGTATATATTATCAATCTAGCGAATTCCATTATATCTTTTTCCCTTAATATTTGCTTATATTATCAATCAGCGAACTTAATATATCTTTTTGCCCTTTTCATTTATTATTTCGTATATTATCAATCAGCGAACTTAAATGCATCTTTTCCCTTACTATTTCGTATATTATCAAATCAGCGAACTTAACAGACTTTTCCCTACTATTTCTCTCTATATTATCAATCAAAGAACTCACAGACTTTTTCCCTTACTATTTCGTATCAATCATGAACTTAACAGGACTTTTCCCTATTATTTGTATCAATCATGAATAACAGGACTCTTCCCCCTTTTACTATTTCGTATCAATCACAGTTAAATCTTAACAGGACTTTTCCCCCTTTACTATTTCAAGCATTAATTAATCAGTGAACTTAACAGACTTTTTCCCTTTTACTATTTCGTATAGTTTAACAATCAGTAGTCTCATCAGGATCTTTTCCTTACTATTTGTATCAACTAGCAACTTAATAGGATCTCTTTTCCTTACTATTTCGTATCAATCAGCGAACGGAAGGTGACTTTTTCCTTACTATTTCAAGTGACATCAATCAGTGAACTTGAATTGCGCACTTTTCCCCCTCTACTATTTCGTAGGTATTATCAATCAGCAACTTAACAGGATCTCTTTTTGCCCCTTTGATTATCATATATTATCAATCAGCGAAATTAACAGGACTTTTCCTTACTATTTCTGTATCAATCAGCGAACTTATCATGTACTTTTCCCTTACTATTTCGTATCAATCAAAGGAACTAATAGGATCTTTTTCCCTTACTTTGTCATCAACGAAGAACTTAACAGGACTTTTTCCCTTACTAAGGTATCAATCAGCGAACTAATATGACTTACCCTTACTATTTCGTATATTAGTCAATCAGCGAATCAACAGCATCTTTTCCTATCATTTCGTATATATTATCAATCAGCGAACTTGAATATATCTTTTCCTTACTATTTTGTATCAATCAGCGAACTTAACAGACTTTTTCCCTTACTGGTTTCGTATATATTATCAATCAGCGAACTAACAGACTTTTTCCCTTACTATTTATATGGTATTAATTTAATCAGCGAACTTAACAGACTTTTTGCCCCTTTACTATTTCGTATCAATCAGCGAACTTGAATATATCTTTTTCCCTTAATACTTGTACAGTATTGTCAAATCGTGCTTAACTTAACAGGACTTTTTTGCCCCTTACTATTTCAAGACATCAATCAGCGAACTTAATAGGACTTTTTCCTTTACTATTTCGTATCAATCAGTTGAATAACAGACTTTTCCTTATTTATTTCGTATCAACGAAGTGAACTTCAATAGGACTTTTTTCCTTACTATTTCGTATCAATCAGCGAACTTAACAGACTTTTTTCCCCCTACTATTTCGTATCAATCAGCGAACTTAATGACTTTTTCCCTTACTATTTCTGTATCAATCAAAGAACTTAATTGTGACTTTTTTGCCCCTTTACTATTTCGTATATATTATCAATCAGCTGAACTTAATATGTATCTTTTCCCTATCATTTCTGTATATATTATCAATCATGAACTTAAGAGACTCTTCCCTACTATTTCAGGATTTGACCACAACTTAACAGGATCTTTTTCCTTTACTATTTCGTATATATTATCAATCAGCGAACTTCTTAATATACTTTTTCCCCTTTACTATTTCGTATATATTGTCAATCAGCGAATCTAATACGAGGACTTTTTTTGCCCCTTTACTATTTCGTATATATTATCAATCAGCGAACTTAACAGGACTTTTTCCCCCCTTACTATTTCGTATCAATCAGCAACTTAATTATAATTTTTTTGCCTCTTACTATTTCGTATATATTACTTGACCATGAACCTTGAATTGCATCTCTTAGTCTGCTACTATTTCGTATATATTATCTAATCACAACTTAATTTACCTTTTCCCCTTTACTATTTCGTATATATTATCAATCAGCGAACTTAACAGGACTTTTTGCCCCTTACTATTTCGTATATATTATTAATCAGCGAACTTAATAGACTTTTCCTCAATATTTCGTATCAATCAAAGGAATCAATGTGATCTTTCCCTCATTGTTTCAAATAATCATGAAATCCTTAACAGATTCTTCCTTAATATTTCCGTATCAATCAGCGAACTTAACAGCATCTTTTCCCCTTTACTATTTCCTGTATCAATCAAGAATCCCTCGAACAGGACTTTTCCTTTACTATTTCGTATCAATCAGCGAACCTACGGACTTTTTCCTTCTACTATTTTGTATCAATCAGCGAACTTAACAGGACTTTTTCCTTTACTATTTCGTATCAATCAGCGAACTTAACAGGACTTTTTTCCTCCTTTACTATTTCATATCAATCAGCGAACTTACCAGACTTTTCCCCCTTTACTATTTCATATTATCAATCAGCGAACTTAACAGGATCTTCTCATTGTTTCGTATGGTTTATCAACGTCAGCGAACTTAACAGGACTTTGCCCCTTACTTACTGTATATATTATCAATCAGTGAAATTAACAGGACTTTTCCTTACTATTTCGTATCAATCAGCAACTGAATAGGACGCCCTTTTCCCCCTTTCATTATTTCGTACTTAATCAGTTGAACTTAACAGGACTTTTTCCTTACTATTTCGTATCGAATCAGCGAACTTAACAGCATCTTTTCCCCCTTACTATTTCGTATCAATTCAGCGAACTTCACGGTACTTTTCGTCTCCTTTACTACGTATATATTACTCAATCACAACTTAACAGGACTTTTTCCCCTTTACTATTTCGCGATAGCTTATCAATCAGCGAACTGCATATAATTTTTTCCTTACTTATTTCGTATCAATCAGCGAACTAATATAATTCTTTTTCCCCTAATATTTCGTATATATTATCAATTCCATGAAATCCTAATATAATTTTCCCTACTATTTCGTATATATTATCAATCAGCGAACTTAACAGATCTTGCCCTTTTTTACTGCCGTATCAATTCAAAGAATCAATATATCTTTTCCCATTATTTCGTATATTAACAACTATGAACTTAACAGGACTTTTTTTGCCCCCTACTATTTCGTATATATTACAATCAGCGAACTTAACAGGACTTTTTCCCCTTTAATATTTCGTATCAATCAGCGAACTTAACAGGACTTTTTCCCCCTTTACTATTTCGTATCAATCAGCGAACTTAACAGGACTTTTTTCCCCCTTTACTATTTCGTATCAATCAGCGAACTTAACAGGACTTTTTTCCCCCTTTACTATTTCGTATCAATCAGCGAACTTAACAGGACTTTTTCCCCTTTACTATTTCGTATCAATCAGCGAACTTAACAGGACTTTTTTGCCCCTTTACTATTTCGTATATATTATCAATCAGCGAACTTAACAGGACTTTTTCCCCTTTACTATTTCGTATATATTATCAATCAGCGAACTTAACAGGACATTTTCCCCTTTACTATTTCGTATCAATCAGCGAACTTAACAGGACTTTTTTCCCCCTTTACTATTTCGTATATATTATCAATCAGCGAACTTAACAGGACTTTTTCCCCTTTACTATTTCGTATATATTGTCAATCAGCGAACTTAACAGGACTTTTTTGCCCCTTTACTATTTCGTATATATTATCAATCAGCGAACTTAACAGGACTTTTTTTCCCCCTTTACTATTTCGTATCAATCAGCGAACTTAACAGGACTTTTTCCCCTTTACTATTTCGTATATATTATCAATCAGCGAACTTAACAGGACTTTGCCCCTTTACTATTTCGTATATATTATTAATCAGCGAACTTAACAGGACTTTTTCCCCCTTTACTATTTCGTATCAATCAGCGAACTTAACAGGACTTTTTCCCCCCTTTACTATTTCGTATCAATCAGCGAACTTAACAGGATCTTCTTCCCCTTTACTATTTCGTATCAATCAGCGAACTTAACAGGACTTTTCCCCCTTTACTATTTCGTATCTATCAGCGAACTTAACAGGACTTTTTCCCCTTTACTATTTCGTATCAATCAGCGAACTTAACAGGACTTTTCCCCTTTACTATTTCGTATCAATCAGCGAACTTAACAGGACTTTTTCCCCCTTTACTATTTCGTATCAATCAGCGAACTTAACAGGACTTCTTCCTTTTACTATTTCGTATCAATCAGCGAACTTAACAGGACTTTTTTCCCTCTTTACTATTTCGTATCAATCAACGAACTTAACAGGACTTTTTCCCCTTTACTATTTCGTATCCATCAGCGAACTTAACAGGACTTTTCCCCTTTACTATTTCGTATATATTATCAATCAGCGAACTTAATGGGACTTTTTGCCCCTTTACTATTTCGTATATATTATCAATCAGCGAACTTAACAGGACTTTTTCCCCCTTTACTATTTCGTATCAATCAGCGAACTTAACAGGACTTTTTCCCCCTTTACTATTTCGTATCAATCAGCGAACTTAACAGGACTTCTTCCTTTTTACTATTTCGTATCGATAAGCGAACTTAACAGGACTTTTTCCCTCTTTACTATTTCGTATCAATCAGCGAACTTAACAGGACTTTTTCCCCTTTACTATTTCGTATCCATCAGCGAACTGAACAGGACTTTTCCCTTTACTATTTCGTATATATTATCAATCAGCGAACTTAACAGGACTTTTTGCCCCTTTACTATTTCGTATATATTATCAATCAGCGAACTTAACAGGACTTTTTCCCCCCTTTACTATTTCGTATCAATCAGCGAACTTAACAGGACTTCTTCCCCTTTACTATTTCACGTATCCAATCAGCGAACTTAACAGGACTTTTTCCCCTTTACTATTTCGTATCAATCAGCGAACTTAACAGGACTTTTTCCCCCTTTACTATTTCGTATCAATCAGCGAACTTAACAGGACTTCTTCCCCTTTACTATTTCGTATCAATCAGCGAACTTAACAGGACTTTTCCCCCTTTACTATTTCGTATATATTATCAATCAGCGAACTTAACAGGACTTTTTTGCCCTTTACTATTTCGTATATATTATCAATCAGCGAACTTAACAGGACTTTTTTCCCCCTTTACTATTTCGTATCAATCAGCGAACTTAACAGGACTTTTTTCCCTTTACTATTTCGTATCAATCAGCGAACTTAACAGGACTTTTCCCCCCTTTACTATTTCGTATCAATCAGCGAACTTAACAGGACTTCTTCCTTTTTACTATTTCGTATCAATCAGCGAACTTAACAGGACTTTTTCCCTCTTTACTATTTCGTATCAATCAGCGAACTTAACAGGACTTCTTCCCCTTTACTATTTCGTATCAATCAGCGAACTTAACAGGACTTTTTCCCTTTACTATTTCGTATCAATCAGCGAACTTAACAGGACTTTTTTCCCCCTTTACTATTTCGTATCAATCAGCGAACTTAACAGGACTTCTTCCCCTTTTACTATTTCGTATCAATCAGCGAACTTAACAGGACTTTTTCCCCCTTTACTATTTCGTATATATTATCAATCAGCGAACTTAACAGGACTTTTTTGCCCCTTTACTATTTCGTATATATTATCAATCGAACAACAGGACTTTTCCCCCTTTACTATTTCGTATCAATCAGCGAACTTAACAGGACTTTTTCCCCCTTTACTATTTCGTATCAATCAGCGAACTTAACAGGACTTTTTCCCCCCTTTACTATTTCGTATCAATCAGCGAACTTAACAGGACTTCTTCCCCTTTACTATTTCGTATCAATCAGCGAACTTAACAGGACTTTTTTCCCCCTTTACTATTTCGTATCAATCAGCAGACTTAACAGGACTTTTCCCCTTTACTATTTCGTATCCAATCAGCGAACTTAACAGGACTTTTCCCCTTTACTATTTCGTATCAATCAGCGAACTTAACAGGACATAATATGGCCATAAGATATATAAGAAAATATTCTATCTATTTTATATGGACGACTTATTCTAGGAATGAAAGTGAGCTGTAAGGTCTCCTGAAAACCGTAAAATGTTTCAGTGATAAAATTGGCAAAGAATTCAGTTTGGATAAATGTGCTAAAGCCAAAATCTTACGAGGATCACTATAACAAACCCCTTCTATTAGCTTAGATCCCGGGGGTAATAATAAAAGATTTAGAGACAGAAACACTAACTCTCGGTGTAAATAACAGCGAAGGAATAATAATGAGAACAATAGTGCAAAAAAGTACAGAAAAGTACAGAAAAGTTCAAAAAAGTACAAAAAAGTACAGTACAAGAATTCAACTGATATTAAGAACTGAAATGAATTCACAGCACAGAATTATGGCCATAAACAACCATAAACAACCTTGCCATCCCAGTAGGTCAATATAGTTTCAATATCTTGAACTAGAAAATGACATTAGACGAATGGATTCTTAGACAAAAACGCTTCTTTCTAAATATAACATGCATCATCTAAGGCTGATGCAGACCGTCTATACATCTCCCCTAAAAAAGGTGGACGAGGTCTTATTCAGCTAAAATTGTCATACAAGACAGCAACTATCGGCTTACTAATATCCATAGAAACAATAATATACTGGACGATGCAATTCGTCAGATAACAAGAAGACAGAAAGAAAAGATATTTAGCACTACCTCTGCATGGTCAATATCCAAAATACACTAACAAAGCCGATATTAATAAATTGAAATCTCATTGATGGTTACAAACATCTGGATGAAAGGCTTCAATGGAAAGCTTTGTTTTTGCAGCACAAGTTCAGAGTTTTTCCATGAAGAACTTTCAGGCAAATATACATAATATTATGAATCTAAAATTCAGGTTATGTGACAAATATCAAGAAACAATAGTCTATCTAATTCTAAGGATTTAGATAGTCTATTGTTTAACGCAATAGATTATCACGTATGGCATTTAACAGACTCCCAGTCAGTTAAATGCCATACGTGATCACGACTGGGCGATCATGTCTCGAAAGAGACATGACTGACTGGGCAGAAGATGTTCCCGCAGTAGATTGCCATTACTTTCTGCGATAGACTGGTTGCCAAACAAGGCTATAGAACACAATTTTAATCCTTAGCTGGAGGAAGAAGAGAAGGATTAATGCCTTTTCCAAGGGTATTTGCGAGTAAGTGAATACAACGAATTCAACTGGGATTTGAACTCGGCTCTCCGATTTCTCATCCTGAGTCGATAACGATTGCACAACAACGCACAGACTTGTGCCAAATGGATGTAAAATATGTCACGATAGGGTTGTTCAGTGTTAACAAATGGACATTTTGGAAAATATGTTAACAAACACTGGTATGAATACTAGCCAGAATCGGTTACAGAAATAGAAAAAAAATATGGGATTACATCATCTTTCCAGAAAGAAAGTTTAATACGCTGGACATAACTGTCAAAAACTGAAAAGGAAAAAAATGCCTATTAAATTGATACAGCGAACTGTAAGAAAATAACCAAAGAATATGAAAAGCTGTCGAAGTATAAAAACCCGAAATTTGAAATAGAAAATAAATGTAAAGTAGAAAACAAGAATAGTGCCAGCGAAAGTAGGTGCGCTTGGAATGATAAAAAAGAAACACAACATTAAAAAAATCCCTGGAAATCTCAGCTTCAGCTCAGATACAAATACTTTCTCACCGACGCAATGTAACTTCCCTGTATCTCTTCTACAAATACTTTCACGGCTTCTGCTCTGATGAACTTAGCTAACTGGTGCCCCCTATATATGAATTTACTCGAGACACAAGATTAGCAACTAGGTCCCACCCTTTTACTGTAAAACCAATAAAATGTAAACTCAAATGCTACTCTATCAGCTTCTTTTCTCGCACTTCCCACCTGTAGAATTCCTTTCCGTTTACTTACTTCCCCGACAGCTACAATCTCCAAGAATTTAAATGTAAAGTCAATATTCATCTCCTATCTCACTAACCTGCATTCTCTCTCTCTCTCTCTCTCTCTCTCTCATGTTCCTTTCTCCATCTACTCCAGTCTTATCAGTATACTCATTCTTCTCTTACCTACTTCCTGATACCCCCTATAACCTGTCACCCTTCCCATAACTTTTCTCCTATGTAACCCCCTGCACATCAGTGGCAGTAAACTACGTTGCTTGGGGCGATATGATTAAAAAAAAGTACAAAAAATGTTTTGATAAGTACAGCCCACACATTTATAGGGATTTTGTCTATGTAACGCTAGTGATGTTACGAGAGTTAGATAAACAAATGAAATGTAGCCATGACAACACATTACTATCTGCCTTAGGTCTTTCCACAGACTTGCTAGGTCGTGTGACCATAGCAGAAATAGAAATATGAAGATTATAATAATGATGATGATGATGAGGATTACGGATGATGATGATAAAGAAATGAAAAAATCACAAGTACTAGTTATACTTCACGAAGGAATTTAAATATGGAGAATGTGCGTGATCTTTGTTTTACTTTTATATTTTTACAAAAGTATTTTTGTGCATACCTCAAAAATAAAAAAAAATATTACTACTACTACTACTAATGAGAATAATAAGAAGAAAAGAAGAAGAAGAAAAAGAAGAAGAAGTTGGAGAAGAAAGTGGTGAAGAAGAAGAAGAAGAAGAAGAAGAAGAAGAAGAACAACAACAACAACAACAACAACAACAACAAGAAAGAGACCAAGAATAACAAGAACAAGAAGAAAAATAAAAATAAACTACTGCAGACTATCACAAGCAGTTAAGGATGGTAATATCAAACGCAAAATAGACTGAATCAGTTGCGATTGCATAAAAAATGTATAGAAGACCAATTCTATCTCGACGAAAGTATAGAAAAAATCAGATAAAAAAAACAAATATTGCTTTTGCTTATGTAAGTTTCCACCTTTTAACTTTCCACTTGATCCATCTATACAGTAACCATTTATCAATATATCTTAGGTATGCAAAGATACGTATTAACTACGTACAAAGAGGGACTGCCACTAGTGCACATGGGATTAGAATGAGAGGAAAGACTAAGAATAGAGGGAATGTGGAAGTGCGTTTCTGTGCAGTGAATATCGGCTCGGAATGAGAAATCGCAGCAGCAGACGAGTACGAAACCCAAGTGAATTTTTTGCATTCACTTATGTGCAAACATAGGCAGGTTATTAATCTGTCTCTTCCCTCCAGCTATGGGTTAAACAACAGGAAAGATTAAGTTATATAGCCTTGGTTGGCTACCAGTCTACCGTGGAAAGTCTTCTTCCCAGTTAGTCATAACTCTTTCGAGATATGATCGTCCAAGCGTGTATTACGTATTGCACTTAGCTGATAGGGGTATTGAGGTAGGGATAAAATATGAACAGTATTCAAGAAGATGGCAGTTGACGTTGCATTTAAATTTTTGAAGATTGTAGCTATCAAGGAAGCAAGAGAAGGGAATTTCACAGGCGGGAAGTGAGAGAAAAGAAACTATTGGAGTAGAAGTGATAGTTACATTTAGCCTTTTAAACTGCCAATATAGCAGCATGCTTAAATTTAAGTGGTCGAGGCCGCAAGAAAAACCTTGTAAGAGCAGTTACCATAAAATTATTCATAGAAAAGTCATAGGGAACCCACGCAATATATAGCAGATATGATTTGATACATATAAACTCTGTTCCAGTATATATCTGGTTTGCTATAGATATATTTTCATATACAGTCTCTAATTAACTGAATATCGTAACGATGTTGTATTATCTAGGTATGTTTTAATATGTAATAACTATGTCCTACTATAATGAAAACACGAATTTTGAATTGATGTAAACTTCTACTGAGAATAATGGCAAAACAAAAGTCAAATTTTGCACCTTGAAACAAAAATTTGCAAAGATTTTATAATCTCTGACCATTATAAAAATAAGTCTCCGATCGTTATGAGAAAAACGCAACTTATATATATACAATTCGAATTCATAAAACTAAAAATAATTCAAACCAACAGGTCGACTTATATGGCGGAGATAAAAAACAAACCTTTACCACCAAGTTATAAAAAAGTTGGATAGCACTCCTAACTGCTAATGTACATCACTTACTCCAGCAGGCTGCCACAAATATATCCAACTAAAACTTGTGTTCCGTGAACATATTTGCCATATTAAGACAGTCAGAATGAGAGGACAGAAGATTATTCCGCAGTGGGCCGCCATTACATTCTGGTGGCCAGCCAAGGCTAGAGAACCCAGTCTGTCCTATTATTTAACCCATAACTGGAGGGAAGATACGGGTTAATAACTTTCCCAAGGGTATTTGTTCATAAGTGGATACAAGGAATTCAACTGGAATTCGAAATCGGTTCCCTGATTTGTCGTTCCGAGTCGATATCCACTGCACCACAATGCACATATTAAGACAGACATTTGTATAAAATAATAAACTAGTCGCGCAAATTCAGTATTCTATTAACACTACAGCACACATTGCGTCCAACAGCTGATACACTAAATGCAAATACAGATGGAAGCACCGTTTATCTCAGGTGGCCTTTCAGACAACTAAATTTGGTATGCATGTCATCTGAGCAATTTCATTATAGTAATGACAATTTAATGACATAATGACAGTTTATCGAATATATAGTATTGGGGGTTAACCTATACATTAGGTATAGACCTAAGTTAGAATTTTGAGCTAAAATCTTGAGGTCGACTTGCACACCACAATTTACGGTAATTTTTAGTCCCAAGCTGCTTAAACGCAAGAGGAAATGCAAATTAGAAATAAAGTATTAATCTATAAAAAGATAGTTGCATTTACCGGTAGCGTAAAAGCGGAAACTGGTGTAGACAATTGCTGTCCCTAGACTATAGGCACGGGTATGGGCACTCGATATTAAAATGACCTAGTGTCACATTACATCACACAGAGAAAGCGAATAAATGCCAGTTATCTGACCTACAAGCTAAGATCAGAGTATCATATCTGCTCGCATTTCTTTCCGAAGTAACGTTTGAAGAAAAATTTTCTCATCGTATCCAGGTATAATATCGTATTTTCATTCATACGGCTTCAGTTTAAGATAGAAAAAATCATATCTGATCTCATTTATTTTCGAAGTAACGTTTTGAAGAAAGAATTGTCCCATCGTATCCAGGTATAAAATCGTATTTTTTTTTAAATTCACACGGCCTCAGTCTAACATAAAAAGTACCATATCTGATCACATTTCTTTTCGAAGTAACATTTTGAAGAAAGAATTGTCCCATCATATCCAGGTATAAAATCCTATTTTTTCATTCATACGCAATTCAATCTAAGATAAAAAGTATCATATCTGTTCTCATTTCTTTTCGAAGTAACGTTTTGAAGAAAGAATTGTCCCATCGTATCCTGGTAAAAATCGTATTTTTTCATTCATACGGCCTCAGTCTAAGATAAAAAGTATCATATCTCTTCTCATTTCTTTTCGAAATAACGTTTTGAAGAAAGAATTGCCCCATCGTATCCAGGTATAAAATAGTAATTTTTCATTCATACGGTCTTCAGTCTAGGATAAAATGTATCATATCTGTTCTCATTTCTTTTCGAAGTAACGTTTTGAAGAAAGAATTCTCCCATCGTATTCATGTATGAAATGGTATTTTTTCATTTACGGCCTCAGACTAAGAAAAAAAGTTTCATATCTGTTCTCATTTCTTTTCGAAGTAACGTTTTGAAGGAAGAATTGTCCCATCCTATCCAGGTATAAAATCGTCTATTTTCATTCATGCGGCCTCAGTCTAAGATAAAAAGTATCATATCTGTTCTCATTTCATTTCGAAGTAACGTTTTTAATAAAGAATTGTCATATCATATCCAGGTATAAAATCGTATTTTTTCATTCATACCGTCTTCAATCTAAGATAAAATGTATCGCATCTGTTGTCATTTTTTTTCGAAGTAACATTTTAAAAAAGGAATTGTCCTCTCGTATCCAGGAATAAAATCGTATTTTTTCATTCATACGGCCTCAGTCTAAGATATAAAGTATCATATCTGTTCTCATTTCTTTTCGAAGTGACGTTTTGAAGGAAAAATTGTCCCATCCTAACCAGGTATAAAATCGTCTTTTTTCATTCATATGGTCTCCAGTCTAAAATAAAAAGTATCATATCAGTTCTCATTTTTTTTCGAATGAACGTTTTGAAGAAAGAATTGTCCAATCGCATCCAGGTATAAAATCGTATTTTTTCATTCATACGGCCTCAGTCTAAGATAAAAAGTATCATATCTGTTCTCATTTCTTTTCGAAGTAACGTTTTGAAAAAAGAATTGTCGCATCGGCTCCAGGTGAAAATCGTATTTTTTCATTCATATGGCCTCAGTCTAAGATAAAAAGTATCATATCTGTTCTCATTTCTTTTCGAAGTAACCGTTTGAAAAAAGAATTGTCGCATCGGCTCCAGGTGAAAATCGTATTTTTTCATTCATACGGCCTCAGTCTAAGATAAAAAGTATCATATCTGTTCTCATTTCTTTTCGAAGTAACCGTTTGAAAAAAGAATTGTCGCATCGGCTCCAGGTGAAAATCGTATTTTTTCATTCATACGGCCTCAGTCTAAGATAAAAAGTATCATATCTGTTCTCATTTCTTTTCGAAGTAACCGTTTGAAAAAAGAATTGTCGCATTCGGCTCCAGGTGAAAATCGTATTTTTTCATACATACGGCCTCAGTCTAAGATAAAAAGTATCATATCTGTTCTCATTACTTTTCGAAGTAACGTTTTGAAGGAAGAATTGTCCCATCCTAACCAGGTATAAAATCGTCTTTTTTCATTCATGCGGCCTCAGTCTAAGATAAAATGTATCATATCTCTTCTCATTTCTTTTCGATGTAACGATTTGAAGAAAGATTTATCCCATCATATCCGGGTATAAAATTGTATTTTCTCATTCATACGGTCTTCAGTCTCAGATAAAAAGTATCATATCTCTTCTCATTTCTTTTCGAAATAACGTTTTGAAGAAAGAATTGCCCCATCGTATCCAGGTATAAAATAGTAATTTTTCATTCATACGGTCTTCAGTCTAGGATAAAATGTATCATATCTGTTCTCATTTCTTTTCGAAGTAACGTTTTGAAGAAAGAATTCTCCCATCGTATTCATGTATGAAATGGTATTTTTTCATTTACGGCCTCAGACTAAGAAAAAAGTTTCATATCTGTTCTCATTTCTTTTCGAAGTAACGTTTTGAAGGAAGAATTGTCCCATCCTATCCAGGTATAAAATCGTCTATTTTCATTCATGCGGCCTCAGTCTAAGATAAAAAGTATCATATCTGTTCTCATTTCATTTCGAAGTAACGTTTTTAATAAAGAATTGTCATATCATATCCAGGTATAAAATCGTATTTTTTCATTCATACCGTCTTCAATCTAAGATAAAATGTATCGCATCTGTTGTCATTTTTTTTCGAAGTAACATTTTAAAAAAGGAATTGTCCTCTCGTATCCAGGAATAAAATCGTATTTTTTCATTCATACGGCCTCAGTCTAAGATATAAAGTATCATATCTGTTCTCATTTCTTTTCGAAGTGACGTTTTGAAGGAAAAATTGTCCCATCCTAACCAGGTATAAAATCGTCTTTTTTCATTCATATGGTCTCCAGTCTAAAATAAAAAGTATCATATCAGTTCTCATTTTTTTTCGAATGAACGTTTTGAAGAAAGAATTGTCCAATCGCATCCAGGTATAAAATCGTATTTTTTCATTCATACGGCCTCAGTCTAAGATAAAAAGTATCATATCTGTTCTCATTTCTTTTCGAAGTAACGTTTTGAAAAAAGAATTGTCGCATCGGCTCCAGGTGAAAATCGTATTTTTTCATTCATATGGCCTCAGTCTAAGATAAAAAGTATCATATCTGTTCTCATTTCTTTTCGAAGTAACCGTTTGAAAAAAGAATTGTCGCATCGGCTCCAGGTGAAAATCGTATTTTTTCATTCATACGGCCTCAGTCTAAGATAAAAAGTATCATATCTGTTCTCATTTCTTTTCGAAGTAACCGTTTGAAAAAAGAATTGTCGCATCGGCTCCAGGTGAAAATCGTCTTTTTTCATTCATGCGGCCTCAGTCTAAGATAAAAAGTATCATATCTGTTCTCATTTCTTTTCGAAGTAACCGTTTGAAAAAAGAATTGTCGCATCGGCTCCAGGTGAAAATCGTATTTTTTCATTCATACGGCCTCAGTCTAAGATAAAAAGTATCATATCTGTTCTCATTTCTTTTCGAAGTAACCGTTTGAAAAAAGAATTGTCGCATCGGCTCCAGGTGAAAATCGTATTTTTTCATTCATACGGCCTCAGTCTAAGATAAAAAGTATCATATCTGTTCTCATTTCTTTTCGAAGTAACCGTTTGAAAAAAGAATTGTCGCATCGGCTCCAGGTGAAAATCGTATTTTTTCATTCATACGGCCTCAGTCTAAGATAAAAAGTATCATATCTGTTCTCATTTCTTTTCGAAGTAACCGTTTGAAAAAAGAATTGTCGCATTCGGCTCCAGGTGAAAATCGTATTTTTTCATACATACGGCCTCAGTCTAAGATAAAAAGTATCATATCTGTTCTCATTACTTTTCGAAGTAACGTTTTGAAGGAAGAATTGTCCCATCCTAACCAGGTATAAAATCGTCTTTTTTCATTCATGCGGCCTCAGTCTAAGATAAAATGTATCATATCTCTTCTCATTTCTTTTCGATGTAACGATTTGAAGAAAGATTTATCCCATCATATCCGGGTATAAAATTGTATTTTCTCATTCATACGGTCTTCAGTCTCAGATAAAATGTATCATATCTGTTCTCATTTCTTTTCGAAGTAACGTTTTGAAGAAAAAATTGTGCCATGTTGTCCAGGTATAAAATCGTATTTTTTGATTCATACGTCCTTAGTCTAAGATAAAAAGTATCATATCTGTTCTCATTTCTTTTGGAAGTAATGTTTTGAAGAAAAAATTGTCAGATCGTATCCAGGTATATAATCGTATTTTTTCATTCATACGGTCTTCAGTCTAAGATAAAATTTATCATATCTGTTCTCATTTTTTTTCGAAGTAACGTTTTAAAAAAGAATTCTCCCATCGTATCCAGGTATAAAATCGTATTTTTTCATTCATAGGGCCTCAGTCTAAGATAAAAAGTATCATATCTGTTCTCCTTTCTTTTCGAAGTAACGTTTTGAAGAAAGAATCATCCCATCGTGTCCTGGTATAAAAAAGGCTTTTTTCATTCATACTGACTAAGTCTAAGATAAAAAGTATCATATCAGTTCTCATTTCTTTTCGAAGTAACGTTTTGAAGAAAGATTTGTCCCATCGTATCCAGGTATAAAATCGTATTTTTTCATTCATACGGCATCAGTCTAAGATAAAAAGTATCTTATCTGTTCTCATTTCTTTTCAAAATAACGTTTTGAAGAAAGAATTGCCCCATCGTATCCAGGCATAAAATCGTATTTTTTCATTCATACCGTCTTCAGTCTAAGATAAAGTGTATCATATCTGTTCTCTTTTTTTTTTCGAAGTAACGTTTTGAAAAAAGAATTGTCACATGTATCCAGGTATAGAATCGTATTTTTTCATTCATACAAACTCAATCTAAGATAAAAAGTTTCAGATCTGTTCTCATTTCTTTTCGAAGTAACGTTTTGAAGAAAGAACTGTCCCATCGTATCAAGCTATAAAATCGTATATTTTCTTTCATAGAGTCTCGGTCTAAGATACAATGTATGACATCTGTTCTCATTTCTTTTCGAAGTAACGTTTTGAAAAAAGAATTGTCCCATCGTATACAGGTATAAAATCGTATTTTTCATTCATACGGTCTTCAGTCTAAGATAAAAAATATCAAATTTGTTCCTATTTTTTCGAAGTAAGGTTTTGAAGAAAGAATTCTCCCATCCTATCAAGGTAAAAATCGTAATTTTTCATTCAAACGGCCTCAGTCTAAGATAAAATGTATCATATCTCTTCTCATTTCTTTTCGATGTAACGCTTTGAAGAAAGAATTGTCCCATCGTATCCAGGTATAAAATAGTAATTTTTCATTAATACGGCCTCAGTCTAAGATAAAAATTATCACATCTGTTCTCATTTCTTTCCGAAGTAACGTTTTGAAGGAAGAATTGTCTCATCGTATCCAGGTATAAAATCCTATTTTTTTATTCAAACGGCCTCAGTCTAAGACAAAATGTATCATATCTGTTCTCATTTCTTTTCGAAGTAACGTTTTGAAGAAATAATTGGCCCATCGTGTCCAGGTATAAAATCGTATTTTTTCATTCATACTGCGTCAGTCTAAGATAAAACGTATCATATCTTTTCTGTTTTCTTTTTCGAAGTAACATTTTGAAGAAAGATTTGTCACATCGTATTCAGGTATAAAATCGTATATATTATTCACACGTTTTTCAGTCTAAGAGAAAATGTATCATATCAGTTGTCATTTCTTTTCGAAGTAACGTCTTGAAGAAAGAATTATCTCATCGTATCCAGGTATAAAATCGTATTTTTTCATTCATACGGCCTCAGTCTAAGATAAAAAGTACCATATCTGTTCTCATTTCTTTCCGAGATAAAGTTTTGAAGAAAGAATTGTCCCATCGTATCCAGGTATAAAATCGTATTTTTTCATTCATACGGCCTCGGTCTACGATAAAAATTATCGCATCTGTTCTCATTTCTTTCCGAAGTAACGTTTTGAAGAAAGAATTGTCTCATCGTATCCAGGTAGAAAATCTCATTTTTTTATTAAAACGGCCTCAGTCTAAGATAAAAAGTATCATATCTGTTCTCATTTCCTTTCGAAGTAACGTTTTGAAGAAAGATTTGTCCCATCGTATTCAGGTATAAAATCGTATTTTTTCATTCATACCGTCTTCAGTCTAAGATAAAAGTATCATATCTGTTCACATTTCTTTTCGAAGTAACGTTTTGAAGAAAGAATTGTCCCATCGTATCCGGAAATAAAATCGTATTTTTTCATTCATACGGCCTCAGTCAAAGATAAAATGTATCATATCTGTTCTCATTTCTTTTTGAAGTAACGTTTTGAAGAAAGAATTGTCCCATCCTAACCAGATATGAAATCGTATTTTTTCATTCATACGGCCTCAGTCTAAGATAAAAAGTATCTTATCTGTTCTCATTTCTTTTCGAAATAACGTTTTGAAGAAAGAATTGCCCCATCGTTTCCAGGTATAAAATCGTATTTTTTCATTCATACCGTCTTCAGTCTAAGATAAAGTGTATCATATCTGTTCTCTTTTTTTTTTTCGAAGTAACGTTTTGAAAAAAGAATTGTCTCATGTATCCAGGTATAGAATCGTATTTTTTCATTCATACAAACTCAATCTAAGATAAAAAGTTTCAGATCTGTTCTCATTTCTTTTCGAAGTAACGTTTTGAAGAAAGATTTGTCCCAGTGTATCCAGGTAAAAATCGTATTTTTTCATTCATACGGCCTCAATCTAATTATATAAAGTATTATATCTGTTCTCATTTTTTTTCGAAGTAACGTTTTGAAGAAAGAATTGTCCCATCGTATACAGTTATTAAATCGTATTTTTTCATTCATACGTCCTTCAGTCTATGATAAAATTATCATATCTATTCTCACTTCTGAGTTAAATTTTTAAAGAAAGCTGTTTCACAACCTTTTGAAGTTTTGGAGAAAGACTTGTCCAATCGTAGCGAGGTGGTTTAATTTCCCCTTATCCGGCCTTTTCTCTAAAATCAATGTATTATATTTGTTCCCACTTTTTTCGAGTTAAAGTTTTGAAGAAGGGTTTGTGCCATCGTAGCAAATGGTTTAATTTCTCATTACCCGTTCTTCGGGCTAACATCAAAGTATCATATCTATCCTTATATCATCTCCAGTTAGTTTTTGAAAACGATTTGTCCCATTGTAGCGAGGTGGTTTAATTTCTCATTTTTTTTTCTTTCTTTTTTTTTTTTTTGCCTTCGAGCTTCAAATACCATATCTGTTTTCATTTACTCTCGAGTTAAAAATTTGAACAAAGACTTTTCCTATCATAGCCAGGTGATTTTATTTCCCTTTATCCAACCATCAATGTATCATATCTGTTCGAACTTGTCTCCTTGATAAAGTTTTGAAGAAATCTACATTATATCCCAGCGAGGTGGTTTAATTTCCAGTTATCCGTCCTTCGAGCAATGATCAAATTATCATATTCGTTCTCAATTCCTCTCGAGTTAACGATTTAAAGAAAGCCTTGTCCCATCGTAGCGAGGTGGTTTAATTTCCAGTCATCCATCCTTCGAACTAATATCAATGTATCATATTTGTTCTCACTAACTTCCGAGATAAAGTCTTGTAGAAATACCTGTCCCATCGTAGAAAGGTGTTTCAATTTCCATTTATCCGTCATTCAGGATAAAACTATCATATTTGTTCTCAATTTCTCTCGTGTTAACTTTTTCAAAAAAGCTTTGTCCCACTAGAGCGAAGTGATTTAATTTCTTATTATCTGTCTTTCAGGCTAAGATCAAAAACCATATTTTTTTCACTCTCTTTCGAGTTAATTTTTTGAAAAATTACATGCCCCTTACTAACGAGTCAGTTTAATTTCTCTTTATTCAGACTTCGGGCTAAAGTCAAAGTAATATATTGTTCGAACTTGTCTACGAGTCAACGTTTTGAAGAAAAATTTGTTCCATCGTAGCCAGGAGATGTAATTTCCCTTTATCCTTCATTTGGGCTAAGATCAAAGTAACAAATCTGTTCCAAGTTGTCTCTGAGTTAAAGTTTTGAAGAAAGACTTGTGCGATCTTAGCGAGGTGATTTAATTTCCCTTTGTCCGGCCTTCAGCTAAGTTCAAAATATCATATCTGTTCGCACTGATTCCGACTAAAAGTTTTGAATAAAGACATAACCCATCGTATCGATATGGTTTAATTTCTCATTATTCGGCCTGAGGTCTAAGATTGAACTATCATATCTTTTCTCATTGAGTTTCTCGGCTTACATCTTATACTTTAACTGGGTGTTTACCGGTTGTAACCTAAATTAATTTAAAAAATTTAAAATTTAAGATCATAATTAATTCAAATTTAAATCCAATTCATGAGTTCTTACTGCAATTTAAACCCACCGACAAATACCCCAAACAATTTGCTATACTGGTCGGATTAAGCCAAATTTTTTTTCTCATGAATATTTAGTTTATCCTTTCTAAGGAAAACAAATACGATAAAATATCCTTGGCCGGTCAAATGTGGTCGTTCCGTCTGGAAAGATTTAAGTGACAAATTAAGATATTTCTTTTACTGATGTTGTAGGAATTTACTTTTAACTCTCCCTTATTATCGTGAGAACACCGTACAAGAATCAATACAGATTAATTTAAACTTTCTTCGTAAATTATCGATTCGTTCAGAAAACTTCAATCGTTGTTTGTTAATCAATACTGAAAGTGGCAGCTGTTTGGATACTAGCATGGATATTTAGTAATTTAAATTTAGTTAAGTTCAGTGACGTCATAATGATGCTGCTACTAATGTTTGAATGGTTTGTCTTCAAGATTACTGAAAGTCTCTTTACGAAAACTGTTTCCAAATGTAGATAGTTAATAGAATGAGATTACATCATCCGGTTATCTCTTGTTTCCTGCTTATGATTGTGTTTCTACTATCTTCTAAAATATATTTTAACTCTATACTTCTAAACTATTCGTCTGAATTCTGAAATTTTGTTCGCTAATTAAAAATTGACCTCTTTAAATCTAGAAGTAGATGCCTATATTTTCTGCTACCTTGCTTTTTTACGGTACTATAAACAGTTTCCGATATCACTTCTTCATTTGAGCCAAATCTCTTTTCCTTGGAGCATTCTTTTGAAGTCTGCAGAATAGGTGGACGCGGAAGTAATTCGAAGTGTAATTTATGTAGTTTTGCCATCATTACGATCGGCTTGTGACACGGTGCGTTGTCTTGATGAAACGTATTTTTCTTTCTTCATTTGTATCCGTCGTTTAAAACTTTTTTCCTTCAAACACACCTATAAATACTTTCACGGCTTCTGCTCCGATGAACTTAGATCACTGGTGCCCCCTAGGTACGAATAATGCTACATAATAGTCGCTATTGATGGTTCTTCCTTTCTCAACGTAACCGTTGTACAAAATACCTTGCGCATCCCAAAGCTTACCTGCTGATGTTTGCATCTTTGGTCGCTTTGGACATCTTTCACCTGCTGCTGTTCATTCAGCTGACTGCTGGATTTGACTCCGGAGTGAAGTGGTGGATACATGCTTTATCCATTGTCACATATTTACGAAAAAATTCCTTCTTGTTGCGTTGAAAAAGTTGTAAACAACGCTCTAAATCGTCGATGTAATGTTGTTTTGATCGACTGTGAGAAAACGTGGCACTCACTTTGAACACAGTTTTCTGATTGACAAATATTCATGCAAAATGGTAAATGCACTGTCTTCTGATATGTTCATTTCCTCTGCTATCTCACGCAACTTTAACTTACGATCGGCCAAAAACGAGTTTGTAGATTTCTTTTTGTGTTTTTTTGGGCAACTGCTGAGAGTTCAGCATAATTTGTGTCTGCACGACTGCGTTTAAATTCAACATACCACCTCTTAACCATTGATTATGGATGGAGCAGAATCCGAAAAACACTTATCACGCTATTGCTTTGCTTGAACAGTATTTTTCTTATAATAAAGCAATGATTTATCAACACACGAAATTCAGATTTTTTCCATTGTTTTGAAAATATGCAATATTTGTTTCACATAAAAAATTGTAATTTGTAAACTAATAATCCAGTTGAATCAAAACTTTGTCACGTGCCATTTAAAGGTTAGGGCTTCATAAAGAGCATATGGATTTTTTATTAATGCCACCATCTATATGTCAAGGCCCTGAACTTATTGAGTTATGTGTTATGCTATAATAATAATAATAATAATAATAATAATAATAATAATAATAATAATAATAATAATAATAAACATGATTACATATATATGTCGTTCATTCAGTAACAAATTTGAACACTCTCGACTTCTGGTGTGTGTTTACATTGTATAAAGCACGTTAAAGTCCGCCTTCCTCTACCGAGCGCCCATTGCTCAGAGGTAGAATCGCTGAATAATGTCAATTCAGTCGGGTTTCAATCCTGGCTAGAAGCATTCTAACTGTACTGATGATCTGTGATACGGCGAAACAGATCTGTCTTCGGATGACTATATATATATATATATATGTGTGTGTGTGTGTGTGTGTGTGTGTGTGTGTGTGTTGGTAGCAATCTCTACTTTATGCGGGTTTCATTAAAAATGACAGATAAAGTATTATGATTATTTTTTATTTAATTTTGCATGTTATCATACTAAGTGTTTACTTTTGAGGAAATAAATTAGATAAAAATTGTCTAAATGTTTTATTAATCAGAGCCGAACGCTTTAGGCTATAAGCGCTGGGATAAAATAAAATAATTGAACAATTTTCATATAATTTATGTCTTCAAAAGAAACAATCATAAGATCACATGAAAAATTAAATAACAACTTAACCATAATACCTTTTCTGTCATTTTTAATGAAACCTGAATATATATATATATATATATATATATACATAGAGAGAGAGAGACAGAGAGAGAGAGAGAGAGAGAGACAGAGAGAGAGACAGAGATGACGGACTCATGATAATAAATGAATCTACTGGAGGTAAGGTTGATAGAACTAGAAAATTAATTCATAAAGTCTTTAAATCCTTTGGTCTTAACGTAGTGATTAACCCCAACATCAAGCAAGTAGACTTAGTATCGGACACTTTCCAAACTTACATGAAGAACAATGCAAACCCAATATATATAAACCCCAACTCTAACCACCCACCATCTATTATCAAACACATCCCATCATCGATAGAACGCCGCATTAACACACACTCATCCAGTAAAGAAATATTTGATAAACACAAGGTAATTTACGATAAAATCCTTAAGGATAGATGATATCAATCATCAAAAATCCGCTTTGTGGAAAAATTCAAGAGTTCAAAAAGCAAAAATAGAAACCGAAAAATCATATGGTATAACCCTCCTTTTAATCAATCAATCAACTTCAAGCTGGGACATAAATTTCTTCAACTAATAGATGAGCATTTCCCCAAAAATAACCCTCTAAATAAAATATTCAATAAAAATCCAATTAAACTAAGCTATAGCTGCTCCAATAATCTAGAAAAAATAATTAAAGTGCATAACAACAAAATATTAAAAGCACACAACAAAAATAACTCCAACACTAATACCAGTCCGGCCCATCATAACAACCTCTGTAACTCTAGAAACCCTAACCAATGCCCCATGACCAATAAATGTCTAACGAAATCCCTGATATATATATGTTCGATTTCATCCATGGAGAATCCTAAGGATGAAAAAATGTATATCGGAAATACCATGAACGTATTTAAAAAGCGATTTTACAATCACCTCTCATCCTTAAATAAGAAAGAAAAACAAAACATGACATCTCTCTCCAAATACTTTTAGAAGTTAAAAGACGAAAATAAAACGCCTAAAGTTAAATGGAAAATCCGTAAACAAGCAAGAACAGCTAAATCTATAAAGGAACCATGTTTCCTCTGTCTTCAAGAAAAAATTGAGATCCTTAAATATATGAACAGTAACAAGCTTTTAAACCAGAGGCATGAAACCACAATAAACTGCAAGCACATTAGAGAGCTAACATTACAATCATGCTAAAAATACTACAAGAGCTAGAGCTAGGACCCCATATATATATATATATATATGTGTGTGTGTGTGTGTGTGTGTGTGTGTGTGTGTGTGTGTGTGTGTGTGTGTAAAAATTCTATAATAATATCGAATTAGTAAATTCTAAAATAAGGCTTAATATTCATAATTAAATTATAAATTTTTCCCCAAAAAATTTTGAATTTTATAGAAGTAATCGATCTACTAAATTATAAAGTAAGGTTAATAACCATAATTAGTAAGGTTAATAACAATAATTAGAGTATGGTTAATAACCATAACCATAATTAGATGAATCATATATTGACTAGATATAAGAATAGAAATTTAAAATTAAAAAATTAATAGAAAAAACGGTTTCCAAAGTATGAGCAAATTAAAAATTTTAAATTTAAAATTTAATAGAAAAAATATATTCCCTAAATCCAAAGTTAAGATTAAATATGCAAACTTACATTAATTATAGAGACTCTGCTTAAATAAGAATATCCGCGCCAAACTACTATCGGCTCTTCTAAGAAATCCATAAAGATATAATCCAGTCACTAGATAATTAAAACTTACAACTGTCTAGAAATCAAAGACTCATTAATGAACCACTTAAGAAGCATCCTCTCCAAAAATTCCAACGGTCACAGACTTATTCCCCTATCACTAACCCCCATCAACACCTCGAACAAAACTAAATAAATATAAAGAAAAATGATTTCCAGTACTTTACACACCGCCTGATGAGACATTGAAGTTCCAATGTCGAAACGAGCGTACCTTCGTAGCAGATATATATAGAATAATTATGTACATGTTCTAATATATATATATATATATATATATATATATATATATATATATATATATATATATTAAATGATTTGTTTGAACATTATTTTTTATCGATACTCGTATTTAAGGAGATATTCTGTTTTTATTCAAACATTATTACATATTTATATCTACCGGCCTGATTATTATCGATAAAAATAATGTTCAAACAAATTATTTCAAATTTTCGGTCGTTTAAAACCAAGTTTCGTTAATCTTCGTTAATTTCCGTAACATGTTTACATTTGTTGACATTATAATACATTTCAGAGCAGATATGCTTATTGCGATGAATCGAAAACTGTGTTATATAGACTTGATTAAAACTTCATTCGTAGTCGAGAGGTTTAAGACGTGCCAGATCACATGGTAGCTTCCTCTATGTGGATAGGGGACTCAGGTTCGAATGCTGTCGAATGACTCATTTTCGTAATAAAAATTTATCGTAAATAATCAGGCCAGTAGATATAAATATATAATACTGTTTAATTAAAAACAGAATAACTACTTAAATACGACCATCGATAAAAAATAATGTTCAAACAAATCATTTCAAATTGTCGTTTTTTTATAACCAAGTTCCGTTAATCTTCGTTAATTTTCGTAATATATATATATATATATATATATATATATATATATAACATTAAAAAAATAGATGATCAAAAACATGAGAACTATTAGCAAAATCATACTGCTATAATGGATACATCATATCCACATGAAAATAGCGTTCATAACTCATTAGTACTTGATGTTTGAATAATAGCTTGACATCTTTTGCTACATGAGCGAATTAATGTCTTGCATTCATTAACGGATATTTTCTCCTTTCAAATTTGTCCATAGTTTTTCGGCGTTTGTTAGATTCTTTTCCTTAGCTCTTTCATTTATGATTCATGTCTGGGCTTTGAGCAGACCACTCTATAACAGTAATATCCTCCTCAGAAAGAAATGTCTTAACAGACTTTGTTATGTGATATGGCACGTTATCTTGCATAAATACAGCTGGTTGATTAATTGCAGTTCTCAAATTAGCTACATGATTCTCCAATATCTCTTTGTACACAGTTACGTTAATTTTACCTTGTAGCTTAACAAGAGGTCCCGTACCATCAGATGAAATCATGCCAAACACCGTCACACTTCTTCCTCCAAATTTAACGCTGCTTTTAGTGCACTGAGGCAAATATCGTTCCTTAGGGCTGCGTCGAACGAAACTTCTAATGTCACAACCGAACAGTTTAAACTTTGACTCATCGCTGAAATGAAAACAGTCCCACTATTTTTCTGTCCATATGACGTGTTCAGTGGCAAATTTCAATCAACTCATTCGATTCTTTTTATAAATATAAGGCTTCGTAGATACCACTGGACTGTTCAGATTTATTTCATTAAGTCTTCCGGAAATAGTTTACCTTGATATGTTAATGCCAAGGTTATCATTAGCTCTTTTAGAGATAGCGGTTGCAAATCGATCCTTTTTTATTCTTTATCAATTCATCTGTCTCTTGCTGTAGTTTTTCTAGACCTGCCAGGTGGTTTCTTGATCTATTTTTCTCAAGTTTTCTTAAAATAGTATGAATAAAACTTTTATATTTCCCCACACTCTTTGAAATACCCCCAATCATGAGTTTATCTTCATTACGTTGTCATTGCTTGACTATCAGTTTTCTAAGTTCCCATAACGTCACAGATTTTTACACCATTTTCACAATGCAAGAGCCAGTAAAGAGTCAGTGTAATTTAGTAAAATACCTGATTTTATATTCTTACCATAAAAAAATTTCAATAATGCAAAATAATTATTAAATTTTATGGATTTATTTAATCGTTCTGATGTTTTTGATCATCTATTTTTTTAAATGTTATATATAAGTATCAAAATAAGGTTTGTGAGTTTTATAATTTGGAATTATATATATATTTACTTTTAGATCCTTTTTTCCTTGATAAAATGTTCTTTGAAGCTTTAAAGTAAAAAGTTATTCCATATTTAGACTTTTTCTTAACATCGTTTTGATCTTTATGCTCGCTACTGTATATGATATATATTCGTTAATATATGAAAAAATCTGTTTATACTACATTGATCACTGTTTTATTAACACCTGAAAATAAATTTACATGTGCAGTTCCACATGTCTATTTATTAATTCGCATAATTATATATATGTATGTGTGTGTGTGTATGTTTGTCTCTGTGTGTGTGTATTGTATTTGTATTTAGGTAGTCGATAATTATCTGAGCATATATTGCTAAATTAAACAGACAAAGAATGTTTATCGTGTTTAATCATGATGCGTTCTAAACATCATATTTTAGCTTTAACTGATGGTGGATATCTTTACATTAACGTCGGTATAAGCACTCTAAAGATGGTTCATGGTAGCCGAAAGCTTAGAACCAGCGGAATAAAACATATCCAAATAGTGCACAATTTTTGTCGTTATTTCCACCTGAAATTAAAGCCAAAGTAGAATGTTTAGAACGGTTCATGATTAAACATAACAGACCTTCATTGTCTATTGCACACACACACACACACACACACACACACACACACACACACACACACACATATATATATATATATATAGTCATCCGCAGACAGATCTGTTTCATTGTATCACAGCTCATCAGTACGGTTAGACATCCGATTGCTTTTTACCCAGGATTGAAACCCGACCGAATTAGCGTCAGTCGGCGATTCTACCTCTGAGTTATGGGCGCTCGGTAGAAGGAGACAGACTTTTTAGCGTGTATATTATTAGTATAGACGCCGAATAGTTGAGAGTGTTCTAATTCATTGCTGAAGGATACTATCATGCGTTAAAGTTTGTAAATATTTTATAAGGTTGGAATAGTAGAAAACAGAATGTATATCGAATAATACAAGATGTCTTTGGAAAATTGCTCTCACAGAAAATAGTCAGCATTAAAAAAAGACATTAAACGTTAGAAATATAAAGAGAAGTTAAAAGAATAAATTTTGAAAGGTGAGTCGAATGCTGCCACGAAAGTTCAAACCCACCTTTCCATATTCGAAAATATAATTGGCTAAATTGTGACTATCGAAATTTATTAATTTGGAACTCAAATTACTTTAAGTTCTTGCTATCAGGTCCTCCTCCTCCTCCTCCTCCTCATCATCATCATCATCATCATCATCATCAGCAGCAGCAGCAGCAGCACTTCCTCGTTTTCTTCAGTTATCGGGGACACCTGAAGGAGTAAGAAACCGGTAACCCTGTACAGGATGATCTGTTGGCGGTGGCTATCAGGTGTTCCGGAATTGTCAGGTCCGTCCACTCTTTGATGTTGTCTGACCTGCGCGTGCGTCGGCGTCACCGCTTGTGTACGCCCTCGCCAGTGACTTGCATGACGGCCTTGCAGAAGCTGTTATGCCATCACCATCACCATCATCATCATCATCATCATCATCAGGCCCTTGATTTGTTTCAATCGTCGGAGGTACCTAAGGGTAGAAGCATCAAACAACCTTTTCCAGGGTGATCTTTTGGCCGTGGTTCTCAGAAGTTTCAACATTTTCATGCTCGTCTACCTTTTAAATATTGTCTGTTAATGAATTTAATGAATTTAATTAATTGTTTATTGTTCCAATGCAAGTATATTTATTTAAAAGTATATTTAAAGTAGGAACGAGTCAAAATATTAAATTAAAAAATTACGCTCAAATTTTCTCTGTAGCAACAGATAAATATGAATTAGAGTTAATTCCCTCACGAGTGCCTTTTTCAAATGGCATCGTTTAAACGTATTAGAGAACATTTTTTTGCCTTTCAACTGTACAGCGGATGTTAGCTGCCAGGAAAATGACATTGTGCCTTGTCTGGTTAACTTTATCCGCCGACATAAAGTGGAATAGTATACTGAAACACTTGTTAAGTATCCTGATAGGAATGTTGGTGCTCTGTGTCGTGTTAGACAATCATTTTTGCAATGATCTATCTCACCTATTTATAAGTTTAACATTCATGATTGTGCTTTGGTTATGCATTCAGAGATTCTAGATAAAATCTAAGGATGGATCTGCAATGTTAACAGTCGTGATCTGGCATCTTGCCTTTAGTCATTTTTTCTCACTGTAATATACATTCCTTATTCTTTTTCTATAAATATCTCATGGTAATTGTCCTGATAAGCTTTCTTCTTTTGTACCTAGACTCTATGAATTGAAGCGCAGTACAAAATTGGCGGATAGGTCAAATAATTTTATAGTTGAAATTTCTAGATGTAATCGTAAGTTGTATGCTAATAATTCATTCTTTTGCACTTATCACTAGTGGAACTCTCTTTCAGCTACTTGCTTTCCATTCAACTTTGATCTTTAAATTTAAATGCAATGTCAAGCGTTAATTCTGTCGTCTGAATTCTATCATTCTTTTATTGTTTTCTCTTCTTAATAATGTTTGTTTTTCTTTTTTCTTAATGTTTGTTTTTTTAACATCAATAAACTCATGTGTTGCAGTGGCTTTATTACCTTGCTTGGGGTGAAATGATTAAAAAAGGCGTTCATGTTACAGGCCGTTAAGATAATCAAGTGCTTCCATAAGCTGATGAAATACCAATAAAACTTACTTAACCGTGAATTACCTTCTAAAAAAAGGGTAGATGAAGAAAGTCGAAAGAAAGGACTACATATAAACTACAAGAAAACCGAATGTATAGTCATCAGCAAACGGAGGAGCCCAAAATGCCAATTACAGGTATATTAAACTGAAATAAGTGTAAAAATTTAAGTACTTGAGAAGTATTCTAACAGAAGACGGAAAAATGCGACACTGAAATCCGAAGGAGAATCTGAATGGTCAAAGTCGCATTTCAGAAGCTGAGTAGAGTATTAAGAGACAGGAAAATTTCGCTAGAAACAAAGAAAAGAGTACTGGATTGATATGTGATGTCCGTCCTTCAATATAGCAGTGAATGCTAGACAATACCATCAAAGATGAAGGAAAAACTTGAAGCAACTGAAATGTGGTTCTACAGAAGGATGCTGCGGATATCATGGATCGAACATGTGATGGAGTTTTGGAAAGGATGAAAACGAAAAGAAAATTAATACTGAGCATCAGGTAGAGCCAGCTGAAGTTCTTGGGACATGTAATGAGGAAGGAAGGCTTGGAGAATCCGATACTCACAGGTCCATTAGAGGGAAAGAGAGACAGAGGAAAGCAGCGGATAACATATTAGAAAGGCCTGAGCAGGTGGATGGCAAAGCGGGGTTTGGGCTGGGTAACAAGATAAAGCGTGCTGTTACCAGGGATAGGAAGACGTGGAAGGCCATGATCGCCTACGTCCTGAAGGGACATGGCAAAAAAAAAAGAATAAGAAGTTTTGTGGTGGTGAAGGAAAGCGAGAAGATAGGACTGAATATCAATCACAAGAAGATGGAATGCATGGTTGTCTGTAAATAGAATAGCCCAACATGCATATTACAAATTAGAGATACGAAAATCAAATAATTCCAACTATAAGTGGGAAATGTTTTAACAGGGGACGAAAAGTGTAACACTAAAAACTGAAGACGCATTGGGATAGCGAAAGTTGTCTTTCAAAATCTAAGCTGAGTATTAAGAAACAGAAATATTTCGTTAGAAACAAAGAAAAGAGTACTGAACTGTTAAGTTATATCAGTCTTTCTGTATGTCAGTGAATGTGCATTGTGGTGCAGTGGTTATCGACTCGGAACAACAAATCGGGGATCCGAGTTCGTATTCCAGCTGAATTCATGGCATTCACTTACGCACAAATACTCTTGTGTAAGATATTATTCCGTTTCTTCCGCCAATTTATGGGTTAAATAACAGGACTGATTGATTTCTATAGCCTTGGTTGGTTACTAGTCTAACACAGAAACTAATAGCAACTTACTACCGAATAATCTTCTTCCCAGTCAGTCATGTCTCTTTCGAGACATGGCCGTCCAAGGCGTGTGTCACGTATGGCACTTAACTGACTGACAGATATGTCAGTGAATGCTGGACAATCTCATCACAGATGAAGCGGATACTGGAAGAAACAGAAATGTAGCTCTACAGGTGGATGCTGAGGGTACTATGGATCAAATGCATGAGTAAGGGCGAGTTTATAGAGAAAATAAAAAAAGGAATTTTATATTTATTTTCAGGAAGAGATAGTTGAAATTTCTATTGCACGTAATGAGGAAAGAAGGATGGGAAAATCTGATACAGAAAAGTCTGAAGACAAGAAGAACAGAGAAAAACAACGTATAATTTACTAAGTGAGTTTGAGTAAATGGATACTGGAACAAGTTTAGGAAAGATAACAATACAGCATTTATTAAGAGTTAAAAGAACAGGAAGTTATGGAGAGCTATGATAACATACTTCCTGAAGGAGCACGGCAGATAAATGAAGAATTTGATAAACACTGGATACTTCACAGATCTGGCTGATTTGATCTGAAGAAATGAGAAACAGAGAAGGTTTGCAGATGATCATTACTGATTTATATGATCATTGGGTACCAACGAATTGTAACCTTTGTGCGAATATTAAGATAACTCAGTAAATAACAATGAAACTCAATCACGTAAATCTCTTTAAAATGTAAACTAAACGTTTTATTTCAGCTGCTTTTTATAAGGTACAGACGAAAATACAGGAAGTAATTACGTGACTCCTAAGGGAAACCATGTTACCTTGTGATGAGTTGCAAAATATTTTTTTTAAAAATTGTATATTTTTTAAAAGTAATGGAGGCTATGCAAGAATTGTTGAAACTTGTGGACAGATTTTACACCTTTTCAAGCAGTTGTTGTTTGAGCAAAGCTAAATGTTAAAGATTCTGAAATAAATTAGATTCTAACTTATATACATAAATACACACACATACACACACGCATATATTATCTGTTTCAATAATTGATAAATTAATTATATTAAGCTCAATGATTGTACCCTTACCTCACTGAATATATATATATATATATATATATATACTTTAATCCAAACGGAAAAAGCAGGAAGGTAAATTCAAAAACCCGATCCTAATTAATATTAAATATTAAATTTTAATATTAAAAAATGATGCAGGAAAAGAGCTCCATGTAATAAAAATTACAGAGCAAATATAAATTAAATTAAATTTTTTCAAAGATGTTGAATGCACATTTCGACATGAAATCCCCGAAGAGGATAACACATCTCCTCAGCAACAAATACTATCCCGAAACTGGAGATAATTTGAAGTAAATTATGTCTATTTTCTCTTTTCAACTCATAGATAGAATTGTAAAAAAATAAAAAATTAAAAAAATAAACAAGGGGAAAAATGGTATCGTCTAGGTTCGCAAAAAGGGGAAGAGGACAATTAGTAAACTGAACAGACCGGACGGCGTGTTGAATTGAGTTCAGTTTACTTTACTGTCCTCTTCCCCTTTTTGTGAACCCAGACGATACCATTTTTTCCCCTTTTTTTATTTTTGTTATTTTTTATTTTTTTACAATTCTATCTATGAGTTGAAAAGAGAAAATAGACATAATTTACTTCAAATTATCTCCAGTTTCGGGATAGCATTTGTTGTTAAGGTGATGTGTTATCCCCTTCGGGGGTTTTATGTCGAAATGTGCATTCAACATCTTTGAAAAAAATTAATTTAATTTATATATATATATATTTAAAATTTATAACATATGTATATTATAACATCACTACAAAATAAATATTTTGTTTCAACACTTCTTGTATCTTGTCAAGTGATGGTGCTGATTCTGAGATGAATACTAAGACACACACACACACACACACACACACACACACACACACACATATATATATATATATATGATCATAGAAAGATAGATAGATAGATAGATAGATAGATAGATAGATAGATAGATAGATAGATAGATAGATAGATAAGAACAAACTGAGATAAATAGATAGATCGATCTATAAAAACAGACTGTGACAGACACATAACAACAGACTGATATATATATATATATATATATATATATATATATATATAGAGAGAGAGAGAGAGAGAGAGAGAGAGAAATTTTGTTGAAGTATGAAACAGACTGTCATCATTTTAGCATCCATTTAATGTGAAGAAGAGTAATTTCACTTGTTGTTTCAAGTGTGGACGTTTATTAAACCATGGATGTATTTTTGCTGAAATCAAAGTCAATATTTTGATATATTTTATATGGTAAAATCAGTTATATTCTCTTTCCGAAATCGACTGGTAAATTTAAGCCAAAGCTCTGAGCTTCCAGTAGAATATCCCCCAATGATTTGAAACTGATTTAGTTTGTAAGGTTTTTCTGCCTATTCTAGGCCTTTGAAAACTCATGGATTTAGTTGATTTCGTAAACTACAGAATTATATTGTTTATGTAATTGATATTTTAGTTAACTTCTTTCGCATTTAGTTAAGAAGTTGCTTTGATTGTGATCACTTCCTATTTTGTTAGCTTTATCAAAAAATATCAATGCCAACGCATGTAGAATTTCAGTCATATATACAATCAGTTAAGTACAATACGTGATACAGGCATGGGCGATCATGTCTCGAAAGAGATATGACAGACTTGGCAGAAGATTATCCCGCAGTAGGTTGCCATTGCTTTCTGCAGTAGACTGGTTACCAGCCAAGGCTATAGAACCCAATCTGTCCTGTTATTTAATCCATAACTGGAAGGAAGAGACGGATTAATACCTTTCCCACGGGTATTTGTGCGTAAGTGAATACAAGGTGACCCCCGACACCAAAATGAAATTTCTGAAGATCACCAGATTTGTTTGTTTGTGATTTTTTTCTTGTGGGTCTATCTCAAGAGTAAAGTGTACACGACTCGACCAAGAACACTGGATGAGTTAAAACAGAGAATTCAAGATGAAATTCACAGTATCTCAGCTAAGATGTTGCAGCGGTCAATAAGGAATCTCAACAGCAGATTTAAAGAATGCATTCATACAGAACGACATCTACAGGACGTAATTGAAAAAAATGTAAATTCCATCATTGTTTTTTAAATGACATGTTTTAAGGTTTCAATTACCTTGAAAAAGTATTTTCTTCCATCACTCTTTGCTTTATTAGATTTTTAAAAAGTTACCGCTTTTTTTATTTTTTTGGTCACTCTGTATATATACATATAGTGAATATAAATCGGTAGGTACAGAGTGCGATGGTTAAATTGCCGCCATTTTATAACGCAGAGGATTTGAAAAGAGTTGAGTGATATGTCCAGTCAACATCATGGTGTTTAGAGTAATCACTAGTGACGGAGACGTTATGCAACCATTTAACAAACGAAGTACATGAACAAAAAGTCAAGCACTAAAGCGCTCAATACGAAAATAAAGAAAACAAAGACAGAAAATCTGAGCAAGAGCCAACAACAACCTACCACGGTTTCGCCTAACGACGGCTCGTTAGGGAAATTGGCTTCACTTTTCCCGACGAGCCGTTAGGCGAAACCGTGGTAGGTTGTTGGTTCTTCCTCAGATTTTCTTTCTATCTATCTATCTATCTATCTATCTATCTATCTATCTATCTGTCTGTCTGTTTTAGTGTGTTCATATCTATCTATCTATCTATCTATCTATCTATCTATCTATCTATGTTCATATCTATCTATCTATCTATCTATCTATCTATCTATCTATCTATCTGTCTGTCTTTGTTCATATCTATCTATCTATCTATCTATCTATCTATCTATTGAAGAAAAGAAATATGTCTACACTTTAATTTTGATGCTTATATTGATTTAGGATGTTCGTGGTTGTGCAGTGGATATCAGCTCGAAACGAAAACTTGTTGAACCGAGTTCGAATTCCAGTTGAATTCCTTGAATTCACTTACGCACAGATACCTTTGGGAAAGGTATTAATCCGTCACTTCTCTTCAGTTATAGGTTAAATATCAATACAGATTGGGTTCTATAGACTTGGTCGGCAACCAGTTTACCACAGAAAGTAATGGCAACCTACTGTGGGAAAATCTTCTGCCCAGTTAGTCATGTCTCTTTCGAGACATGATCGCCCAAAGCGTGTATCACATATAGCACTTAACTGACTGATACTGATTTAAAGATGACGCCAGAACAAATCAACTGGTAATTGAAAAGAAGGGTAACCAATCCGAAATTAGGGTAAATATTGCATCAAATACTGCCACCCGTCAAATTCAACGCTGATGAGCCGTAACTGACAAATGAACAATGATGTTATGTATAAAAACTTATCATCATTAGAATTTCTTTTCTACGGCGTTTTCAAGAAATACAAGGGAAACTGTATTCCCTCCAGACAAGATCTTGTTAATAACATTGTGTACCCATTTATACCAGCAATACTTCCAGATAATAGTTTGTTCCAGCTAAATAACATATTCTTAACATCCGTAGTTGGTTTCCAGGTACCCCTATTACATCACTCACTCAATTGAAGATATTTCGTTCATTCAGTACTAAAATGTTTTTGCATAATTAATTTTTTTCAGGTGTGCTACTACACAACTCAAGTATATATATATATATATATTACGCAAGGTTAGCTGCAACTTCTTTGTCATCACGTGTGCTTGAAGTATGTGGTAAATTATTGAAGAGTGATCTAAATATTGATTTTGGAACAGTTAGCTTCTACATTATAACTAACGAAAATGTATTTTTCTTCTTATTTGATAAAAATGAAGAACATATATATATATATATATATATATATATATATATATATATATATTAATGCAGGTTTCATTGAATAGTATAGACAAGTTTTGTCTATTAATTTTGTGTAGGATCCGTTCATACCGTCTGATATACTTGATGGTGATGTCGTTGAAAGACAACAAAAAATCACAGTATTTGTTGAATTTTTTATCGGGTCTAAGCTTTCGGCTCACATAAGCCATTATCAAAGAGTAAATATTAACACACAGTAAACATAGAACATTTAAGCTATTAACAATAAAGATAATTGAATTGAAAATATAAGTCCATCCCTACCGGGGCGGATGACCGAAGACAGTGACAAAATAGTGGTGTTATGGTCCCTGGTCTGATTACAGACAAATATTAGTATTTATGAGTTTTTTTAGGATGTTTTCATCTAGTTGGTAGTTGGAGTGCATCTGGCTACGGTATAAGAGAGTGATATGTTTAGGATTGGTTGGGTTAGTATCATGTGTTGTTTTTTCCATGTTAAGCTTTTTAAGAAAATAATGTATTTGTTCATCAACTATGTAGTTGGGAAAATTATTATTGATGAGTGTCTGTTTTATGTTTTTTAGTTCACCATAACACCACTATTTTGTCACTGTCTTCGGCCATCCGCCACAGTAGGGATGGACTTAAATTTTCAATTCAATTATCTTTATTGTTAATAGCTTAAATGTTCTATGTTTACTGTGTGTTAATATTTACTCTTTGATAATGGCTTATGTGAGCCGAAAGCTTAGACCCGATAAAAAATTCAACAAATACTGTGATTTTTTGTTGTCTTTCAACGACATCACCATCAAGTATATCAGACGGTATGAACGGATCCTACACAAAATTAATAGACAAAACTTGTCTATACTATTCAATGAAACCTGCATTAATGAAAAAAAGCTGCCAAAATACACAATATATATATATATATATATATATATATATATATATATATATATATATATATTACAGAGGTATAAGTTTTCTGTTTTTGATATAAACAAAGACAACACTTTTTGATATAATAGTCATATATATGTGCTTTGTTTATCTTTCTCTAGGTTCGTATGTATACTTGTCTATATATATATATATATATATATATATATATATATATATATATATATATATATATATATATGCGTGTGTTTGTGTGTATGTGTGTGTGTGAACACTGTTAAGTATTTAGGCACACGTGCACTTTTGCCAAAAGCGAGATGAATATATTGATCAACAAAACAAAGTCCCTTCTTTTCCTTTTTTTTTTTTCTTTTCACTTGTCTCCACCTTCATGCACCTGTCAGTGGTTCTACTTAGCGACACGAATTCGGTGCTGCAAACTCGATAAACAGCTGTGTGGCGCCACACAATATCTAACGCACGGTCGCGCTCGTTAGCTCTCATGCATTAACATACATGTACGCACATTCATTCACAGGAGCACACGCACATTCATTCACAGGAGCACACGCACATTCATTCACAGGAGCACACGCACATTCATTCACGCACGCACTTACATACACAACTCTTGCGTAACAATATCCACTTACGATTATATACATGTCAGTATTCATATGAATTACCCTTATTTACAACATTTTTTAAATTCTTTTTAAATAATGCAATATAATAAAACCTCATATATAACGCATACATAACGTTGTAATATTTAACAAACCAGTGCAGCGGACCATATCTATTGAATCGAGTTCGATTCTTAGCGTATCACTTCAACTATAAAACTTTGCAGTGCATAGATACACTTGATATATTGATTTATATCTATATCGATTCACAACTCTTGTGGTTTTGTGTAAGACTAAGCTAACTTTAGTATATATCAATATTAACTATTAATACCTCTCCTTAATATTACATACATTATTATTTCGAAAATAAATATTAATTTCAAAAAAATATCCAGTCACTATATATGAAAATCTATTGAACGATTATTCCTTTTTGGATATCCAAATTGCAATCCAAGACATCCATATTGCAACCCAAGACATCTATATTGCAACTTAAGAAATCTATATTACAAACCGTTAGATCCATATGGCAAATTGGGATGTCCATATTGCAATCTGGGCTATCGATATTGCAACTCGAAGCATTTATATTGAAATTTGGAACATTCATTATTACCCTCGGGGGGACATACATATTCAAACCCGGCACATCCATATTGAAATTAACCCTTTTATTGAACATGCAGGAAAATTTTTCCTGTCTATTACTTTCGACAGCGAAGATTCTCGGACAAAACTTTTCATTTGAATATTTAATAAAATTGGTGTTCGGAACAAACATATTTGAATTTATATTAGATTATATACTAATATAATTCTCCGTTATATAGCAGTTAACGATACGAACAGATACCATAGCTTTATTATGACTATTATTATGACTATTATTATGACTTTATTATGACTTTATTATGACTTTATTATGACTTTATTATGACTAATCAAAATCGTTTTATGTAATTGCTGCGAATAACTCAGAATCCCCAAAATTGCATATATATATATATATATATATATATATATATATATATTTCTTTAGATTTCTACTTGTTTCTCCGATGTAGATGGAGGAACAATTCAGGCTGCTTGTTCGTTATTTTGATTTCACCTGCTTGTTCGTTATTTTGATTTCGGCCATTTTTAGATCTGATAATGTCCATAATAATTTTAGAAGTAGTTGTTACTATGTGTGTGTGTGTTTTTTATATGTGATAGATTGTTTTGGATATTGGATGTAATGGAATTGGTTGGTAGTATGATGTATTTGTTATTGTCTAGATTATTATTGTTAACAGTGTTTCTTTTGTTGTGATTGTATATATTATGTGCCTTTCTTTTTGCATTGTATACCGAATAAATTGCCGGGATTGTTTCTCCATCTACATCGGAGAAACAAATAGAAATCTAACAAAACGTATATATGAACACAAAAGAGACATCACTAATAATAATCTAACAAATGCATTAGTGATTCACAGAAATAAATTCAACAATATATATATATATATATATAATGATGTTTATGAATTCTGGTGTCCTATAGAAGGGCATATCCCTAATATTACTAATAAAACACATATTTTTTTAAATTTACCACACATGAACTCAACTCTTTCATAGACTGACGTGTCGTTTTTCTAAACTTAGTTCAACTTATGCAAATATTAGTCATCACGTGTTATACAGCACTCAGTGAAAAGAAATTTTCAAAATTCTAGAAACTATTATACTACAAAAGAAACAACAACATTAAATAAAATGTTTTTCTCCAAAGAAGACGGTATATTGAAGGGTGCATAAAACATCAAATATTTATACGATATGTTTAATACGCCATAAAATAAAAAGACGTGTAAATTTTCAATACATACTTTTTGTTTAACTGTTACAAATGAAGTCATTTTAAACTGAATACTCGGACAAAACAAGGAAAAAACAAAACAAAGCAAAAACAAAAAACAAAACAAAAACAAAAAAATAAGAAAAAATAAAAAACAGAAAGAAATGAAAATTTAGACAGTATATAATTTTAGTCCCGATATACAATATTTCATTTGAAAATTAAAAGAGTATAATAGACTAAATAGACCTTGTCAATTGAATTATTTGACTGAAATTCAAAGGTATTTATAGTTAGATTAATCGAGTATATAAGGATGTGCGTTGTGGTGCAGTGGATATTGGTTTGGAACGAGAAATCGGGGAGCCGAGTTAGAATTCCAGCTGAATTCATTGCCTTCACTTACGCGCAAATACCCATGGGAAAGGTATTAATCCGTTTATTCCTTCTAGTTATGGGTTAAATAACAGGACAGATTGGGTTCTATAGCCTTGGCTGGCAACCAGTCTACCGCATAAAGCAATGGCAACCTACTGCAGGATAATCTTCAGCCCATTCAGTTATGTATCTTTCGAGACATGATCGCCCAAGCGTGTATCACGTATGGCACTTAATTGACTGAATCGAGTATAAGATCAAAATAGTGATAGTCGATTTCACTATATTATTATACTATTAGTTCGGTTCAGTTAATAGCCATACGTGATACACGCTTGATCGATCACCTGCGGGGGATTGGTTGCCAACCAAAACTACAAAACTATTCTCCCTTCCGCTGTTTAACCCAAAGTTGAAGAAGAGATGACTTAGTACCTTCCTTGGTGGAATTTATGTGTAAGCGCATGTAACGATTACAACTGGAATTCGAAACCGGCTCTTCGATTTCTCATTCTGAGACGATATCAATTATAAAACAACGAATTTGACTATAACACTTTAACTATCATTTGACGAAGATATTAATCTTAGCATAGTCGTACAAAGTTACACCAAATAATATAACTAGTAACAACTGAATCCACTTTAACAGTCTACGTGACGAAATTTTCACTCTATGTAGTACGCTCTTTTTTTTTTTTTTTTAAATCATATTACCCCGAGCAAGGCGATAACTCCACTGATGCGCAGGGGGCTACGTAAGAGTAAAAAGATTGGAAAAGAGAAAGCCGGAAACCACATCCTAAACAGGGATGAGCCTCTTCACCTGTTCAATAGACGTCGGTGGAGTGTGAACCGGGCGATAATTTAGTCTATCTACTCCAATTGAAAAAAAAGATAAAGAAAAGACTGAAAAGATTGGAAAAGAGAAAACCGGAAACCCTAAACAGGAAACAAGTACGCTCTTTGATGATAATAGCGTTCAAAATTGTATTATTCGAAGCGATTCTTGCTCTTTTACAAATGGTATTTGTATTAATTCTTCCGCCATCAATGTCCACAAACTTGTTAAGAATTTTACTCGCTAGTTTTACTTATTTTTCTTGCTCTCAGATTGTACAGGAAGTGTTAAATTCTTAAGGTACTCTTACCTTTTTAAGCGACCCATAAATTTAAACAGTTTCTTTTTGATAGCTAGAAGCAGGTTTTGTAGTTTCTATTTTCCTTGAACTTTCCAACTTTTCACAACCTCTGTCCTTTTTATTTATAACGTTCGTTTTTACAAACATATCAGTTTTTCTTCAAGCCTTTTTGATAGCTAGAAGCAGGTTTTGTAGTTTCTATTTTCCTTGAACTTTCCAACTTTTCACAACCTCTGTCCTTTTTATTTATAACGTTCGTTTTTACAAACATATCAGTTTTTCTTCAAGCCTTTTTGATAGCTAGAAGCAGGTTTTGTAGTTTCTATTTTCCTTGAACTTTCCAACTTTTCACAACCTCTGTCCTTTTTATTTATAACGTTCGTTTTTACAAACATATCAGTTTTTCTTCAAGCCTTTTTGATAGCTAGAAGCAGGTTTTGTAGTTTCTATTTTCCTTGAACTTTCCAACTTTTCACAACCTCTGTCCTTTTTATTTATAACGTTCGTTTTTACAAACATATCAGTTTTTCTTCAAGCCTTTTTGATAGCTAGAAGCAGGTTTTGTAGTTTCTATTTTCCTTGAACTTTCCAACTTTTCACAACCTCTGTCCTTTTTATTTATAACGTTCGTTTTTACAAACATATCAGTTTTTCTTCAAGCCTTTAGCTATAAGCAACATACTGCGCTTCTTTGGCCTCACTCTTTCAACCAACCGGAAGTGGAACGTCAACATCGAATCTACTGCTAGGAAGGTTGGGTCATTATGTCAGTTTTTCATGTCAGAATCAATGTTGCACATTTAAAATCTATCATTCGTTCGAGCATTAAATATTGTTGCCTTATCTGGTTGGGTGCTCCTGCAATTAATCTCGAGATTCTTGAAAAAATCCAAAGAAGGATCTGCAATATAATCGGTCCTAACTTGGCATCTCGACTTCATTCACTTTCTCACCGACCTGATATGACTTCCTTCCGTTTTTTTTTCTACAAATATTTTCATGGCAACTTCTCTGACGAGCTTTTTTTCCCTGGTGCTCCGAACCCGTGAATTTAAGTGTGTTACTAGATGAGACACTAGGTCACACTCTTTTACGTTGAAATAATTAAATTTAGTTTCCTCTTCTAGTCTGACAGTTTATTTTCTCGAAATTTCTGTCGGTAGAACTCCCTTCTGTTTAGTTGGTTACCCGATAGATACAATCTTCAAAAATTTAAATACTACGTCAATTGCAATCTCCTTGAATCCCATCCAATCATTCATCCTTTCAACACTCTCTGAACCTAGTCATTTCTCTTAATGTAACCCCTGTGCACTAGTGATGGTCATGTCTTGCATGGAGTGAAATGATTAAAAAAGATTAAAACAAAACCATGGTTTCTGCGATTTGGAACATTAGTTATTCAAGTATTCTTTTCTTCGTTCTAACAACATTTATCTCTTCATGCCTTGCTGAATTTCTAGAAATATTTTTGCTCGTTACTCAGATTTCTTTTCGTCTTTTAGATTTGCTCATTACCTCAGATTTCTTTCCGACTTTTAGATTTTTAAATTTCTGCACCTGTTTCATTTTGACATTCCCAGTTTCTAGTTTACACTTTCGGTTGCCCTTTTTGCTGACAACTATGAATTCTGTCTTACAGTTATCAGTTAAGCCTTTCTTTATGATTGCCTCGACTATTTTCTTTAGTATATTTTTCAGTTTTCTTTCTTAAACTTCTATCAAGACAGTGTTACTGTGTATGTTGCTAAGTTTACATCCGAAAATATTATATCCTGCTAAATTATCTGTTTCTCTTAGAACCATATGCACAGCAAGAAAACTCGCAGTATTTACATTATTCGGACTATCGTTTTCATCTTTGTTTCCATTTATACGACGTTTCGGCCGTTGTACGCTCCGGCCTTCGTCAGGTGTACGAATTTCAAACCGAACTGTTTGTTACAATCACTGGGGTATATGAAGCAACTAAAGAAGGCCGGAACGTACAACGGCCGAAACGTCGTAGAAATGGCAACAAAGATGAGGATAAGATGAGGATAATAATGTAGATACTGTAAACACTACCTCATCTCAGAAATATAGACAAATAGAATGATCTATTATTAAACGTTGTACAAATGGCAACAAAGATGAGGACAATAGTCCGAATAATGTAAATACTGTAAATGCTACCTCATCTCAGAAATATAGACAAATAGAATGATCTATTATTAAATATCGTACAAATGGCAACAAAGATGAGGACAATAGTCCGAATAATGTAAATACTGTAAATACTACCTGATCTTAGAAACATAGACAAATATTTTTTAAAAAATTCGCTTATCGCACATTTTTTCTGTTTTGGTGAATATACTTTGGTTGCTCTGTATCTGCATACAAGCTGTTTCGTTCCAATACAGATTATAGATTATTTGAAAATCTTTTCCATGTTGAACAAGCTTTCTTAACATTAATACATCATATATTATTAGATAATTTTGTATAATGTAAGAAACATATAACTCTTTCGGCAAATCCATTGCTCGCTTACATAGCATTCCGATATTTAAAAAAATGGCATTTGTTGTTCCAGTATCTTGAACAAAGTCACTATGTTCTTACGCTATTTCTGGTCTAATTCTGCCACATGCTTAATTATTAATGCATTATTAATTATTAATGTAACTGTGAGCAGTTTCGTTATTTAGCTTATCAAATGATTAGAGTTCGCATTCATTCGAACTTTATATTTGCAGCGCTATTTATAAAATCAAATACTGCCACATATATTTGATTTGTCATATAATTAAACTCGAAATTGGTTAAGCATCTCACCTCACAAGCATTTCTTTCAGATAAGCAGTGTGGCTTTGGCTTCTCTAGTACTGAAGTACTAATGATTTTTAGAGAAAGTGCCTATAAATATTTAGATAAGAATGGGGAAACTTTGGCTGTTGGTGTAGACATTTAGAAGATACCTGAGAGTGTTTGGCATATTGGTCTTCACAGGTTAACAGATTATACTATTTCTGGACGAATTTTTAACTGATTTAGTTTTTCTTATAGAATCGTAAAATGAAAGTTGTCTTGAACGGCTACTCTTCTAGACCGTTTTGCATTAATGCAGACGTCTCTCAGGGTTCTATAATCTAATTAAAATCAATTACCATCCTGATGGCACAAGTTCTTTTTTCGAGATCTATACTGGTGAAAAAAACTATTTAACGCTGAGAATATTAAATTTGAATGGTTCGTGAAGGTCAAGTTGGCATTCTACATTCTGTTGTTAACTAGGACAAGGATTGGCTTGTTAATTTTTATGCCTCCAAAACGAAGTCGTTCTCTTTTAATCGCTTGAGAGAACACGTTTGCCTTTCCATCAACATGACTGCTATTAACCTCCAGGGGTATGACTTATTTCCCTTTCTTGGACTAATGTTTTCTGCTGATATGAAGGGAAAATATTACATTGAATCACTTGCTAAATCTGCAGTTAGGACACTTGGTTTATTGTGTTATGCTAGACAATATTTCTTGACAGAATCTATCTTACAGTTTTATGAGTCTACCATTCGTCCTTGCTTTGAGTACTGCTGCCGCATGTGATCTGCTGCTCTTGCTATATATTTAGAGACACTTGATAAAAATATAAAGGACAATTTGTAATGTTATTGGTACTTCCCTGCCATCTCAGCTTCAGTCACCTTTTAACTGCCGTAGCGTAGCTTCCTGTCTTTTTTCTATAAGTATGTTCGTGGTAATTATTCTGATGAACTTTCACTACGGTAGCTAGACTTTACGAATTTCAGCGCAGTATAAAATTAGTGATAATGATTTATCCATTTTTATAGTTGAAATAACTAAATGCAACAACAAATTCAATGCTATGCATTTCTCGCTTGTAGAAATCTATACTCGCTTCTTGGTTCCAAGCCAACGTGTATCTTAATAAATGTAAATTCAATGCCAATCGTTATGTCCTCTCTTTTCAATTATTTTCCTTTTATTGCTCACTCTTTTTAATAGTGTTTCTCTCAGTAAGCTCTTTCATCTTAGTGACTTTATTGCAATGCTTGGGGTGAAATGAATTTAGAAAATAGCAAAAAACAAAGCATTAAAGCGATCTCCAAATCATCTAAGGATGTCAAGATATTCATGATATAGTTCTATTGCTCTTTATCTTTGCTAGTGTTGACTTACATCAGATTTTAATATTACAGGACACTTTTTTCTTTATGTATTTTCCCTCTGTTGTGCTTATCGATATATTGATTGCTTTCTAAAATACCTCTGTGGCTTTTAACTCTGTTTTGGAATTGGTATCAGCTTTTTTAATCTGTATTGTTTTACCCTTAGTTTGCAAAAGAGGGGATCACCTTCGCAATCATTGCCTTATTATATTATAGAGAGCAAAACTGCATTTCAAAATAGTTTGTTTATGCTGAAACATTCTATCTTGTCATTAGTGTGTACTATATGATGTTTCGAAGTTCAAGGGGTTCTCAGGTATTTTTCAAACTAAGTGTTGACTATTACTGGGCAATTTGCTGTGCACGAATGATCTTATTTTTCTGCGCGTTACCTAAGTGATCCAAATTCATAATTACCAATATTACACATCCAGCTTTTTGTTTTGGTGACCCATATGCCCCATATGCCCATGATGCCTCATATGCCCGATGATGCCCATGATGCCCCATAAGCACCTGATGCCCCATATGCCCATGTTGCCCTATATTCCCGATGATGCCTATGATGCCTCATATGCCCGATGATGTCCATGATGCCCATGATGCCCATGATGCCTCTTATGCTCATGATGCCCCATATGTCCCATATACCCATGATGCCCCATAAGCCCTATGATGCCCATGATACCCCATATGCCCATGATGTCCCATATGCCCCATATGCCGATGATAATGATAACATACTGTGCTTTTGATACTTAGAAATTTTTATAATGTTATAAAACATGTCCGTTTTTTCTTGGTGCTTTCTTGTGTTGGTTAAGTATTAATAGGTTAAGTATTAATTGGTTAAGTATTAATAGGATCATCATTAATAGGATCATCATTAGTAGGATCATCATACTGATTTGCGTTAACAGCTGATCCAAAAGAATAGTGTCTGGGAGATATAATTATCCGAAAGTATTCCAAACATACTTCATTTATTTATCGAATATTAATTCAATGTTTGCATTCATATTTCTGTGATAATCGATTATAAAGTTTAAATTGTTTTTCTGCTTTTTTCCAGACTTTCCTCTTTTTTCTCTTGTCCCAATCATAATTCTATATTTGTCTGGAATAGTCGTTGGATGTCAACTTGGTGTTGTACTTGTCTCTCCTCATCCGGATATAGAATAACTCACACTGTTATCCAATATTTGTGAGATGTGAATTAGAATGATTGTTCTTCGGATGGATAGTGATGTGGTTTCTCGTTACCTTTCACTCGGTGATTTTTTTCGAAGTGCGAAATTTAGATGGATTTCAGCCCTTTTAACAGACAGATTTTGTAAGTGTCTCTCCTAATTTCGATATGAAACAACTCAGAGCATTATCGATATTTGTGAATTAGCATGATGGTTCTTGAGAGAAATAGGGAAGTGGTATCTCGTAACATTTTTCTCGGTGATTTCTTTTTTTTTAGACACGAAAATTAGTTAACTTTATCTCTCTCACAGGACATAATTTTCTATTTGTTTGTTAAATACACCATAACCATACTGAAAAGGCCGGTTTTGTTGTCGAACATCCGTCATTTATACAACATATACACTTGCAAATATTGGACTTTTGCGTACATGTATATACAATATATATTCGTATAGATAATAGGGTCGGTAGAGGTTGGTCTACACTAGCTATCCTATATCTAGCTAAACACTATCACGACTCATTCACTCATTACAGTTTGCACATTTACCACAAGAACCCATCCATTACCTCCTAATTCTTCATACACCACAATACCACAATTTTACAAGGGCACCTAAAACAGGGGAAACAAACTCATGATAGTAAAAATGTATTTATATTAAAAATGTATTTATATTAAAATATAATTTAAAACATTTAATGTAAGTTGAAATGATGGGAGGAAGATGAACCCAAAAACAAACTCAAAATAACATAGATTTAAACTAAAATAAACAATGTTAGTAAGACCCGTCCATCCCAGAAAAAAAGAGTGGCTGCTGTATTCGGCCAAGCGGCGAAATCAAGAAGCGCACTCGCTAAGGGAGTGGGGTGGGGGGGGGTAATGGAATGGGAAAATCAAAGGCTGATCAAGCCGAGATAAAAGAAGGCCAAAACAAATTGGGGAGGTTGGAAATCTCGACTTGGATCATAAAAAAGAGAAATCCAGGTACAGGCTAGGAACACATTCATTCACATTAACTAGGTACACAAAAAAGAGTTACCTTCACCGGGGAGGGGTCCAAAGGAATCCACCCCGATGTAACTAGCAGATCTAAAAGAGAAAATCAAATCTAGCCTCATTCACGCGAACCAGGATAGCCACATTTACCCACCTTTTACTGAAGGCTGTCGAAGTCAAACGTTTCCAATCAGTTCTAATCTTCATTCTGAGTAGGCGCTTAAAATATCGGATTAGATCCTGATCTGAAAGACCCTGACCTTGCAAGACTTCCTCCTTTCGTGTCGTCCAAATCATCATTCGAGCCGTGTCTAGCAGCGACAGAAACACTATACGCTTCATGCCAAAGAACGGGGGAAACACATTATCACAGGCGAATACACGATCAATGAACACGAGTTTCCTAATACGAGCAGTCAACTCGCCGACCCGGTCCCATATAGGGCGAACTAGCGAACAATGGTAGAAGGCGTGCGAAGCCGTTTCTTCTAAACCAAGGTTGCAGCGTTCACAATCTGGCAAATCCGCCAAACCCCATATAAAGGCCTTGTCATTGAGAGACAACCGATTCCGAACCAATCGCCAGGCTCGCAAGGCCGCCAGACATTCGAGGAGAAAGCTCGATCACTCTCGAGGCTTACGGCACCGCCTCGTGTTGGTGGGGATTGATAGTAAGGCTAGGGAACATGTCCCTCACTATCCCCGCCAACAATGAGTCTTCCAAAATCGCACGCCTGAGAAAGACCACCCTTGACGCGAGCTTTTGGCTCATCAAGTGCGGCATTCCCAGACCACCATGACACGGACGCTGGACACAGACACGTAGTCGACGTAATGCTTGCGTCCTCTCCAGAGAAGGGAGAATAGCAAACACTCGATCGACTTCCTACGTCGTTTACAAAGTGGAAGTACTGAAAACCGGTAAATGTTAATGGAAAAGACGTATGCAACACACGCCTCAGCCAAACCCTTTAAGGACAAATTCCTTCGACGCCAATTTTCGACCGACGCGCCAACCTTTGCCAGTACTTGTAACCAATTTTTCTCCAACTGGAGGTCGGCCCAAACCACACTTCATAAATGAGTTCAGTCGAAGGGCCCCAGGAGGGTAACACCCTTTCAGGCAGTTAACTGCAAGCCGGACGACTTGTTGCGATTAATCTTGGCCCCTGTGACCTGTTCGTACCGTTCAAGCGCCTTCTGTACGACCTCGAAGTCACTCCTGGAGGACACGAAAGTGGTAACGTCATCGGCGTAGGCGGAAATCCTGGCTCGAGCACCATCAGGGAGAGCGATTCCATGCCCTGTCCCTTAGAGGGGCTCCAACGACAAAGCATAAAGTAAGAGCGACAGTGGACAACCCTGTCGAATCGACCTAGACAGCGCCGAAACGCCCAACAGCTTCCAGTTCACCTGTACCACAGCCGTGGGGGATTGATACAGGACGCTAATCCAAAGGCAGAACTTAGTTTGAATCCAGCGGCCTGCAGGATAGCCACCAGATAACGATGGTCAACTCTATCAAATGCCTTGGACCGATATAAATTCATCAACGCGGCTTCTTCATCGTATTTTATCCTCTCTATGATCGTGCGGATCAGATTCATGTTGCCCTGAATTGTTCGACCTTTCACAGCACAAGTCCGCTCAGGTCCCAACAGAGATTCGGCAACTAATTGCAAACAATTCGTCAATATCTTGGCCCAAATCTTTAACTCCGTGTTTAGCAGAGTAATAGGCCTGTAATCCTCTAACACCTTTCCAACATCCTTGCCTTTTCTCAACTGCGTGAGCAAAGTCCTGGCAAACCGGTTAGAAATGGACCCCTGCCGAAACCAGTTGTTGAACACGACAGTTAAAATCGGAACAAAGGTGTGCGACAGCCTCAAGTACAATTCATATGGCAAACCATACAGACCCGACGACTTGCCTCTGTCGATCTTCTTCAAAGCCGCGTAGACTTTGCCCTCCGTAATCTCTCCCTCGCAGCTAGCTGCATCAGCCTGCAAAAGCATAGGGAAGTCAGCCAAATAGCTGCGAAACTCCTCGTCACGGAGACCAGGCTCCTTGGTAAACAGGATCTCGAAGTGCTGCCGAAACGCCTCGTACATGTCGTCAGTCGACCGAAGAGTATGCCCCTCCGGGTCGCTAACTTCTCGAATGCACCGGTCGCAGCATCGGCGAATCTCTTCCTTGCGCAGTTCTGCGTCCATGTTCACTTCGGATGACATCTTGCTTAACCTATGTTTAATTACCTGACACATGTAACGCTCGCTAGTCGAACGTTGCAGGGCCTACTTAGCTTAGGCTAACTCTAGGGGATCCCCATCAGCCTCAGCCCGGAAGTATTTAGCTCTAAGTGTCTTCACCTTGGCAACCTTATCTACTTTAAGCCGTTGGCTGAATTCGGTGGTGAAAGACCTAATACTATTCTTACGACTCTCCCACCACTTATTCCCAATGACTCCCCCAATTAACGTCCGTTGCACTAAGTTAATTAGCTGGCGCCGAAAGTCCTGCCTGTCCAGTAAGAACACGTTGAACTTCCAGTAACTAGCCATTCTAGGCCTATTTTCTAAATCTACCCGGACACAAACTCGTTTGTGGTCCGAGTATCCTAACCAGTGGAACGTGGGACAATCTAAGATACCTATGTCGACTTCACGAACTAACATTCTATCCAGGTAGCTAACCACCTGGGTAAAAGGCTAACTATTAGCCCATGTCCACATCTTCCCATTCGGGTGATCGATCCGGTATCTATCAACGAGACCGAAACCATCAATGAGACCAACCAAGCTACGATCACACACCTTCCCACTAGCTCCCCGCCAAATTTGGGGTCCAGGATGTCATTTTAGTCTACCACTAAAACGAGTCGCGTCGAATCCATCAGGAAGGGCCCCAACCGCCGGAAAAATAAAGACGCGCTCCTCCCCGGTCATTGGGCGCATAAACCGCAACCAGTCGAAACGCATTGATTATCACTGCAGTATCGGCCACTATCAGCCGGCCCTTAGCACCGACATAGACAAGATCCACCTTCGCGTCCAGGGTACGCTTGACCAGCAAAGAAATTTCTCTGGCCAGTCGGTTCTTATCTACTGAATAAGCGACATAGTCATCGGCTTCGCAAACAAGGTGAGTCTCTTGGATCGTCATACCCACGCCGAAGGACAAGAGGCTCTGATGCAGGCGGGAAGCCTTACTCCAATCCCTCAGGCCTATCGCATTCAAACAGGCCAGCTTAATTTCCATCCATTAGACCTGAAATGAAAAAAAGGCAATTACTCCTAGTCTCATCCAGGATAGAGATCTCTGGGGGCAGGGACCGCGACGGACTGTCCTAGGAAACCAGTTCCTACATCGGACGTAATCCGTCCGTCTAAGACAATCCCGCCGATGTCCGTGGGATGATTTAGTTTTACGACCCTGTATATGCAGGGATGGAGACGAACTGGGACCCTCTCTGCACAGAGCTTTGACATGTTTTTAAGTTCTGGCGTGCCACTGCGACACATCGTAATTTTGGGGTATAATTTTTCTACTTTGGAAATATGGTCTCAGGCACGCAGGTTACCCCACTCTATTACGTATGAGGATAATTACGCCTGTGGACTGGGGAAAATTATTTGCATCGTCTGTAGACTTTTTGTCTTCAGCAGACAGTTTAAGGAGGGGCTCCTGCAAATGGCGATCTCCTTGACAATTTTCTTCTTGTCAATTATCATAAGGGCTTCCCCACTAGAGAAGAGACTTCTTTTTCTTGGGATGGGTGGGAGAAAGAGTAGAAGTGGGGATAGGAGTGGGAGTAGGGGAAGGAGTGGGAGCGGTAGTAAGAAATTTGATTGGAAAGAGTGGGATCAGTTGAAAGGCCGGGGACTGGGAAATGTTTTGTAAGGAAGAGGGAAGGCTCATGTCCTTATCTGCGTAAGACAGTCTTTGTCTCTCTGGAGACACAGGCAATGAAGAACATTTCAATTTTTCCTTTTCACTGCTTCTGCTCTTTTGTAGAACTTTCGGGTTCTCATGCTGGTCTTCCTCTTTCCGATTCCGCTTTAGTGAGGCCGATCTGAAGGTTGCCATCTCCACGTTCATCTTTTCTGGTCCCTCCTGGAGAGGTTGTGCTTTTGCAGGGGATTTTTTAGGTTTTCCCTGTGGGCCATCCTGCTTGGGAGGCGACTTTTTGCGGCAAAGGCAACTTCCCTTGTGGTGGAGGTGGTTTTGTCTTCTTTTTGCCGGTCCGTCTGCCTTTCATTTTCTTTTGTTGGTTGCTGGTTCTTTTGGCGCTGCTTCTGTTGTCGGTTGATGCAAAAGCTGAGTCTTTGGGGCCGGGTTTTTGGTTGGGAAAGTCTTGGCTACGTGATCCGAGGCCAACCGCACACTCAGAATGGCCTTCTGCTCTCCACTACAACGTAGATGGAGCCACCTCTGGAGGTGGTGATATTTCATATATCGGTAAACTCCTTTCGTGACACCGTCACCTGTTGTGTTATGTCGCCTCACGCGAATAACGCGTTTTAAGATAACAGAATTTTCCTCCGCCACCTTTTCATAATTCGCGAAGAACGCTCTGACGTGGCCTTCTGTAATATCCATGAGAACCCCGTGCAAAGTTATGCGTGTTTTGCGGGTTGCCATGTACACCGTCTGAAGCCGGAGAGTCTTTGTCGCCAACGTAGTTCCTGCAAGTTGTTTAGCTTCTTCAGCTGTGCCAAGCAGGACATCCCACATTGCATGGCTGCTTCTTGCCACTGCCTTGGATTTAATCTGTAGAGCCTTAATAGCTTCTTCCACTGTCTCCCTGCTGACTCCCACAAACTTGTGTGTTTTGGGGTCTTTTGTTGCCAGTGATAGTAGGTGCACTTGGAATGATAAAAATGGAACAAAACAACACATTGAAAGAATCCCTGGAAACTCCAGCTTAAGAGATATACAAAAATTGTCTTATTAAGTACAGCCCACACACTAAGGAGAACTTTGTTTACGTAACGCTAGGGATGTTTAGGGAGATAGAAAGAACATGAAATGGAACAATAGCAACACAACACGACCAGTCTTAGGTCTTCCCGCCGACTTGGTAAGTATGGCGACCATAGCAGAAATAGGAATATGATGAAAATGATATAATAATAATAATAATAATAATAATAATAATAATTGCACCATCTGCACAAACCGAGAGGTTGAAGCAGGTGGGCCGGAAATTGTTGTTAAGGACCAGAAAGATGAGGCTTGCCTATTAGTTGATATGGCTTGTTTTTTTTTTTTTAATCATGTCATTCCAAGCAAGGCATTCCACTGCCACTATAGCGCAGGGGGTTATATAGAGCGATTGGGTATGTGAAATGTCAGAAGGAGGGTGGTAGACGACTTAGGATGTACATAGGGAGAGAGTTGGAGAGAGTGGGTGTGAGTTAGTGTGTTAGGAGGTGTCTATTGATCTTGCATTTAAACTCCTGGAAGTTGTAGCCGTCGGGGAAGCAAGCATGTGGTAGGGAATTCCACAGGCGGGAAGTGCGAGGAAAGAAGCAGTTGGAGTAGAAATTGCGGTTACATTTCATCGGTTTTACTGTAAAAGGGTGGGACCTAGTTGCCAATCTAGTATCTCGTGCAAATTCACATCTAGGGGGAACCAGTGATTTAAGTTCGTCAGAGCAGAAGCCATGAAAGTATTTATAGAAGAGGCACGGGAAGCCACGTCACGCCGGTGAGAGAGATACTGCAGGCGGTCAGCCAAGTCGGTATCAGTCACATTACAGATTCTTCGCTGTATTTTGTCAAGAACCCGAGGAGAATAGAAGGGGCACCCGACCAGATGTGGCAGCAGTACTCAATACACGGGCGGATGGTGGATTTATATAATTGCAGGATAGATTCAGGCGGAAAGAATTTCTGGGCCCTGCACAGAGAACCGACTTTCATAGCTGAGGATTTAGCAATGGATTCGACGTAGTCATTCCACTTGAGGTCCGCTGAGAGTGTCAGGCCAAGCAGGCTTAGTGATTTACTCTCTGGGAGGCAAGCCTGTTCCATGCTAATGGGAGGGAGTTGCGGTTGTCTGTGGTGGTTAATTGACAGCAGCTTCGTTTTGGAAGAATTGAATTTTACGAGCCATTTCTTACCCCAATCCACCACGGATTGGAGGTCCTTCTCAAGCTCGGCAGCGAGGTTCGCCTTGTCGCCAACACCAGATTTTTGATCGAGGCGAGAGTAAACTGTGGTATCATGTCTACTTGTGATCTTATGGCATCGGGGAGATCATTGATATAGATTAGAAAGAGCGTAGGACCTAGGATAGAGCCTTGGGGTACACCCGCGTTTGTAGGGTAGTTCTGGGATGCATGTCCGTTTAATACCACCTTCAGTGTGCGGTTAGAGAGGAATGACCGGATTAAGTCCAACAAAAGTCCAGTTATGCCATAGCTTCGCAGTTTCCGTAGAAGGCCGGCATGCCATACTCTGTCGAATGCTTTAGAGATATCCAAGGCGACGGTTCGGGCTTCACCATTCATGTCGAGAGCCTGGTATATATACTCGGTGATGGTCGTTAGCATATCAGCAGTAGACCTGGTGAAGCGAGCAGATTGTAACATGGCATCCCAAAAATTCAGAAACCTGTCAAAATATGGAGACCTGGAGTTTGGAATGGAAAAGTTGTGGGGGTTAAGAGCAGGAATCGTACCAGTAATGGTGGGGGGTACATTTGGAATGATGAAAAGTGGAGCAAAGCATCCCTGGAAAGAATCCCTGGAAACCCTTGCTAAAGAGATATACAGAAAATTGTCTTATTAAGTACAGCCCACACACTAAGGAGAACTTTGTTGATGTAACGCTAGGGATGTTAGGGAGATATGAAAAAACATGAAACAGAGTCATAACAATACACCACGGCCTGCCTTAGGTTTTCCCGCAGACTTGGTAGGTAATGCGACAATAGCAGAAATCGAATTATGATGAAAAATGATAATAATAATAATCGGAATGAAGAAGATTCTCGTATTAATCTCAATGAAGTAATATAAGCAATGGAAGCAACCAAAAAACTGAACATCAAATTAAAAAACGAAGCAGTCTCACAGATATGAAGATCCACTTTGGAAAAGAAAAATAGAAAAAGAAATAGAACAACTTAGAAGTGAATTATCAGTACTCGATGAATTATCAAGAGGAATAAATATAAAAACTAGAAAAGACAAAAAGAACTAGAAAAGAAAATTTAGAAATGAAAATGAAGACCTATCAGCTAAGGAAAAAATAAAGCAAACAATACAACTGAAGGCTCAAAGAATAAGACGCCATGAGAAAAGATCAGGATTCTACAGACAGAACAAGATCTTTCAAACCGATGCAAAGAAAATTTACAGAGAACTAGGTCATCAAAGAATTGAAGTGACTGTCTCACCTTTCACACACACACCAAAATAAAGGAGGTTATACAGTTCTGAGATAATTATGGGCTTGCTCTAAAGAACACAACAAAGAAGCAGACTGGATTGTGCAAGAGATAGAATGAATGAAAATTAAACCAGATAGACATGGGCTGGAATCACAGAAGAGGATCCTAAATGTGCACTGAAAAAAGCACACAATTAGAAATTTCGAGTTATAGATAAAATTCCTAACGTTTGGCTACATTATTTAAGTACAGCACACAAAATCTAGCCAAAGAACTTCAAGAAATGGTTGACGATCCCACTAAAATTCCTTCATGGATGACCAAAGCAATTACCTTTTCTCTACCCAAGAATAGGGAGAAAAATATCCCGAAAAACTACAGGCTAATTACATGTCTTCCCACAACATACAAACTATTGACATCTATTTTAACAGAGCAGACATATTTCTTCTTAGGAAGAAATGACATACTACCGCTTGAACAAAAAGGGTGCAAATGTGGCTGTTACGGATGTATAATCCAATCACTTATTAATAGGATGATTCTGGAAAAGTGCTTTAATGCAAAGAAAAATCTAGTACTACCTGGATAGATTATAGTAAGGCATTCGATAGGGTACCACAATTCTGGATCTTAATGAATTTAAATATGTACAAGGTATCACCCGTTATTATCAATTTCATCAAACAATGTATGTCGATATGGAAAACAACCCTTTACCTCGAGCATATAAATGGAACCTATAAGTCTGGTAAAATAAACATCAAAAGAGGTATATTTCAATGTGATTCTTTGTCTCCCTTACTATTCTGCATATCAGTAATAGCATTAACCAGTTAACTTCACAAGACAGAATGTGGTTATAACATAGTTCAAAAGAAAATAAGTTATATTTTTTACATGGATGACTTAAAGTTGTATGCTAAAAATGACAATGATTTGGAAGGTTTTCTGCAAACTGTAAAATGCTTCAGCGAAGACATTGGAATGAAATTCAATTTGAATAAATGTGCTAAAGCTACAGTTTTACGTGGATTGCTACAACAAACATCCTCACTTAGCTTAGACCCTGCTGTAACAATAAAAGATTTAGAGCCAGAAGAAGCTTATAAATACCTAGGTGTAAATGAGAATGAAAACATTCACCATAAAAAATGAAAGAAATAGTGAGTAAAGAGTGCTCTAGAAGGCTACGACTGATATTAAAAACTGAATTGAATTCTCAGAACAGAATTATGGCCATTAATAGCCTTGCAATCCCAGTTGTCCAATATAGTTTCAACATCTTAAACTGGACTCTAAACGACATCAGGCGAATGGATTTTAAACCAAGAAAGCTTCTTTCTAAGCATAAGATGCATCATCCAAAGGCAGATGTAGACCGTCTATATATACCCCGTAAAGAAGGTGGAAGAAGTCTTATTCAGCTGGAATTGTCATACAAAACAGAATGCAGTTATAAAATAGCTCAAAAGAAAATAAACCATCCACTTCACATGGATGAGATAAAGTTGCATTCTTAAGAATGATAATGGGTTGGAAGGTCTTCTGAAAACTGTAAAATGCTTTAGTGAAGACATTGGAATGAAATTCAATTTGGATAAATGTGCTAAAGCTATAGTTTTATGTGGATCACTACAAGAAACTATTAGCTTAGACCCTGCTGTAACAATAAAATATTTAGAGCTTCAAAAAAGAAAAATATCCAGTAATGAAAGAAAGCAGTAAATACAAACAAGATTTACATTTAATAAATTCTGTAGAAAAACAAAACAGAAGCCAAGAACCAACTACTGAGAAAAAAAATATGAAAAATAAGAAAGCCAAGGATAAATGAGCAGATGAAACAAGGCTAATGTCAAGATAAACCTCTGCATGGAAGCGAGAAGAAAGTTTCACAAGCAAAAGGGAAAATAATTGAAAAGAGAGGACATAAAGATTGGCATTGAATTTACATCATAGGGCTTATGGGGCATGATGGGCATAAGAGGCATCATGGGCATCATGGGCATCATCGTGCATGTGAGGCATCATAGGCATCATCGGGCATATAGGGCATCATGGGCATATGGGGCATTAGGTGCTTATGGCGCATCATGGGCATCATCGGGCATATGAGGCATCATGGGCATTATCGGGCATATAGGGCATCATGGGCATATGGGGCATCAGATGCTTATGGGGCATCATGGGCATCATCGGGCATATAGGGCATCATTGGCATATGGGCATCAGGTGCTTATGGGGCATCATGGGCATCATCGGGCATATGAGGCATCGTGGGCATATCGGACATATGGGGCATCATGGGCATATGGGGGCATATGGGTCACCTAAACAAAAAGCTGGATGTGTAATAATTGGTAATTATGAATTTGGATCACTTAGGTAACGCGCAGAAAAATAAGATCATTCGTGCACAGCAAATTGCCCAGTAATAGTCAACACTTGGTTTGAAAAATACCTGAGAACCCCTTGAACTTCGAAAAACTATATAGTACACACTAATGACAAGATAGAATGTTTCAGCATAAACAAACTATTTTGAAATGCACTTTTACTCTCTACAATATAACAAAGCAATGATTGCGAAGGTGATCCCCTCTTTTGCAAACTAAGGGTAAAACAATACAGATTAAAAAAGCTGATACCAATTCCAAAACAGAGTTAAAAGCCACAGAGGTATTTTAGAAAGCAATCAATATATCGATAAGCACAACAGAGGGAAAATACATAAAGAAAAAAGTGTCCTGTAATATTAAAATCTGATGTAAGTCAACACTAGCAAAGATAAAGAGCAATAGAACTATATCATGAATATCTTGACATCCTTAGATGACTTGGAGATCGCTTTAATGTTTTGTTTTTTACTATTTTCTAAATTCATTTCACCCCAAGCATTGCAATAAAGTCACTAAGATGAAAGAGCTTACTGAGAGAAACACTATTAAAGAGAGTGAGCAATAAAAGGAAAATAATTGAAAAGAGAGGACATAACGATTGGCATTGAATTTACATTTATTAAGATACACGTTGGCTTGGAACCAAGAAGCGAGTATAGATTTCTACAAGCGAGAAATGCATAGCATTGAATTTGTTGTTGCATTTAGTTATTTTAACTAGAAAAATGGATAAATCATTATCACTAATTTTATACTGCGCTGAAATTCGTAAAGTCTAGCTACCGTAATGAAAGTTCATCAGAATAATTACCACGAACATACTTATAGAAAAAAGACAGGAAGCTACGCTACGGCAGTTAAAAGGTGACTGAAGCTGAGATGGCAGGGAAGTACCAATAACATTACAAATTGTCCTTTATATTTTTATCAAGTGTCTCTAAATATATAGCAAGAGCAGCAGATCACATGCGGCAGCAGTACTCAAAGCAAGGACGAATGGTAGACTCATCAAACTGTAAGATAGATTCTGTCAAGAAATATTGTCTAGCATAACACAATAAACCAAGTGTCCTAACTGCAGATTTAGCAAGTGATTCAATGTAATATTTTCCCTTCATATCAGCAGAAAACATTAGTCCAAGAAAGGGAAATAAGTCATACCCCTGGAGGTTAATAGCAGTCATGTTGATGGAAAGGCAAACGTGTTCTCTCAAGCGATTAAAAGAGAACGACTTCGTTTTGGAGGCATAAAAATTAACAAGCTAATCCTTGTCCTAGTTTTTTTTTTTTTATCGTATCACCCCGAGCAAGGCGGTAACGCCACTGATGTACCAGGGGCTACGTAATAGTAGAAAGATTGGAAAAGAGAACGCTGGAAACCAGATCCTAAACAGGGAACAATGGATGAGCCTCTTAACCTCTTCAATAGACGTGGGTCGAGTGTGAACCGGGAGATAGATAGATCTATCTACTCCAATTGAAAAAACAAAAAAGTGAGAAGATTGGAAAAGAAATCCGGAAACCACATCCTAAACAGGAAACAAGGGATGAGCCTCTTAACCTGTTCAATAGACGTGGGTGGAATGTGAACCGGGCGATAGATAGATCTATCTACTCCAATTGAAAAAAAAAATTGAGAAGATTGGAAAAGAGAAATCCGGAAACCAAATTCTAAACAGGGAACAAGGGATGGGTTCTTAACCTGTTCAATAGAGGTGGGTGGGGTGTGAACCGGGCGATAGATACATCTATCTACTCCAATGTTAACAACAGAATGTAGAATGCCAACTTGAACATATCGAACCACTCAAATTTAATATTCTTAGGAATAAATAGATTTTTTCACCAGCAATGATATCGAATTACAAACATTCATGTCTATTAATTACCTTGCTATACCCGTACTCCAATATAGTTTCAACATCTTGAGCTGGACTCTAAATGCCATCAGACGAATTAATTCTAAGACAAGAAAGCTTCTGTCTAAGCATAAGATGTATCATCTAAATTTTGATGTAGATCGTCTATACAGACACCGTAAGGATAGGAGGAAGAGGTCTTGTTCAGGTAGCATTGTCATACAAGACACCTATTGGTTTGCTAACATGCATGGAAACAACAAGTACTAGATGAAACAATTAGTCAAACGACTGGAAAACAGAAAGAAAAATATTCAGTAATGAAAGAAGGCAGTAAATACAAACAAGATTTACATTTAGTAGATTCTGTTTGAAAAACAAAACAGAAGCCAAGAACTATTACGGCAAAAAATTTGAATAAACCTCTTAAACATAAAATATAAATCAACGCTGGCAAGGCAAACCTCTGCATTGCCAATATCCAGACCATGCTAATAAATCCAATGTTGATAAAGTTATTACTCATCGATGGTTACGTGCATCTGGATTAAAATCTAAAACTGAAGGCTTTATTCTTGCAGCGCAAGATCAAATGTTTTCACTAGGAATTTCAGGCAAATATCAGACATAATAATGAGGATCCAAAATGCAGGTTTTGTGACAAATCTACCATCCACCTGTGCATTGAATACTGCTGCCACAACTGGTCGGGTACTACTGCTATCTACCTAGGGTTCCTTGACAAAATCCAACACAGAATCTATAATGTGATCGATCCAGACTTGGCAGCTCCGATACAGTTACCTTCTCAATGGCGCAATGTGGCTTCTCTGTGCCTCTTCTACAAATACGTTCAAAGCTTCTGCTCCGATCAACTTAGCTCACTGGTGTCCCCTATATATGAACTGACTCTAGCCACAAGATTAGCGACTAGGTTCGACCCTTGCACTGTGAAACCGGCAAAATGTAAATGCAAATTCTACTCCATCAGCTTTTTTTGTCGCACTTCCCACCTGTGGAATTCCCTTCCGTTTGCTTTATTTCCCGACAGCTACAATCTCCAAGAATTTAAATGTAAAGTCAATAGTCATCTCCTATCTCACTAACCTGCATCCTCTCTCACATGCTCCTTTCTCTGTCCACTCCACTTATCAGTATTCTCATCCTTCACTTACCCACTTCTTTACACCCCCTATAACCTGTCACTCTTTCACATAACTTTCCTTCTATGTAAACCCCTTCACAATAGTAGCAGTAAAATGCTTGTTTAGAGCGATATGATTACAAAATATAAAATTCCAAGAAACAATTGACCATATAATCTCAGGATGTTCTGTACTTGCCACAAATGAATATAGAAATCGCCACGATAGAGTGGGGCAATATTTACATCGGACAATGTGCAAACACTATGGAAAATCTGTAAACAAACACTGGTATGAACATCATCCAGCACCGGTTACAGAAATAGAAGATGTCACCATTCTATGGGATTACACCATCTACAAAAACAGAAAAATTGAAGCAAATAGGCTGAACATTATTGTCAAAGTCAAAAAGAAAAATCTTGCCTATCAATTGATATGGCTTGTCCAGCGGATTGTAACATAGCTACCAAGGAATTCGAAAATCTGTCAAAATATAAAGACCTGGAAATTGAAATAGAAAAAATGTGAAAACTGAAAACAAGTATCGTTCTAGTGATAGTGAGTGCACTTGGAATGATAAAAATAACGCATTGAAAGAATCCCTGGAAACTCCAGCTGAAGAGATATAGAAAAAAATTTTCTTATTAAGTACAGCCCACATACTAAAGAGGACTTTGTGTACGTAACGCTAAAGATGTTATTGGAAATAGAAAAAAAAATGAAATGAAAACATAACAACACGCCACAACCGACCTTAGGTTTTTCCGCTGGCTTTGTAGGTAGTGCGACCATAGCAAAAATAAAAATTATGATGAAAAATGACATCATAATAACAAGAAATATTCAGAAATAAGAGTCATTTATAGTTTGGGTACGAAAGTAATGTTAACTCTTACAGATTTGTTGTAGATCCAATGTGAAAATACCCATTCCTTAAAATCTATGTACCCTATCATCGCGTTATCCTTGGCCAAACTAGTACATGTTTCGACAATAGAAGCGAATTCCCTCATGGAAAATGTGATATATGTTCATTTTCAGTTATTTGTCCAAGGATTAGTTGCTGCTAAAAACAGCGAAACGAGAAAATACCTGCTGACCAAACTTCAAAACTAGCATTAACATTACAAAAATTGGCAGAGGATTGCCAGAAATGCCTCAGCATAAAGAAAGATAGCAGGGACATTAAAGAATCAGGACTCGCACACATTCGATAGGTAAATAGAAATTCACGTGTTGTACCCTCCCCACAGACTAAACAAAATTAATGCCAAGGAGAAAAAATACAGAACTACGGTTGACAAGAATCCATTAAAAAACAATCCTCCCCCTGCTGCATGATGCAGATGTGGTGAATGGCATTGGCGTAAAGATTGCCTTTACAAATATAAAAATTGCCGAGAGTATGGTAATATGGGCCACAAAGCATCGGTATGTAGAAATAAAAATAAACCCAGTAGAGTAAGATCTGCTAGAGTGGAAAATAATAATGAAAACACCAGAAGATATGTTGGAATTGAAATTCTGAATAAGAAAATAAAATTGCAACTGGATTCGGGATCAGACATTACATTAATAAACCAACAAACATGGCGGAAGTTAAATAGGCCGACCATGCTACTCACTCAGAAAATTGCAAAATCAATAACAGGAAAAAGAATCAAACTGGAAGGCGAAATTATTGTAAATGCAAAATTTAAAGGAAAACTAAAAAAAAAAAAATTAAAATCAACGTAACGAAAAACACACACAACTTGGTAAAAACGGATTGGATGCAGAAATTTAATATATGGGATTCACCGATTAATGCTTGTGGCAAAAAAAATAAAAAGCGTAAAAAAAGGGGTATTATCAAGCAGTAAAAAATTTACAACAGAAATCGCGCAAAAGAAACCTGTATATATTTCACCGATAGTTACGGGAAAAACTTGGAAACCAGGCGAACAAGTGACACACATATACCAAAGGAATGAAAAGCTAAGCTCGTCATTTCCAAAAAAAAAGATTGGCGCGATGAAAGGAAAAAAAAATTTGGAAACCGAAAAAAATGCTAGTTCCTCCCAAAAAGAAGCGAGGGAGGGGGTTGTTAAGGAGTTGCCCCTTTTCACACACTCTATAGACTCTTCCATGGTATACAAATAATCCTTCCTACACAGAACGGGTTGTTGTCGTTAGAGTTGGTGTTTGTCAGAGCAGTTGAACCGCTGCTCGTTGGTCAGCAAGAATATAGACTATTATCCGGTTTTACTTGTCTATATTTGACTCCTACTAACAAGTATTCCTGAATCTACTAACCGTGTACAGGTTGTATATCTTTTATTCAATATACTTACATTTTTCCTATCATGTCTGTTTTTGTTATTATTATATTGTGTGGTTTTCTAAACAAGAATTCCTAACAATATTTCAATTCTTTAAATAGGTAATTCACACCATGTAATATCAACGTGTCTTCAGTGGTTAAACTTGTGCCCCTTTCGTCTATAGAAGTGACTTTCGCGATGGAAAAAGTGATATATATATTCCTTTCCTGTTCATATCAGAAAATAAAAAATTCGGAGATAAATCGCGTTTACAATTTTCGTACAAATTTAAAATTAAATTTCGTACAAATCTAAAGTTAACACATATCGCCCGGTTCACACTCCACCCACGTCTATTGAACAGGTGAAGAGGCTCATCCCTTGTTTCCTGTTTAGGATGCGGTTTCCGGTTTTCTCTTTTCCAATCTTTTCACTCCTATGTAGCCCCCTGCTTATCAGTGGCGTTACCGCCTTGCTCGGGGTGATATGATTAAAAAAAAATATATATACATACGAAAGAAGACGAAATCAAAAAAGTCCATTCCTTATATAGATAATTCAAAAGTTCTCTATCAACGCAGTCACCAAGGCGAAACTAGTACTCTATTCTACTATAGAAGAGGTTTCCATAACGAAAAAGGTGATATATTTTCGTTTCTTGTTTATATTTAGTAAAAAAAAAAAAACAATAGATATGACTCACTTTTAGTTTTGGTACAAAACTAAGCTAACATTTATAGATTCAAAGATGACACAAAGAGAATATGTTTATTCTTTGAAGAGGTAATTCAAACCTTCCTATAGTAACACGGCTTCTTTAATCAAACTAGCAAACGTGTTGACTATGGAATCATTTCCCTTATAGAAAAGTGATACAGGTTCAGTTCCTGTTTATATCAAGTAATTAAAAATTTCAAATATGACTGTCGTTTACATTTTGGGTAATCCCTAAAGCGAACACATTTAGATACGTAAAAGACCCAATGAGAAAATATCTATTCCTTAAATAGGTAACTCAACCTTGCTTTATCAATGCGACCTTCATCTTTTCGTCTATAGAAGTGGTTTCTCTGATGGAAAAGGTAATATATGGTTATTTCCTGTTAAGGTCAAATAGTGAATAATGTCCAGAGATAATTCTTCTTTACATTTTTACTACAATGCTAACTCATATAGATCCGTAGAAGACTCAATGGGAAAATTTCCATTCCTTAATTAGGAACTTTAAACCTTGTTCTATATACGCAGCCACCTTGACAAAACCTGTAGACGTTTTGACTATAGAAGCTTTTTTCCTGATGGAAAATGTTATATATGTTGGTTTCCTGTTTATTTCATATAATAAAATAATTCAGAGATGAGTGTCGTTAATATTTCAGGTGTAAAACTGAAGCTAGCACGTATATATTTGTAGAAAACCCAATGAGAATATGTCCATTAGGTAATTCACACCTGGCTCTCTCAATGCGGCCTCCTGGTCTAAAATATTACACATTTTATAGAAGCGTTTTCTTTGATGGAAAATGTAATATGTGTTCATTTCCTGTTAATATATAAAAAAAATATCCCTTATATTTTTGATACAAAACTAAAGCTAACACATATAGATACGTAAATGACTAAAAGAAAAAATAGGTAATTCAAACCATACTCTATCAACGCAGCCTCTGTGTCCAAACTAATGCACGTGTTCACTATAGAAGCGGTTAGTTACCCTGATGGAAATGTAATATATGTTCTTTCCATTATAATAATAAAAGCAAAAAAAAAATATTTAGAAATGACTATCATTTATATTTTGATTACAAAAATAAAGCTAACACATAGATTTGTAGAAGAACCAATGAGAATATGTCCATTCCATAAATAGGTAATTCAAACCGTGCTCTATCAATGTAGCCTCCTTAGCTAAACAAGTCAATATTCTGACTATAGAAGTTTTTTTCCAGATGGAAAATATTGAGTATGTTTTTCCTGTTCATATCAATTAAAAAAAATAATTCGGAGATGACTCTCGTTTAAATTTTCAGTACAAAACTAAAACTAATATATATAGATTCCTACAAGACCCAATGAGAATATGTCCATTCCATAAATAAATAATTAAAACCCTGTTCTATCAACGCGGCCTCCTTGGCCAAACTAAAAGACGTTTCAACTATATAAGCGCTTTCTCTGATGGAAATATGATATATATTCCACTCATTTTAATACTCAATAAAGAAAAAACATTCAGGGTTGATTCTCTTTTAAATTTTGGACCCTAAACTAAAGCTAACATATATAGATTTGTAGAAGTTCTAATTGAAAAATATCTATTTCTTAAAAAGGTAAATCAAACCTTGCTTTATCAACTTGGCCTCCTTGGCTAAACTAGTACATGTTTCGACTATAGAAACGCTTCCCTGACGCAAAATTGGATGTATGCTGGTTTCTAGTTTGTGACACATGCACCGGTTGTTACTAATTTCACTGTTTTGGAAAATAATTAAAACTGATGTAGCAGATTATATTCTGGAGTAGATAGACTGAACTATCGCCCGGTTCACACTCCACCCACGTCTATTGAACAGGTGAAGAGGCTCATTCCTTGTTCCCTGCTTAGGATGTGATTTCCGGCTTTCTCTTTTCCAATCTTTTCACTCTTTTTTTTTCAATTGGAGTAGATAGACTAAACTATCGCCCGGTTCACACTCCACCCACGTCTATTGAACAGGTGAAGAGGCTCATCCCTTGTTTCCTGTTTAGGATGTGGTTTCCGGTTTTCTCTTTTCCAATTACTTCATTTTCACTCTTACGTAGCCCCCTGCACATCAGTGGCGTTACCGCCTTGCTCGGGGTGATATGATTAAAAAAAATAAAATAAAAATAAAAACAACGATTAATTAAAATAATATCGGAAAAAATATGATAAATGACAAACAGAGAGCGGAATTGTAATCTATACATATAATAAAAATTGAACATTATATAATCCAATAATTTAAATGTATTAATAAATTAAGGAAATGAAATTATTTCAAACTCTCGGAACACTGATTCGACTTATTTAAAAACAGGAAGATGAAATACAGAAGCTTAGAACGTCCAAAAGAGCCAGCCAGTTAAGTGCTATACGTGATACACACTTGGGCGATCATGTCTCGAAAGAGACATGTCTGACTTGGCAGTAGGATAACTTTACTTTTTCGGTAGACTGGTTGCCAGCCAAGGCTATAGAACCCAATCTGTTCTGTTATTTAACCGATAACTGGAGGGAAGAGACGGAATAATACCTTTCCAAAGCGTATCTGCGCGTAAGTGAATGCAAGAAAACCAACTGGAATTCGAACTCAGCTCCCTGATTTCTCTTCCGAGCCGATATCCACTGCATCACAAAAGAGACAAACATTTATTTCTGAATTTACACTGCATAAAATAGGTCAATAATGGGTAAACAATTGAACTAATATTAATATTGTGTGTATTAAAAAGCTCTATTAAATGTGTTTAAAATACTAAATTTCACTGAACATAACTCTAATAGGTCGCATTTAAATTCCCATTGAGACCTATCACACCCTATCAATTACATACTCGACGATAATGCAAATTAAATATAACAGCTTCATCTACATGTAAAAAAGACTAAAAAAAATGGAAGCATTATTAATAAAAATAAAAGAAAAGGCCAACATATCAAGGCCATAATATCAACTATGAACACGGCCACAATTTACTGACCATGTTTGGAAAATAAAACATTTCTATAACTCCATATACACTCATAAAAATCTATATATTCAGTTAAAATTAAAAGAAAATTCACATTTGCTAATCGCTAAATGTATGGCCAAAAGCGCTTTGATGAATTCGGTCAATTTTTATACAATTTATTTATTTATTTTTTTAATCATCTCACCCCAAGCAAGGCATTCCACTGCCACTATTGCGCATGGGGCTACATAGGGGAAGGTAAAGAGAAGGAGTGGTTAGACATAGAGAATGTCAGGAGGAAGGTGACAGATGAGTAAGGATACCGAAGATGAGGGTTGGGCAGATGGGAAGAGTGTTTGATAGAATAGGAGCAGGTTAGTGTGTTAGGGGGTGTCTATTGACCTTACATTTAAACTCCTGGAGATTGTAGCCGTCGGGGAAGCAGTCATGTGGAAGGGAATTTCACAGTCGGGAAGTGCGAGAAAAGAAACTGTTGGAGTAGAAGTTGCGGATGCATTTTATCGGTTTCACTGTAAAAGGGTGGGATCTAGTTGCTAATCTAGTATCTCGTGCAAATTCGAACCTAGGGGGCACCAGTGATCTAATTTCATCGGAGCAGAAGCCGTGAAAGTATTTATAGAAGAGACACAAGGAAGCCACGTCGCGCCGGTGAGAGAGAGACTGCAGGCGGTCTGCTAAGTCGGTATCGATCACATTACAGACCCTCCACTGTATATATGTGCATATATATAATTCAATATATATATTTATATATATATATATGCATATATATATGTGAATATATATACATATATATATGTGCATATATATAATTCAACTAAAATTAAAATTTGGACCTAAAAGATAGTACAGCAAGAGAAAAATAATACATATAATAAGCTAATATATAACAAAATATACTAACAGTAATTATCGAGTTCCATAAAAATACTTAAGGCAACAAAAAAATCTCCAAAAAGATGAAACAACATAAGATATAATATATAGTTATAATAAATTATCATGGTAGTAAGGTTAATTTTATAAAATATTTACAATTGCTATAGTTTCATACCTTAAATTTAGTAATACGAGCAGGAATATTATTTTAATCCTTTAATATGATTACAATTTACTGTAGTTTCTTGTCTTTGATTTCGTAATATGTCACTTTTCATGTACTTTATAATTTTCATTTTATCTTACAGGCAGAGAAAACATGGTTCGTTGACCGATCTAAATATTCTAGCCTGTTTGAGAATGTTCTATTTAACTTTAGGTGATTTATTCTTCTCTTTTAACTTCCAAAAATATTTAGAAATTGATGTCGTAATTTGTTTGTCCATATTATCAAAGGATGAGAGATGATTGTAAAAAAACGTTTTTTAAAATGGCTCATTGTACTTCTAATTTTGTAAGATTTGTGTTTTCTAATCACGAGATTGAACACATAAAGGCAAGAACTTTACTTAAACACTTGTTAAGTACATATACATATACATATATATATATATATATAATAAATCGATTTGCTATAAACTGTAGTGATTGCTGAATCAGTACTTATACCTTGTCATAGATAAAACTGTTATAACCAAATATATATTAAGTAAAGTAGTGCAGTAATGAAGATAACTTTAAAATTCTAAAAGGCACTCTTCTGTTAGTCAATTTGTTCGACATTTTGAATATTTAATGAAGTAAAATGACCAGATTCGCATAATCTGGAGAAATGGCCATTTAAAGAATAGATGATAAGCTTTTCGGAAATTTGTTGGGGTTTTTCCAAGCAATTTCGCGACTGTATTAATAAACAATAATGGTCAAATTTGGTTTCTAGAAATTCAGTGACCCAGAGGTGTCCTTTTCAAGACTTTGTTGAAAAAAAAAAATGAAAATCATTGCTAAAAGAAAATAGCTTAAGTGTTTATTACATAATAATGAAAAATATTACTTTTCATGAAATAACAAAAAAAATGTCTTGGTCACAGATTTAAAAAAATGAAAACTCAGATTATATAATCTTGGAATTATTTCGAAATTTTGTTCTCATCATGGTTGATATTGGTGTTATATTAGACACAACGTTTCGACCAAATATCCACTGGTCATCATCACGTGTCCATATATTGGCTGGTGTGAAATATCTCATTAATTATTGCGAAGTGTCATGTGAAATCAATTATAGTTCTTTCATGTTGGAATGATGATGACCAGAGGGTACTTGATCGAAACGTTGTGTCTATTATAAAACCTATATCAACCAAGATGAGATCAAAAGTTCGAAATAATTATTGAAAATTACTCATCTCAGAAATAATTACAAATCAAGCTATACTATTATAATTTTTTTCTTTAATTAAATTATTTCATCTCAAACAAAGCAATAACACAGCGAGATACTGATCTTTTAGAAAATATGATAAAAATTACTAAAGAGTACAATAAGAAATCAAGAAGTCACTAGATAACTACTGACATTGTAATTTAAAATTTTGTAATTTTAAAATTTTTAAAAATCCAATCACAGTGGTTATATCAAGCTAAGTTATATAAACTCCCAAGAATCCAAGATGATATTTTTGTGGATAAAAATAACAATAAATGAAACTATCTTGTTTTATCCGACGGACAGAAACAAGAAAATTTTTCTTGTTTTATATACAGGGTCTATCAAAAATACTTACAGACTAAACTAAAACAAAAAGAAGGATTTTCGGACTTATTTTATATGAAATTTTTAAGTTTTGGTGTGAGGAAGCCGCACCCAAAATTTGTAATAGTATTTTTAATGCTCCTTATATATATTTTATGTCAACACAAGATAAAATCATCTTTGATTGTAAATGTTTTTATGTTAAGGTCCCTTTCACTTCTCAGAAAATGGCTCATGTGAGACAAAAGCTTAGAACCAACATAAAATAATATTTTGTCTTTATTTTCACCTGAAATTAAAGCCAAAAATGATGTTTAGATTCAACATAATAGATATAAATTGCTTGTTATATTTTAACAATATATGTTTAGAAACACACACACACACACACACACACACACACACACACACACACACACACACACACACACACACACACACTTGCGATCGTCTCAGTTCCAGATGGGAAATCGGCTGTAAGGATTCCAGACGAATCCAGAGTCGAATTGGTCGAGAATCTACGGGCAAAGCATTCAGCCTTGTCCGCTGAGGAGGTGAGGACCTCAAACTCGTTTACTAGTGGGGGTATTGAGGACTTACTCTTGCTAAGCACACGTTTGCAGAGGCGCCAGTAGTCTTTGGTACCAAACTTGGAGGATGCTATGCGCTGCTTCATCCTGAATTACAAACTCACACCTATCTATATGAATATATATATATATGTGTGCTGATTTCTAACATAATCTCAAAACTGGACCCTCACAAAGCGAGTGGTGGGATGGAATCCCAATCATAGTTTTGAAGAACTGTGCCCCTGAACTCTCCTCTATCCTTTCTAAGCTCTACAACCTCTGCCTATCTTCCACCTGCTTTCCTGCCTGTTGGAAGTCTTCTTCTGTGGTTCCAATATTCAAGAACACTGGTGAACCGTCGGACCCCGCAAATTGCCGCCCCATCAGCCTTCTTCCGATCTTCGGTAAAGTGTTCGAAGCCATTATCAATGCCGAGGTTGTTCAGCATCTCAAAGCCCACGGGCTCTTCTTGGACAAACAGTATAGCTTCCGCTTCACCAGGTCCACTGCCCGATATGCTAACGACCATCACCGAGTATATATACCAGGGTCTCGACATGAATGGTGAAGCCCGAACCGTCGCCTTGGATATCTCTAAAGCATTCGACAGAGTATGGCATGCCGGCCTTCTACGGAAACTGCGAAGCTATGGCATAACTGGACTTTTGTTGGACGTCATCCTGTCATTCCTCTCTAACCGCACACTGGAGGTGGTATTAAACGGACATACCTCCCAGAACTACCCTACAAACGCGGGTATACCCCAAGGCTCTATCCTAGGACCTACGCTCTTTCTAATCTATATCAATGATCTCCCCGATGCCATAAGATCACAAGTAGGCATGTACGCCGATGATACCACAGTTAACTCTCGCCTCGATCAAAAATCTGGTGTTGGTGACAAGGCGAACCTCGCTGCCGAGCTTGAGAAGGATCTCCAATCCGTGGTGGATTGGGGTAAGAAATGACTCGTAAAATTCAATTCTTCCAAAACGCAGCTGCTGTCAATTAACCACCACAGACAACCGCACCTCCCTCCCATTAGCATGGAACAGGCTTACCTCCCAGAGAGTAAATCACTACGCCTGCTTGGCCTGACACTCTCAGCGGACCTCAAGTGGAATGACTACGGCGAATCCATTGCTAAATCCTCAGCTATGAAAGTCGGTTCTCTGTGCAGGGCCCGGAGATATATCCAATATAAGATATATCCAATGTAACGGTTCGGGCTTCGCCATTCCTGTCGAGTACCTGGTATATCTACTCGGTGATGGTCGTTAGCATATCGGCAGTAGACCTGGTGAAGCGGAAACCATATTCTTGTCCGAGAGGAGCCTGTGTGCTGTCAGATGCTGAACCACCTCGGCGTTGATAATGGCTTCGAACACTTTGCTAAAGATCGGAAGAAGGCTGATAGGGCAGTAGTTTGCGGGGTCCGAGGGTTCTCCAGTGCTTTTAAATATAGGAACTACAGAGGAAGATTTCCAACAAGCAGGAAATTAGGAAGGATATAGGCAGAGGTTGTAGAGCTTAGAAAGGATAGAGGAGAGTTCATGGGCACATTTCTTTAAGACTATGGTTGGGATTCCGTCCCCACCGCTCGCTTTGTGAGGGTCAAGTTTTGAGATTATCTTCGAGACAAGCGAGGGTGTAATGTGGACATCATTCAGTTGTGCCTCGGTTCTAGGTGAGAAGTTGGGTGTAAAACCTCCAGACGAGTCCAGACTCGAATTGTTCGAGAATCTGCGGGCAAAGCATTCAGCTTTGTCCGCTGGGGAAGTGAGGACATCAAATTTGTTGATTAGTGGGGTATTGTGGACTTGCTCTTGTTAAGTACTCTTTTACAGAGTCGCCAGTAGTCTTTAGGAACAGGAAGATAAATTATGAATGAAAATAGAAAAATAAAAAAAATATGAAAAATAATAAAAAGAAAATCAGATGAAAGGAATATATATATATATATATATATATATATATATATATATATATTGTAATAACATAGTACACTTGGCATGTAATCCAGGTAAATTCCAAAAGAGACGAACTCAAGAAAACTCAATGTTAAATTCATTTATTTAATTTAACAGAGTAATATAATTTATAAAAGATTTTTGATTATTACAATGGATAATACATATTTCACCGCTTTGATGTTCTTATCGCGGCTCGTCAGATCCAAATGGTACAACAGTAGGCAATCGAAATATCACCCCCACCCCCCAAAAAATCCTCTCTTTTATTTAATTTTACTTAGACGCACACGTGTCCATACTAGGACAGATATTTGTAACGGTTATATACGAAAATATTCTCGCTCATTTGAAAAAGGACCCCAAAGGGAGAGGAAAGCGAGGATAAAGAAAGGTTGACGATTGATTAATGCAAAGAAGAGAAAAAGCTGAAAAAGAAAACGGGGGGGAAAAAAGGAAAATGGAAAACAGAAAAAAATGCACAAACTGTCCCCGATAAACACCCTATCCCAAATCTCGCTGACTTTGCTGTTACCTTACAGGGAACCAAGATTTTCACTAAGTTAGATTTATGAAAGGCATTTTATCAAATACCTGTTGCCGAGGAGAACATACACAAAACAGCTATTACAACCCCATTTGGCCTCTACGAATTTCTACGAATGCCATTCGGTTTAAGAAACGCTGCACATTCTTTTCAGAGGCTAATAGATGAAGCATTGTGTGGGTTGAATTTTTCATTTGCTTACATTGACCACCTCCTTATCGATAGTTCTGACATGAACGAACATAAACAGCATGTCACCCAGGTATTTCAACGTTTAGCACACTACGGTCTTAAAATTAATCCTGATAAGTGTGTATTCGCAGTGCCTAGTATTGATTTTTTAGGACACCACATAGATGGCACTGGAGTTTCTCCCATTCCACAGAAGGTGGGAGCAATACAAAAGTTTCCTAAGCCTGAGTCACTTACATAGTTGTGAAGATTCATCTGTCTTATTAATTACTACAGGCAATTCATTCCAAATGGTTCTCAGCTTTTAGCACCTCTTTCCGATATATTGCGGCATAAGTATAAGAGAAATGCGAAAAATTACGTTGTCAAATATTGAGATTTCTGCGTTTCATAAAGCCAAAGCAACACTTTCTAATTTTACAAAGTTATCATACAGAAGTGATCAACCGGAATATTTTCTATCTTTAATTACGGACGTTTCAACAATGGCAATCGGGGAAGTCGTACATGAACACACAGGGAACCAAAAACGCCCTATATCATTTTACTCATTGAAACTTTCTTCTGCTCAGATGAGATACAGTGTTTTTTTTCTAGGGAACTCCTTGCTGTTTATATGTCCATCAGACACTCCCGCTACCTACTTGAGGGACGTAATTTTGTGATATATACTGATCACAAACCGTTAGTATAGGCCTTGCATTAAAAAACGAACAAATACAACCACAGAGACTATCGTCAGTTGGATTTTATATCTCAATTTACAACAGATATCAGATATGAAGGGAGATAACAACATCGTTGCCGACACTTTATCCCGCACTGATATCCTTTCTAACACCACGCAAATCCTAGACCTTGAGAGTCTTTCAATAGAGCAGGAAATGACCCTACGCTTATGCAATTACATTCGGATTCATCGTTGAAGCTTGAAGATCGTCTCAATCCAGGCTATGTTGAAAGTGACACTCATCAGCCAAAACAACCTGATGTAATTTTCCCAAATTCATCGCCACATTCATAATCACCTTTACACCTTCCCCAGACCCAGGCCCATACACACACGGGTTGGAAGGAAAGTACATTGGCCATCAAACTACAGACATTATTGTTAATTAGTCAATTTTTTAAAATTTCATAAAAAGTTTTCCAATTTTGGGGCTATGTAGAATTACTTCTACATGCATGTACATATTTATACACATATCGCATGTACGCACGTATATATACATATATATGCACATACTTATACATTAGTACCGCACGTGTAACCTCTTTTTCCTGCGCTTCACTCGGAAATATATAAGCTGATGTCCACACATGTGTAGACCAGTTGGAATCTGTCTTTCGGAGCTAACAGTCCAAATGCCGTTAGTTCCTTTCCATCTCACTGCGCTAATTGCGTTTAGCAGTTAGTTACACCAAAAATCTCTCTCTCTCTCTCTCGCTCTCTCTCTCTCTCTTACAAGCATACTTCGCTACATATATAGTTATATTCAACAATTGATTAGTACGAACATCATATTTCCTTTTTTTCAAGAACTCTTCCAGTATGAACATTGATACATTTTCTTCAACATCCAAGAGAAAACTTTCGCCACAAAATAATCAATCCTGTAATTATGTTCAATACATTGTTATTATTCTTGTTATATTGTTCTCTGGGTTATTATTTTTATTATTAATATGGTGGATTAGACAACCAGTCTACTTTATAATGGTGACTCCACTTTCAAAACCATCCCACTGAAAATATTTTTGTTTTAGATACTGTTGTTATACATCCTTCAAAATCTCTCACTCTCTCTTTCGCGCGCGCGCGCGCACACACACACACACACACACACACACAAATATATATATATATATATATATATATATATATATATATATATATATATCAGCATGCAGTGTGGGCATAGAAGAATCCAAAGGAGTATCCGGTAGATACAGTGGTAGGATAACTATCTAAGAGCACTCTAAATGCATATAAATACATATAAAGCAAATATTAGAAAAATTAAGGTAGACACGCTATTTCATGATAAATCGGTTGTTTAGGCCTCTTTCAGGCGAACCGTCATCAGCTTCCGTATTTATTTTACAAAGGATTTTACACGAATGAGATTCACAGACCTGGAAAAAAAAAACGAATAAAAATAGCGGTCGCTCCCTTAAAAGTGAAAATTTAAGAAAAAATACATAAGTTCGGAGAACACACACACACACACACATTCATACATAAGCATATATATACGCAACATATAATCAGAGGACACGCGTAGCGGCGGATGTCAAGTTCGAAGATACATTCAGTCTGACAGTTGGATTGCAGACCCATAGATTTGAAACGTAAGGAACGTGGGTTAGGAGAGAGAGAGAGAGAGAGAGAGAGAGAGAGAGAGAGAGAGAGAGAGAGAGAGAGAGAGCGTTACAAATAAAGGGTAAGTATCTAAAGCGTAATCGAAAAGGGAAAAAGAAAAGAAAGAAGAGAGGAATAAATTTAAAATTGAAAGAAAAGATGATAGGATTAAAAAAGATTGAAAGAAATTTTGATTATATAATTGGTGTCGTGGTAATTGTGATTAAACCAAATTGATTAACTATTATATCTTAATTGCTTAATTTTCTTGTGTTTTTTTTTAAATCCAATTTCTTATCCTTTCACTAGTTAGTAATATGTAAATTTAAGTTATTGAACTATGTTAATGGAACAATGGATATAAACTCGGAACGAAATCGGGGAGCCGAGTTGGAATTCAAGTTAAATTCATTGCATTCACTTACGCACAAATACCCTTGGGAAAGGTATTAATCCGTCTCTTCCCTCCAATTATGGGTTAAATAACAGGACAGATTGAGTTCTATAGCTTTTGGTTGGTCAGCGACCAATCTACCGCAGAAAGCAATGGCAACCTACTGCGGGATAATTTTCTGCCCTGTCAGTCATGTCTCTTTCGAGACATGATCGCCCAAAGTGTGTATCACGTTTGGCACTTAACTAACTGAACTATGTTAAAATGTAACGCATTCAACAATTTAATTTATGTAAAGTAAAGCAATGTCTTGTTTCGCAAATAACATTACAAAAATAATTTTAAAATGTTTGAGATAACATTTAATTTATATTTAATAGACAACATGAGCCGAATTTAAGAACAAACAATAATTTTTTTGTTAACACATAAAATAAGAAATGAATTTCAAAAATTAAGGGCATTGTTTGTCAAATGTTGGATAACATGTATTAAAATATAAAATGTTGGATAACATGTAAATGAAATATGACATTTTACAATAAAATTTATAATGCTGCACAATGTTCTCATAAAAGAAATCCACATATCAAATTTAAAGAAGGAAATACTTCTCTGAATAATTTTCAAAATATTCGTACAATTTTCGAAGCAAATTTCATGTTAAATGCAAAGAAAAACAGTCAGATTAGTCCAAGAAATATTCTTGATTTACGATCAACTTCGATGTCCCTTTTAATTCTAATCTGATGTTTGACAATTTTTTTCTTTCTGAACCGGAGCGACCTGAGCCTCAGCAGCAGATGTTCGTCGACACCTGGAATTAATTCCTGAACTAACTTTTGATATCAAGAGGAAGGCCACAAATTAACTTCTCAGAATTTGGAGGAAAACCTTATGAGTGGATCTGGATGAAAACAAGGGTAGCTTTTTTTTCGAAAAAATTGAAGTGTACCAAAAACATTTTTAAAATTCAAAAGACAAGCGAGAGCCCAAAACAGCGTCAGCATTCTCTCAAAAATGCAGAAAAAATACTCATAAGCAGCTACAACTTCTTATACTGTCGCACAAAGTATCTAGAAAAAGACACTTCAGAGATATGGAAGATATTTTTACGATGAACAAGCAGAAAATGTAAAAGAAAAGCACCCATAGAGAGAAAAAGACAAGTATTTTTCAAAAAGATACACAATCCCAACTAATATATGTCTTTTGGATGACGCTGATTGAAAGAGAAAATATTTAAAATATATAAAGATGAAAAAGGTAGATACAGATCCTGATATATTTTTTAAGCAGATATCATTAAATATTGTAATGTAAATGAGTAGGTCTTTTAATAAACAAGCCTAAGAGAAGGAAATGAAACAGGAAATAAATCGGATGACTAACACAAATTATGTGCGTCGTTGGTGCAGTAAATATCGGTTTAGAACGAGAAATCCATTTGAATTATTTGCATTCACTTACGCGCAAATATCCTCGATAAAGTTATTAATACGTCTCTTCTCTCCAGCTATGGGTCAAATAACATGACAGATTGGGTTCTGTAGCCTTGGGTTGGTCGGCAACCAGTCTACCGCAGAAAGTAATGGCAACCAAATGCTGGAAAAAAATATTCTACTCTGTCAGCGAAGCGTATATCACGTATGGCACTTGACTGACTGACTGAACACCAATTATGTCTACAAAAATCGAGGATATTTATGGAGATATCATTGATATCAAAGTTGATGAGGGAAGTCAGTTATGATTTTAATGAAGAATCCTAAAAAGAAACGGATTAACAAAGATATCATTAAATATTAATTTTTATTTATTAAAATAAAAGACTACAAATGACGAGACAATTTGTCAGGAGATATCATTAAATATCATTAAATATCATTAAATATCATTAAATATGCTAAAAGAAATGAGTAGTGCTTTTAAGGAATAAGATTAGTACAGAAACATCTTAAACAAGATATCATTAATATGACTAACGTCAATAATGGCTACAATCTTTTTTTTTCCAGCGGACCTCAAGTGGAATGACTATATCGAATCCATTGCTAAATCCGCTCCTATGAAAGTCGGTTCTCTGTGTAGGTCCCGGACGTTTTTTCCGTCTGAATCTATCCTGCACATTTATAAATCTACCATCCGCCCGTGCATTGAATACTGTTGCCATATCTGGTCGGGTGCCCTTGCTATTCTCCTTGGGCTTCTCGATAAGGTACAGCGGAGGGTCTGTAATGTGATCGATACTGACTTGGCAGACAGCCTGCAGTCTCTCTCTCACCGGCGCGACGTGGCTTCCCTGTGTCTCTTCTATAAATACCTTCATGGCTTCTGCTACGATGAACTTAGATCACTGGTGCCCCCTAGATTCGAATTTGCACGAGATACTAGATTAGCAACTAGATCCCATCCTTTTACAGTGAAACCGATAAAATGCAACCTCAACTTCTAGTCCAACAGTTTCTTTTCTCGTACTTCCCGACTGTGGAATTCCCTTTCACATGACTGCTTCCCCTACGGCTACAATCTCCAGGAGTTTAAATGTAAGGTCAATAGACACCTCCTAACACAATAACTCGCTTCCATTCTTTCAAACACTCTTCCCATGCTCCCAACTACCTCTCACCCCACTTCTGACATTTTCTATATCTAACCACTCTTTCTATTTACCTTCCCCTATGTAACACCAAGCGCAATAGTGGCAGTGGAATGCCTTGCTTGGGGTGAAACGATTACAAAAAAAAATAATTAAGTTTAAACTAAATTTAAAGAGAATAATTAGGTATACTTTTAAAATATAAAAAAAATTAATTTTTAAAATTTTATATTTGTTATATTTGTTTCGTTGATTGTATAATTAGTATAATGTTGTTTATATAATAGTGTAAGTATTTTGTGATCAGAACAGAATAACTATTATCTCTTAAATATATTTTTAATTTTTTTAGACTCCAATTTCTTTCACCGTTAATTTTTATATTTTTTATTTATTCTTATTTTCTTATTTTCTCCTATCATCTTTTCTTTCTATTTTTAAATTTATTGCTCTCTTCTTTTTATCTTCTTCTTCTTCTTCCCTTTTCGTTTACGCTTTAAGATACTCTCTCTCTCTCTCTCTCTATATATATATATATATATATTATATATATAACATAGTGATAAAATTTTTTTATATTTTAAAAGTATACCTAATTATCCACGTATACTGTCTTAATATGTATAGGAAAGAATATTAATAAAAAGTTTTGAATTTAAAAATGCACTTTTTTTGGACAGTATTTGTTTATTTTTATTATTGTATTTTATATTTCAGACCGCCCTCGGTCCTTCATCAGAAACGAGTCAAATTTAAAAATCACTCGTTTCTGATGAAGGACCGAGGGCGGTCTGAAATATAAAATATAATAATAAAAATAAACAAATACTGTCCAAAAAAAGTACATCTTTAAATTCAAAACTTTTTATTAATATTCTTTCCTATATATATATATATATATATATATATATATATATATCTGTCACCTCACCCACTTTCTCTACATTTCAAGTCTACAAGACTGAATGTATCTTCGAACTTTTGTTGACATCTGCTGCTACTCGTGTCCTCTGATTATATGTTGCGTATATATATGCTTATGTATGAATATGTGTGTGTGTTCGCCGAACTTAAGTATTTTTTCTTAAATTTTCTCTTTTAAGGGAGCGACCGTTATTTTATTCGTTTTTTTTTTTTCAGGTCTTTGTGAATCTCATTCGTGTAAAATCCTTTGTAAAATAAATACGGAAGCTGATGATGGTTCGCCTGAAAGAGACCTAAACAGCCGATTTACCATGAAATAACGTGTCTACCTTAATTTTTCTTATATATATATATATATATATATATATATATATATATATATATATACACACACAAATGGATAAATTATCGTTTAAATCACGTAAAATTTATAATAGCACTAACATCACATTTTAACAATTGTTTTAAAAAATCATTTTACATCAGTCAAGAAGAGACCGTTACTAGTGAGAGAAAAGACAGGGTAAAGGGATGTCAAAAATAAACAAAAAAGATAAAAGATGGTTGGGATTCAAAAAGATAGAATATGGCAATTGACATTGCATTTAAATTTTTGGAGATTGTAGCAATCAAGGAAGCAAGCAAAAGCAAGTGAGGTTCACAGGCGAGAAATACGAGTAAATAAATTTTTAGAGTAGAAGAGGCGTTTACATTTACTATTTCAACAGTAAAAGAGTGGGAACAAGATGCCAGACTGGTAGTACGTTTAATTGCATGTGGTTGTGATACCAGAGAAGAAAAAAGCCTCGTCAAAGAAGTCGCCATTAAAATATTTGAAGAAAAGACAGAAGAAAACTACATCACGTCAGTGAGAAATTGACTGAAGTCGAGATGTCAAGTCAGGATCTATTAATTGCAGATCCTTCTTTGGATTTTGTTGAGAACCTCGAGGTGAATAGCAGGAGCACACAACCAGATGTGTCAACAATATTCAATGCAAGGAAAAGTAGTACATTTTTAAATGTGCAAGATGAATTCTAACGAGAAAAACATTCTCACCCTACACAGTTACCCAAACTTCGTAGCAGTAGACGCCACTATATATCCAGTATATTCGTTCCACTTCAGGTTGTTTGAGAAAGTGAGACCAAGGAGGCGCAGTGTGCTGCTGTCCATGAAACTCGCGTCATCCATTTCGATAACAGGTAGAAAAAAATTCTCTATGATGCTTAAAGTAGAGTGGTTTCGTTTTGGAATCATTGAAATTTACAAGCAGTTTCTTACTTCAATCCTTCATTGATTGGAGGTCCTTTTCAAGAATAGCAGCCAAGTTTACTTTGTTAGCCTTGGCAGATTTCTTATTGAGACTGGAGCAAATAGTAGTCATCTGCATAGATGCCTACTTGGGAACTGATTACATCAGGAAGATCATTGATGAAGATCAGAAACGGGTTAAGACCTAAGATAGAGCCTTGAGGGACGTCCGCGATCTTTCTAAAGAAACTGGAAGCTTGCTATTAAAAACGAACTTCATTTCACGATTTGAAAGAAATGATTGAATTAAATCGAACAGTCGTCCAGAAATACCGTAGCCCTGGAGCTTGTGCAGAAGGCCTGCATGCTAAATGCTTTCGAGATATGTAGAATAACAGCTCAAGATTTGCCATTCTTTTCAAGATCCTGTTATACATATTCAGTGGTGGCTGTTAGGACATTAGCGTTAGACCTGGCGAAGCGGAATCCATATTGTTTGTTAGAGAGTAGATCGTGAGATGTGAATCTTATCTATTTTAGGATTGATAAGAGACTCGAATACTTTACCAACATGCGGTAACAGGCTAACAGTGTGGTAATTAGTGGGGTCAGAGTGTTTCCCAGAGTTTTTATAAATGTAACTAGATGAGGCAGGAAAGCAGGAAGCAGTGAAGCAGAAGTTATAGAATTTTGAAAAGAGTGGAGTCAGCTTAACAGAACATTTCTTTAGGACAATGGCTGGAATTTCATCACCTCTGCTTGCCTTATCGGTGTTTAGTTTAGAAATGATGTTCCAGGCGAGAGACGGCGATATGGAAAAACCACTCGGTTGGGCTTTTCTTCTTCGAGGGAGATCGGATATGGGTACCCCATGCAAGTAAAGTGTTGCGTGAAATTTCCGGCAAAACATTTAACTTTGCTGTGGATGTGAGGACTTCGGACTCACTGAATGGCAGGCTGAGGGCAGGCTGTATTTCTTGCCGTTTCTTATGCACACGATCGCAGGAACTTCCGAAGAAGAAGAAGGGAACTTCTTCACGCTTATGACAGCTGGAATTCTCACCAAAGAGAGAAGACTTATAGGGGAGGAAAACACAATCATGCCTTTATCACGCCATTATTTTGCACCTCTCGTTCAATAAAGTCATTTTTAGTCTAGGTGTGTTACAATAGCCAATTTCTCCTCCTAGTAAAACTTGCAAACATTATCCTCAATGCTGGAAGACTGGACTTTAGGCTCCTATTGCTTTTTTTCATTTAACTTTCACACTTGGTAGTGAGTCTGTTACAATGCCTGTACTTTTCTAACTTGAAGGATGACTTATGTATTTACAATCTCTTTTTGAAACTGCCTTCTGTGCATCCATTTTTCCGTTAGAATTTTTCACTTTCGCATTGTATACCACTTCTTCTGCTTTACAAGCAAAATTCGGCGGAAATTTACACTAGTCCCTAGAGTTACATAAACAAAATGCCAGGAATTATAAAGCTAGTACACAAAATTATAGTTTATGCGTGCTAGCTTTAAAAATCCTGGCATTTCATTAATTTTTAGCTCTTACCAAGTTACCGGTAAGCCTGTAAATGATATTCAATCTATTTCTATTAAAAGTCCTATGTAATTAAGAGGATTTGGGGAAGTGTTTGTCTAACATTTAAAATATATGTTCTCTGTATTAGATTTAACCTAAAAATATCTTGTCAATATAAATTTGAAATGCTACGAGATAGTGAATTAAAAAAATATGTTTGTCTTATTCAAGGAAGGAAAAAGACATAAACTCAAGAAAGGAAGAAAAAAGACATAAACACAAGGAAGGAAAGAAGGAAAAAGACATAAACTCAAAGAAGGAAGGAAAAAGACATAAACTCGAGAAAGGAAGGAAAAAGACATAAATTAGATGAAGGAAAGAAAAAGATATAAATTCAAGAAAGGAAGAAAAAAACATAAACTCATGGAAGGAAGGGAAGAAAAAGACATAAACTCAAGGAAGAAAAAAAAACATAAACTCAAGGAAGGAAGGGAAGAAAAAGACATAAACTCAAGGAAGGAAGAAAAAAGACATAAACCCATGGAAGGAAGGAAAAAAAACATAAAATCAAGAATGGAAGAAAAAAGATATAAACACAAGAAAGTAAGGAGAAAATCATAAACTCAAGGAAGGAGGTAAAAAGACATAAACTCATGGAAGAAAGAAAGGGAAAAGATGTAAATTCAAGGAAGGAAAAAGCATAAACTTATAGAAGGGAGGAAAAAAATTAACTTAAGGAAGGAAGGAAAAGACATAAACACATAGAAGGAAAGAAGGAAAAAGACATAAACCCAAGAAAGGAAGGAAATAGATATAAACACAGGAAAAGAAGGAAAAAGACATAAAATCAAAAAAAGGAGGAAAAAGACATAAACTCGAGGAGGGAAAGAAGGAAGGAAAAAGGCCTAGATTCAAGGAAGAAAGGAAAAAAGGAATAAACTCATGAAAAGAAGGGAGAAAAAGACATGAACTCAAGAGAGAAAAGAAAAGGGCATAAACTCACAGAAGGAAGGAAGGAAAAAGATAAAATCAGGAAAAGAAGGAAAAAGACATAAACTCACGGAAGGAAGGAAGGAAGGAAGGAAGGAAGGAAGGAAGGAAGGAAGGAAGGAAGGAAGGAAGGAAGGAAAAGACATAATCTCAAGGAAGGAAGGCAGGAAAAAGAAATAATATCAACGAAAGAAGGAAAAAGCCATTAAATCAAGAAAGGAATGAAAAAGAAATAAAATCAAAGAAGGAAGGACAAAGACATAAACTCAAGAAAAGGAGGAAAAAAACACGAACTCATAGAAGGAAGGAAGGAAGGAAGGAAGGAAGGAAGGAAAAAGACATAAATTAAAGGAAGGAAGGAAAAAAATAAACACAAGGAAGGAAGGAAGGAAGGAAGGAAGGAAGGAAGGAAGGAAGGAAGGAAGGAAGGTAAAAAACATAAATTAAAGGAAGGAAGGAAAAAAACATACTCAAGGAGGATGGCAAAAAGACGTAAAATCAAGAAAGGAAGGAAAAAGATATGAAATCAGGAAAGGAATGTAAAAAACAAACTCAAGAAAGAAAAAAAATATAAACTCAAGGAAGGAAAGAAAAAGACATAAAACGAGGGAAGGAAAGAAAAAGTCATGAACTCAAGGAGAGAAGAAAAAAGTCTTAAAATCAAAAAATGAAGGAAAAAGACATAAAATCATGGAAGGAAAGAAAACCACATAAATTCAATGAAGGAAGGAAGGAAAAAGACAGAAACTCAAGGAAGGACAGAAAAAGACATAAACTCCAGAAAGGAAAGGAAAAAGACATAAACCCATGGAAGCAACGGAGTAAAAAGACATAAACGCAAGACAGGAAGGAAAAAGATAAATTCATGGAAAGAAGGAAAAAGACATAAACTCAAGAAAAGAAGGAAAAAAACATAAACTCAAAAAAGGAGGGAAAAAGAATAAACTCAAGAAACGAAGGAAAAGACACAAACTCAGGGAAGAAATGGAGAACAAAGACATAAACTAAAGGAAGGAAGGAAGGAAAAAGACATAATCTCAAGGAACTAAGGAAAAAGATTAAATCAAGAAAAGAAGAAAAAAAGACATAAACTGAAGGAAGGAAGGAAGGAAGGAAGGGAGGAAGGAAGGAAGGAAGGAAGGAAGGAAGGAAGGAAAAAGACATAATCTCAAGGAATTAAGGAAAAAGATTGAATCAAGAAAAGAAGGAAAAAAGACATAAACTGAAGGAAGGAAGCAAGGAAAAAGACATAATCTCAAGGAACTAAGGAAAAAGATTAAATCAATAAAAGAAGAAAAAAGACATAAACTGAAGGAAGGAAGGAAGGAAGGAAGGAAGGAAGGAAGGAAGGAAGGAAGGAAAAAGACATAATCTCAAGGAACTAAGGAAAAAGATTAAATCAATAAAAGAAGAAAAAGACAAAAACTGAAGGAAGGAAGGAAGGAAGGAAGGAAGGAAGGAAGGAAGGAAGGAAGGAAAAAGACATAATCACAAGGAACTAAGGAAAAAGATTAAATCAATAAAAGAAAGAAAAAGACAAAAACTGAAGGAAGGAAGGAAGGAAGGAAGGAAGGAAGGAAGGAAGGAAGGAAGGAAGGAAGGAAAAAGACATAATCTCAAGGAATAAAGGAAAAAGATTGAATCAAGAAAAGAAGGAAAAAAGACATAAACTGAAGGAAGGAAGCAAGGAAAAAGACATAATCTCAAGGAATTAAGGAAAAAGATTAAATCAATAAAAAAAGAAAAAAGACATAAACTGAAGGAAGGAAGGAAGGAAGGAAAAAGACATAATCTCAAGGAACTAAGGAAAAAGATTAAATCAAGAAAAGAAGAAAAAAGACATAAACTGAAGGAAGGAAGGAAGGAAGGAAAAAGACATAATCTCAAGGAACTAAGGAAAAAGATTAAATCAATAAAAGAAGAAAAAGACAAAAACTGAAGGAAGAAAGGAAGGAAGGAAGGAAGGAAAAAGACATAATCTCAAGGGACTAAGGAAAAAGATTAAATCAAGAAAAGAAGAAAAAAGACATAAACTGAAGGAAGGAAGGAAGGAAGGAAGGAAAAAGACATAATCTCAAGGAATTAAGGAAAAAGATTGAATCAAGAAAAGAAGGAAAAAAGACATAAACTGAAGGAAGGAAGCAAGGAAAAAGACATAATCTCAAGGAACTAAGGAAAAAGATTAAATCAATAAAAGAAGAAAAAAGACATAAACTGAAGGAAGGAAGGAAGGAAGGAAAAAGACATAATCTCAAGGAACTAAGGAAAAAGATTAAATCAATAAAAGAAGAAAAAGACAAAAACTGAAGGAAGGAAGGAAGGAAGGAAGGAAGGAAGGAAGGAAGGAAGGAAGGAAAAAGACATAATCACAAGGAACTAAGGAAAAAGATTAAATCAATAAAAGAAGAAAAAGACAAAAACTGGAAGGAAGGAAGGAAGGAAGGAAGGAAGGAAGGAAGGAAGGAAGGAAGGAAGGAAGGAAGGAAAAAGACATAATCTCAAGGAATAAAGGAAAAAGATTGAATCAAGAAAAGAAGGAAAAAAGACATAAACTGAAGGAAGGAAGCAAGGAAAAAGACATAATCTCAAGGAATTAAGGAAAAAGATTAAATCAATAAAAAAAGAAAAAAGACATAAACTGAAGGAAGGAAGGAAGGAAGGAAAAAGACATAATCTCAAGGAACTAAGGAAAAAGATTGAATCAAGAAAAGAAGGAAAAAAGACATAAACTGAAGGAAGGAAGCAAGGAAAAAGACATAATCTCAAGGAACTAAGGAAAAAGATTAAATCAATAAAAGAAGAAAAAAGACATAAACTGAAGGAAGGAAGGAAGGAAGGAAGGAAGGAAAAAGACATAATCTCAAGGAACTAAGGAAAAAGATTAAATCAATAAAAGAAGAAAAAGACAAAAACTGAAGGAAGGAAGGAAGGAAGGAAGGAAAAAGACATAATCTCAAGGAACTAAGGAAAAAGATTAAATCAATAAAAGAAGAAAAAGACAAAAACTGGAAGGAAGGAAGGAAGGAAGGAAGGAAGGAAGGAAGGAAGGAAGGAAGGAAGGAAGGAAAAAGACATAATCTCAAGGAATAAAGGAAAAAGATTGAATCAAGAAAAGAAGGAAAAAAGACATAAACTGAAGGAAGGAAGCAAGGAAAAAAACATAATCTCAAGGAATTAAGGAAAAAGATTAAATCAATAAAAAAAGAAAAAAGACATAAACTGAAGGAAGGAAGGAAGGAAGGAAAAAGACATAATCTCAAGGAACTAAGGAAAAAGATTGAATCAAGAAAAGAAGGAAAAAAGACATAAACTGAAGGAAGGAAGCAAGGAAAAAGACATAATCTCAAGGAACTAAGGAAAAAGATTAAATCAATAAAAGAAGAAAAAAGACATAAACTGAAGGAAGGAAGGAAGGAAGGAAGGAAGGAAGGAAAAAGACATAATCTCAAGGAACTAAGGAAAAAGATTAAATCAATAAAAGAAGAAAAAGACAAAAACTGAAGGAAGGAAGGAAGGAAGGAAGGAAGGAAGGAAGGAAGGAAGGAAGGAAGGAAGGAAAAAGACATAATCTCAAGGAATAAAGGAAAAAGATTGAATCAAGAAAAGAAGGAAAAAAGACATAAACTGAAGGAAGGAAGCAAGGAAAAAGACATAATCTCAAGGAACTAAGGAAAAAGATTAAATCAAGAAAAGAAGAAAAAAGACATAAACTGAAGGAAGGAAGGAAGGAAGGAAGGAAGGAAAAAGACATAATCTCAAGGAACTAAGGAAAAAGATTAAATCAATAAAAGAAGAAAAAGACAAAAACTGAAGGAAGGAAGGAAGGAAGGAAGGAAGGAAGGAAGGAAGGAAGGAAGGAAGGAAGGAAGGAAAAAGACATAATCTCAAGGAACTAAGGAAAAAGATTAAATCAAGAAAAGAAGAAAAAAGACATAAACTGAAGGAAGGAAGGAAGGAAGGAAGGAAGGAAGGAAGGAAGGAAAAAGACATAATCTCAAGGAATTAAGGAAAAAGATTGAATCAAGAAAAGAAGGAAAAAAGACATAAACTGAAGGAAGGAAGCAAGGAAAAAGACATAATCTCAAGGAACTAAGGAAAAAGATTAAATCAATAAAAGAAGAAAAAAGACATAAACTGAAGGAAGGAAGGAAGGAAGGAAAAAGACATAATCTCAAGGAACTAAGGAAAAAGATTAAATCAATAAAAGAAGAAAAAGACAAAAACTGGAAGGAAGGAAGGAAGGAAGGAAGGAAGGAAGGAAGGAAGGAAGGAAGGAAGGAAAAAGACATAATCTCAAGGAACTAAGGAAAAAGATTAAATCAAGAAAAGAAGAAAAAAGACATAAACTGAAGGAAGGAAGGAAGGAAGGAAGGAAGGAAGGAAGGAAGGAAGGAAGGAAAAAGACATAATCTCAAGGAATAAAGGAAAAAGATTGAATCAAGAAAAGAAGGAAAAAAGACATAAACTGAAGGAAGGAAGCAAGGAAAAAGACATAATCTCAAGGAATTAAGGAAAAAGATTAAATCAATAAAAAAAGAAAAAGACAAAAACTGAAGGAAGGAAGAAAGGAAGGAAGGAAGGAAGGAAGGAAGGAAGGAAGGAAAAAGACATAATCTCAAGGAACTAAGGAAAAAGATTAAATCAATAAAAGAAGAAAAAAGACATAAACTGAAGGAAGGAAGGAAGGAAGGAAGGAAGGAAGGAAGGAAAAAGACATAATCTCAAGGAACTAAGGAAAAAGATTAAATCAAGAAAAGAAGAAAAAAGTTTTCTACTCCAGAGTGCGCAATTGTAATGAGAGCATAATATATTAGTCATCCACATATTCCCAACATTTGTGGGAATTTGAATACTGTATACATGCATGTATATGCAAATATGAACGTATATATTTTCATAATATTTATTTTTATCAATAAACGTTTTATATTTATATATATTCATCTACGCCTCCTCGGCCTTATCCTCTCCTCAGACCTCAAATGGAACCACTATGTTGAATCCATAGCTAAATCTACTGCTAAGAAGTTTGGGTCACTATTTCGATCCAGGATGTTTTTCCCGCCTGAATCCATCCTGCATATATACAAGTCAACCATCCTTCCGTGCATGAAGTACTGCTGCCATTTATGGTCAGGCGCCCCTGCTGTTCTCCTCAGTGTTCTCGACAGGCTCCAAAGGAGAGTCTGTAATGTGATAGGTACTGATCTGGCGGCTCGACTGCAGCCACTTCCCCACTGTCGAAATGTGGCCTCCCTTTGTCTGTACTATAAATACTTTCATGGCTTTTGCTCCAACGAACTTAAGTCACTGGTGCCTCCTCAACAGGTGTTTACTCGCGCAACCAGACTGGCGACTGGGTCCCACCCATTCACAGTCAGGTTAGCCAAATGCAAACGACAATTCTACTCCTGCAGCTTCTCTCGCACTTCCCGCCTGTGGAACTCGCTCCCATATTCTTGCTTTCCTGACGGCTACAACCTCCAGAAATTTAAATGCAATGTCAATACTCATCTATTAACCACTGGACTCTAGCTCTCTCCCCACCCCCGTATATCCTTCCCTTTCTCTCCACCTATGTATCTGTCATCGCACCTGCATTCTCAGCTTTCTATTGCTCCTTTCTAACTAGTTTGTACTCCTCACTCTTTTCTAATTAATCTTTTTACAGTTATGTAGCCCCACCCCGCTCATCAGTGGCATTTCTGCCTTGCTCGGGGTGAAATGATTAAAAAGAAATGTATAAAAATACATATATTCATTATCAATTCACTTTCATATAAGTATACAAATATATGCATGTGAATATGTATATTTCTCACTTTCTAATTCAGTACATTTTTGCAGCCTATTAGCTTTTCGTAATAAATTAATCTGTACATATTTATTTTTTCTCATACGTAAACATGACTAACACACCATTTTAACTGTAGGTTATAAATAACGGCATATTACAACGCTCAGTTTTCACTATTCCTGATGATTGCTAAAAGCATGAAACAGCAAGGGAAAAATATTCTTAGTATATATATATATATATTTAAATTTATTTTTAACATTATTTTTAATGAATACTCGTATTTAAGTAGATAATCTTTTTCTATAATTAAAAGTAAATTTTAATTACCCGCAGGTCTAGATTTTTGCGAAATCTTGTTTGAAAAATCCTCGGGAAGGATTGGAACCTGTATACTCCCATATACTGGGGAAATGCCACTATTTGATAATATCATGATAACCAATGCTCGAATAATGTTTTTAAAATCCATATTATACTGAATTTTTAGCAACATTTATCTCTGCTCGGGATGGTATCCTAATGTAAACCAATGCAACAGGAGCCAATATTACGAAATTATACTGAATTTTACAAAATTGGTATTACCCGACATATTTATTTTGATTTATTTGTTTTGAAAGTAAAAAACAGACTATCTACTCAGATACGAGTATCCATTAAAAATAATGTTTAATACAAATAAATGTAAATAATTATGTCGTTTAACACCAAATTCGTAAATTTCTGTATAATTTCGATATATATATGTATATAAAGTTTTTCGACACGAGTATAGTTATAATCTCAGATATATATATATATATATATATATATATATATATATATATGTGTGTGTGTGTGTGTGTGTGTGTGTGTGGTGTGTGTGTTACGGAAATTCCCAAAGATTACCGAAATGGTTTTACCAACCACACATTTAATTCATTTGTTATATGAGGCTTCATTTAATGTCGATCATTCGTAGTTGAGCGCACTATGTCAATTAGTGGCTTTCTCTGTGTTGTTATGAGTCGCAGGTTTGAATCGAACCGAATGAAGCACATTTTAAGACAGTCGAGCCGCAGTGTAACTATACCGTTCGGACTTACACTTCTATTTGCTGATTACTAACACTTATTATTGTTTATATTGTTCTGTTATTCTAATACACTGTTTGAACCTACATTCTTGTTTCCGTGACTTTATTCCGGACACAAACAGGTCACAACAACTTGGCGACAAAGATTTCGCCGCAACAATTTTCGTCACAACATATTTACATCTACTCTTCGTTTTAGATGACTAAGATTTTAGAAGAGTTTTTAAATATAACATTTGTACTTAAAGCCGATTTCTTACATAGCTTTTTATTTTCATTGAAGCTTTTTTAAGGTTGGAAGACAACCTGTTAATTCTGGTATTAACAGTGTTATGTATTTGTTTTAAAATACATTTATGGTGGTTTGAATTAACGTCAACATAGCTGGGGTTATCATTGACAGTAATTGTCATTTAGATTAAGGATGATGTCCAAATAATTGACAATTTTTAGTTTAGAGAAAACTTCAGTTTAAAATCCTAATAATTTAAAAATCCTAATAATTTTTTATGGATCATAGTAGTCAATGGCCCATTGTTATAAGGGATTAACATAAAACCATCATCATGGTATATGCCAATTTGTTTCAAATCTACAATTGTTATATCAGCAGGTCGGCTGAATCTTATACCCCCATAAGAACATCGATTTTATCACATGAACCTTTGATCCAGGTGGAATGATCAAAGAAACCGTGATAAACACAAGGTAACCGATTGACAGAGGCTGAAATTAAAGAGATTAAAAGAATTGTAACCAGAATAGACGAATCAACAAAATATGAAAAGGAACCAAAATCAGAAATAAGAAGTAATAACAGCAAACAAGCCACAGGTCATAAGGTAGAAACCGTGATACATAAAAATCACCCTGAAGATAATACTGTAAGTTTAAAAGTGCTGGAAAGATATGATCTGAGTCAGTTACAAGACGACAATAAAACGAGTTCAGAACAGATTGAACAGAATTATTTTACGGGAAACAAGAACAGTATACAAGAAGCCAAGGAAGAAATCAAGAACCATATAAGACAAATACAAAATATTGCAATGGAGGAACGAGAACAGCTCCCAAAATTACAACCAACAAAGCATAACCTCGAAATTATTAAGCTCTACAATGCAGCACTCAAATTAATTTTGGATGAAGAAGACACTCATATAAATCTCAGTGAAGTAATATATGCATCAACAATAGCAGCAACAAAAAAATTGAACATCAAATTAAAAACAAGGCAGTCTCACAGACATGAAGATCCACCTTGGAACAGAAAAATTGAAAAAGAAATCGAATAACTTAGAAGTGAACTATCAGTACTTGATGAACTGACAAGTGGAATAAATGTAAGAACTAGGAAAAGCAGAAGAGTCGAAAGAAAATACATTAGAAATGAAAATGAAGTCCTATAAGTTAAAGAAAAAATAAAGCAAACAATACAACTCAAAGAATAAGACGCTATTAGAAAAGATCAAGATTCTACAGACAAAACAAGATTTTTCAAACCTATGCAAAGAAATTTTACAGGGAAATAGGTAAAAAAAGAATTGAAGTGACAGCCACCCCCAGCAAAATGGAAGAAATTATACAGTTCTGGGAGATATTATGGGCTTGCCCTAAAGAACATAACAAAGAAGTAGATTGGATTGCGCAAGAGATAGAACGAATAAAAAATAAACCAGAACAGACATGGGCTGGAATTACAGAAGAGGATGTTAAATTTTACTAAAAAAAGAACAAAATTAGAAATTTCCAGGTATAGATAAAATTCCTAACTTTTGGCTATATTATTTAAATACAGCACATAAAAAATAGCCAAAGAACTTCAAGAAATTGTTGACGATCCCACCAAAATTCCTGCATGGATGACTAAAGAAATTACGTTTCTTCTACCCAAGAATGATGACACAAACAACCCGAAAAACTACAGACCAATTACATGCATTCCGACAACATATAAACTATTAACATCTATTTTAACAAAACAGACATATTTATTCTTGGAAAGAAATGACATGTTACCGCTCGAACAAAAAGGGTGCAAACCTGGCTGTTACGGATGTAAAGACCAATTGCTTATTAACAGAACGATCCTGGAAAACTGCTACAGTACAAAGAAAAATCATAATACTACCTGGATAGATTATCGTAAGACATTTAATAATGTGCCACATTCCTGGACTTTAAAAAATTTAAATGTATACAAGATATCACTCGTCATCATCAATTTAATCAAACAGTGCATGTCTATATGGAAAACAACCCTTTACCTCAATCATATAAATGGAACCTATAAGTCTGATGAAATAAACATCAAAAGAGGTATATTTCAAGGTGATTCTTTGTCTCCCTTACTATTCTGCATATAATTAATAGCACTAACCAGTCAACTTAACAAGACAGAATATGGTTATAAAATAGCCCAAAAGAAAATAAGCCATCTATTTTACATAGATGACTTAAAGTTGTATACTAAGAATAATAATAATGAGCTGGAAGGTTTTCTGCAAACTGTAAAATGCTTCAGCGAAGAGATTGGAATGAAATTCAATTTGAATAAATGTGCTAAAGCTACAGTTTTACGTGGGTCACTACAAGAAACATCGTCAACCAGCTAAGACCCTGCTGTAACAATAAAAGATTTAGAAACAGAAGAAGCTTATAAATACCTAGGTGGAAATGAGAGTGAAAAAAATTCACCATTAAAAAATGAAAGAAATAGTGCGTAACGAGTACTATAGAAGGCTACGAATTATATTAAAAACTGAATTGAATTCTCAGAACAGAGTTATGGCCATTAATAGCTTTGCAATCCCTGTTGTCCAATATAGCTTCAACATCTTAAACTGGACTCTAAACGACATCAGGCGAATGGATTCTAAAACAAGAACGTTTCTTTCTAAGCATAAGATGCATCATCCAAAGGCTGATGTAGACCTGTAAAGAAGGTGGAAGAAGTCTTATTCAGCTGGAATTGTCATACAAGACAACAACTATTGGCTTACTAACATACATAGAAACAACAAAGGATTGGATGATACAATTAGTAAGGCAACATGAAGAAAGAAAGAAAAAATATTCAATAATAAAAGAAGGCAGTAAATACAAACAAGATTTACAGTTAGTAGATTCTGTAGAAAAGCAAAACAGAAGCCAAGAACCAAATATTGCAGCAAAAAATATGAAAATGAAAGCCAAAGATAAAGCTCTTGAAAAGATGAAACAACGCGGGGAAGACAAACCTCTGCATGGCCAATATCCAGAACGTACCAATAAATCCAATGTTGATAAAGTTAATACTCATCGATGGTTACGCGCATCTGGATTAAAGTTTGAGACTGAAGGCTTTATTCTTGCAGCGCAAGACGAAAGTCTTTTCACTAGAAACTTTCAGGCAAATATTATACATAATAATATGGATCCAAAATGCTGGTTTTGTGATAAACACCAAGAAACAATAGTCCATCTAATCTCAGGCTGTTCTCTACTTGCCCCAAATGAATATAAAAATTGCCACGATAGAGTGGGGCAATATTTACATTGGACAATGTGCAAACACTATGGAAAATCTGTAAACAAACACTGGTATAAACATCACCCCGCACCGTTTACAGAAATAGAAGTTGTCACCATTCTATGGAATTACACAATCTACACAGACAGAAAAATTGAAGCAAACAGACCAGACATTATTGTTAAAAACCAGAAAGGGAAAACTTGTCTATTAATTGATATGGCTTGTCCAGCGGATTGTATTAGCAACCAAGGAATTTGAAAAACTGTCAAAATATAAAGACCTGGAAATTGAAATAGAAAAAAATGTGGAAATTGAACACAAGAATCGTGCCAGTAATAGTAGGTGCACTTGGAATGATAAAAAATGGAACAAAACAACACATTGAAAGAATCCCTGGAAACCCCAGCTTTAGAGATATACAAAAAATTGTCTTATTAAGTACAGCCCACACACTAAGGAGAACTTTGTTTACGTAACGCTAGGGATGATGGAGAAGATAGAAAAAACATGAAATGGAGCTATAACAACACGCCACGACCGGCCTTAGGTCTTCTCGTAGACTTGGCTGGTAGTGTGACCATAGCAGAAATCGAAATATGATGAAAAATGACATAATAATAATAATAATAATAATAATAATAATAATAATAATAATAATATAGGTAATTTTTTCGGTCAACGGTACACTTAGAATACAGTATAAATTTAATAATGTAAAAAACATATATAAGTACACATACAGCTCACACACACGCGTAAATGCGTACACACATACCCGCACAAACTTATATATGTATACATGTATATGTACACGCACACAGATACAAAAATACATATATCCACATATACGAACACACACATATATATATGCACTCAATCACCAGCAAAAACAAATATGTAATCAATACCATCGATATAAAAACCCTTATACAAAAAGAAAACCCTCGACACATCTAACAATGGTGTACAAATAAACAATATATATTCCGTAAAATAGTGTGATGTTTGTAAAATCTTCAGAGGGATGAATCAAGAGCTAAGGTTTAACATAATTTAAACCGGCTCTTGTGTCGACATTTAAAAATTAGTTCCCTCCTCAGATTTAGCAGATCCAATTGGTTTTTGAGTTTTATAATAGTGATTTTTTCATCCAAGCATAAGCGACAGCAATCTTTGAAGTTGATGGGTGTGTTAGATTTTTTAATGATATTCTATTTAATCATAGGGGTTAAGTTATTGTCTTTCAATGACCAGAGATTTTTTGAAAGAGATGTCTGGTTTCTTAAATCAGGGTTGGAAAAAGAGTGTGTATGATTGTACAACCGTTGCTTCCAAGCACCTGCTGAAATACCAATGTAGTATTTTTTCAAGTTTGTATTTTTTGGGGGGGGTATATCATAGCTTGATATACCACCCTTCTGTCATACACTCTTCACTCATAGAACACTCATTTTTGATTCTGCAATTGCATTTAGGTGTATGATTTTCATGTCCATTTGCATCTCTTATGTGTGATAAATTCCGGGCAACTTTAGGGTTGCCTTGGTTAGGAGTTGGGGAACTAAGGCTGGCTCGACTAGGAGTTGTTACTCTGGAGTTGGGCTTGATCAGTGGTAGTAGATCTCGGGTTATCGATTTGGTTTTTATATCTAGATAATGTTCTATTGTCGGAGCTGATTATACTTTATATATATATTTATATATATATATATATATATATATATATGTGTGTGTGTGTGTGTGTGTGTGTGTGTGTGTGTATTTATAGGTTTTATAATAGTATCTGAAACGAAAGTGAAACTGATGAGGAAAATGGATAATTTTAGTCAACGATGCGCTTCGCCCGAGGAAGGTAGTGTTTATCTTCCCTTTGATGGCATCATTTTAAAAAGAAGAAAGATAAAACTATGCGTTAGGAGATTGTCATAGAATTTATGAAGATAAGCTGGTTGTCGCAAAGTACATCAGTTCCTATGGCTTATCATGTTTATCTTCTGGCTTGACATTTGAAAACTGTCTGTATGGCTCTGTGTTTGTTAGCTTTTGTTTTCTTTATATCTGTTTGTGTACACATTGTATATTTTGGTAGCAATCTATCTTTTATACAGGTTTCATTAAAAATGACTGAGAAGGTGTGATGGTTATGTTTTTCATGTAATTTTTCATGTGATCATATTATTTATTTATTTATTTATTTATTTTTTTTTTTTTTTGAGGACAAATCATCTATAAATTGTCTAAATGTTTTGTTTATCCGAGTGCTTTTGGCCAATTTTTAGCCATTTTTCAGGATGAGTGTCATTTTTCGTGTAACAGAATGCATTTGGTGTTATGTATAATGAAGTGTAGTGTGTATATGTTATGTACCGAACATACGGTAAGCATGTTTTTAGCGTGTTCGTATTTGATATTATTGAGCGTTTGGTTTTTCTTTTTATCAATAAAGCCTCCATTAACTTTAGTTTTTTTTGCTTTTTGCATGTGAATGATGCTATGATATTTGTGTTGCCAACAATTATATTCCGGATAGGTTTTGGTAGGTTTCTGTGTGTACACTAATGTTCCCTTACAAGAGACAGCTGATGCTCTCCATAGAAGTTGCCTGGGTCCGTCTTCCATTCCGGAGTAATTTTTTTCTTTTTTTGAGAATTCATAATGTTAGCAACAAAAGGAATAGAGTTCAGCTTTGAAAATACCATATACGCCCAGGTAGATGGGGTTTCTATGGGTAGCCCCTTGGGTCCCTTCCTAGCTAACATTTTCGTTGGTTATCATGAGAGCCTTTTGTTTGAGAAACATCAGAAACCATATATCTATCAACGTTATGCTGATGATACTTTCTCTATGTTTAACAACATAGAGAAGGCACCTCTTTTTTGTGAAGCTTTAACTTTGTTACACCCATCTTTAGTTTTCACAATAGAGGAAGAAGAGAACAATTTTTTTTCTCTTTTCTGGATGTTCATGTGGAGTAGAAGAACGACATTTTTATTACCAGTTTTTTTCGTAAAGATATCTTTTGAAGTCTTTACTCCAGCTGAATCTCTTTCGTCCCTCGTACTAGAAAAATGAATCTGATTAAAACTTTACTATATCGGGCCTTATTAATTTGTTCCTCATGTACACTCTAACAGGGGTGAAACAGGTTCCGTTGTATTTTTGTTAATAATGGTTTTCCAACTAATATTGTTGAGCGCATACTTGAACGAAAGTTGGATAACTTTAACATGCCCCCGAAATATGGGCCTAGTTTGTTTTCTATTTATCTTAAATTACCATGGCTTGGTAAAAAATGTAAACTTTTAAGTAAAAGAGTGTTGTGGACCCAGAATAGGTCCGGAAAAAAACACGGTCTCGGGTATTAGTAAAACATATTTTTAACGAAAAACAAATACAAGAGTGTTACACGTCGGTCACACTGCCGGGTGACTCAACCCAGCTCACCTTCACTCAACTCAACTCCATTCAACCCCGAGGCATATTCTCCCGGTATTCATAATAATAGGAAAAGTTCATTATAGTCTAATAAGGGTAGGCCCCATAACACAAAGTTTTCCCTATTGTCTCTACCTCTTTCTTTTCAACCAAATTACGTATTATTTTTGGCACTCGTTCTATTTTTCCGTCATTTTCCAAAGACCATCTACCCTATCATAAGAAAAGTTTACTCATCTACAAATTCAGATGTCAGTGCGAAGCTAAATACGTAGGACGGACTAGTCTTAGCTTAGAATCTAGAATAAGCCAACATGTTTCCAAAATGTTAAAGTTGTTGTTGTTTTTCTATGTGCCCTGTCCTTTCCATATCTCCATATCCCTGGTGGCTCTTGGTCTTAGCTCCTGTTACACCATGCAACCCTCGTTTCGTCATCCACTTGATCAGGTCCTTCAAATATATTATCCGCTGCTTTCCCCTGTCTCTTTTTCCCTCTATCCAAGCCACCTTTCCTCATTGCATGTTCCAGGAACTTCAGCTGTCTCTTCCTGATGCTCAGTATTAATTTCCTTTTCGTTTCCATCCTTTCCAGAGCCTCATCTTTGCTCACATGCTTGATCCATGATGTTCTCAGCATCCTTCTGTAGAACCACATTTCAGCTGCTTTAAGTTTTTCTTTCATCTTTGAAGATATGGTCCAACATTCACTGCCATATTGAAGAACTGACATCTCATAGCAATCCAGGAGTCTCTTTGTTTCCAGCAAAATTTTCCTGTCTCTTAATACTCTCCTCAGCTTCTGGAACGGTCCTTCGCCATAGCAATTAGTCTTCGGCTCTCTGTGTCGCACTTTCCGTCTTCTTTTAGAACACTTCCCGGGTATTTAAATTTTTGTACCTTCTTGAGTTTAGTATCCTCCACCTGTATTTGGCGTTTTGGACTGCCTTTTTTGCTGATGATCATGCATTCGGTTTTCTTGCAGTTTATTTGTAGTCCTTTCTTGTCAATCTCTTCAGCTACCTTCTGTAGAAGGTCTTGTAGTTTCCTTTTCGGGTCTGCTATTAGCACTGTATCATCTGCGTACCTTATGTTGTTCATAATTGTGTGTCGCAATCAGCACACGAATCAGCGATTGGACAACACATATTCAACAATGAATGTTTTTTGACTAACTCATTTTCAATGTTGCACACAGGTAGATCAAAACATCATTTCTTAATTTTGGAAGCTCTATGCCTGAAGTTATTTCATCCTGTACAATGCAAGCAAAAGGAAAACTTCTTACAATCACTAAATTTATTTGGAGAAATGTGAACTTCATTTTTTCTCTTTTATGCTCCGCTGGATCATTTACCCTTTTCTACGTATTTATTTTAATCGTAAATTTATTTTTTCTTAATTTAATGTATTTACAATAATTGTAATTTTAAGTGTGTTCCAGCATTTTCTCTTGGAATCCTTTGCTAACCAGTCCCACATAATTATAATAGTGCCAACAATTGGTCCCTGAAGAAGCGTTAACCGAAAGCCACATATTTAAAAAAAATATAAAATTATGTTTCTTCAGATATATATATATATATATATATATATATATATATATATATATATATATATATATATTAGAGTAGGTTGATTTTTTCACTTTTCTTAAAGTTGTGTATGGACCTATTAAGTACTGATACAAAATATTAGATCAAATACTTTAATGGTTTTTTGAATGTTTGGCATCAAAGATCGCAGAAAAAATATACGGAAAATTCCTCGTTTTTGCAAGATCTGGCTTGAATATTAGCGAGAAAACCAAATAATTTTAGTATTTAAATCAGGGAATGTCATTTTATTTTAGAAAAATGGTATTAATTAAAGAAATGATGACTAATCTTCAAATTGAAAATCTGCCTCGCCTCATTTTCAGTATCTGCTATAAAAAACTGCCTTGTAAGATTATGAATTAAGCAGTGGTATTTGAATACCTTAAATGATTTTTTGTGTTATAAGTGAAAATATAACAAATAATCAAATAAGGAAAAACAAACAATAGTTTAATAGAGCTTAATATATAGAGTCAAATTGGTTCATATAAGAACACTTAGACAAAAATGCTGGTCTCAATTTTTGACTCAAAACTTTGGCTGTAATATGTTGATGTCTTGCTTCAAAATCATATACAGTTTGCAAAGCTTCTGTTCTTAACTTGACTGCCCGTTCCATGCCTTGGAAATGTGAGGGAAAATTTGGCAAGTCAAGCTTGGTTCCGTTTAACAATGATTCCTGAAGTTCAGATTCAGAAAATTTTCCGTCATTGGTGGTTCAAAAATGCCACATAATGATAAATCTATCAATTGTGTCCAGTGTGTGGCATTAAAATTAATGGTTGGTATTCTTTTTAACTTTTTTGGAAAGAATATAAAAATTTATTTATTGATTCATTTAAAAACTTCCAGTTTCTACTATAATAATTATGGTGAAATTAGATAAAATCTTTAAAATGATTCTATAAATTGCAATAAATAATTGAGTCATTGATATATAAATAAATATTTACTTACCTAATAGCCAAAATTCTTTTTAAAGCTTCTTCTCGTACTTCAACTTTATCAGATTTGACCATGGGATATAAGTTTTCAGGCAGTAAACAAAATGTACTTCATTGTATATTTCTTAATGTGATCTGTTGGATTTATGATGCTGCTTCTTAATCTTCAGGATCATATTAGAAATTGTTGATTGTGGAACTTATTTCTTTTTATTTCAAACCAACACGTGGCATACACATTTACAATAAAATTTATTAAACTGTGGAATTTTGTTGTGAGATTTTGTGGATATGTGCCACAACTCCATAAACACATAAGCCTGATGGCCAAAGTTAACCATCTTGCCTGGTTTAAAGAACTAATTTTCCAGGAGGCATATTTAGAGTCAACCTAACCTCTAGAAATATCCACTGTGTATTCATAAAGGAGTCTTTGGTCACAACTAAGTCCATGTATGCTGTAGAAGTTTTTGTGCCACCATCTATGTTTTTGAAAAGAGCTCTGAAAGGCAGTTCATTATGGTGCAAAGAGCAACCAATTGTATGATGATTTTAAAACATTTTTTTCTAAAATTGCTACCTTTCCACTGTCACAGCCTGACTTGCCATTAGTGTTGTCAACAAGAATAACCTTGATAGTGTTCTCACTGTTGAATTCATGCAAAACATTCACTACTTGCTCTGCATGAACAACACCTGTTGCACTATTATTAGGGAGAACTCTGTGTATCAGATATTGACTTTCATGTGGTGCCTCCTTTGTAAAAGTTAAATGGCGTTCTGGTTACTTAGTTTTTTCCAGAGTTTTTTGTTCATTTTCCTCCTCATTTTCCTTATACAGCAATGTGTCCTTATTCGTTCTCCCATCAACTGCAATACATATAAGGTTTTCCACACTTTCATCATGTTTTTGTTGGGCAGTTGTTTTCACTTTAGACTTTGCCCTATCAACTTTGCATTTATCTATAATATCTTTCATATTAATATTTGGTATAAGGAGACCCATAGCCTTCAAATCCAAGAGCAAGGCATTGGCAAGGCAAGCTCTAAGATTAGAAGATATGTCCCCCCTGATTAACGTGAAAGCATATCTTGGAAATTATAAGGGCCTTTTGGATGCCTCCTTGGCTGCAAATATTCTTCTTCTGGTTTTTCACTTGGAGAAGATGAGTAGCGGGGGGGGGGGGAAGAAACATTAGCCTGGGCATTTGATGTTGAAGCTGTTGGTGATGAATCTAAATTTTTCTTAACCTCTCTTTTGCGTTTTACTTTTTTATAACACTTTTATCAACAGGTCTAAGCTGGAAAGTGCCCTTAGGCCCTATTTTGCCCCTCTGATCCTTTAGGTATTCACAATCCTGAAATACCTGAAAAAATATATGTGCCCTCAGCAACGAAATTCCACAAATATTTTAAAAATTAATTTGATAAAATTTGAAATAAATACATTAAATTAAAAGTAATTTTTACTTACCTTCATTTAATTTCTAAAAAAAATAAATGAATACAAAAGTTAAAAATATCTATTATTAAGCGTATTGTATTTTTTCTTTTTTTCTGGTAACTGTTGACATTATTTTGCAACTTTCTTTAAGTGCGATTTTTTACAGTTCCAGAATCGACCTACCTTAATATATATATATATATATGTCAGATTACATACAGATAATCTTTCGCGTATTACAATCAAAAGATGTGAGAAATGAGCTATAACGTTGACATGTTATTTTCATTCATTTCTCATGGTACCCAAATTCTGAAAGGTCACCATCCAAAGGAACAGAGAAAAATGTGTGTGCCTATTCTTACAAATAACCTCGGGGTAATATCTTCCTTGAGAGATATTTGCCTTCAACTCAGCGTTAGATGACAAAGACAATCCCCTTTCCAACTTACCACATCTCACTGAGCATACCCTAATATTTTCATTACAGCACGAGAGGTTTCAAAATATATTGAAAGCCTAGACACTAAGAAAGCCACTGACCCAGAAAAAATTCTCTCTTCTCGTCAAGAATATTAACCCAGAACTCTCTCTTATCCTAGTGAAGTTATTTAACTACTGCTTGAAGGAGAAATCGTTCCCAAGTCTGTGGAAAGTTTCAAGCGTATGTACGGTCAATATGTAAGAATGTGGGCCATAGATCTTCCTTCCAGCAGAGACCCATCAGTCTCTTCAGTGTCATCAGCAAGATTTCTGAGGCTATAATAAACAAGAAACTAGTCCAGCGCCTAGACAAGAACAACCCCTTGAGCAATAAATAATAGAGGTTTCGAGCGGCTCGATGTACTACCATCAATCACAGAATTAGAGCGGGTCTTGAAATTGGAAGTGCTCAGAAGTCATTGGACAATTTATGTTCAGATTATTACCGGATATCAAAGAAATGGTCCAAAACTAAGAAAAATTAAATTAAAGAAATTTTAAAGAAACTTTAAGTCTTGAACTAAACATCCCCACAAAATACACACACACACACACACACACACACACACACACACACACACACACACATAGAAAGATACACAAAGACTATGATATATATAGGCAGATACGAAGAGACTATGATAGATAGACAGACAGATAGATAGATAGATAGATAGATAGATAGATAGATAGATAGATAGATAGATAGATAGATATAAACAGTGTGAAATAGATATGAACAGACTGAGATAGATAAGTAGATATGAACAGTTTAAAAGAGAAAGACATATGAACAAATATGAACAGATTTAGATAGATAGATAGATATATAGATAGATAGATAGATAGATAGATAGATAGATAGATAGATAGATAGATAGATATGAACAGACTGAGATAGATAGATATGAACAGACTGAGATAGATAGATATGAACAGACTGAGATAGATAGATATGAACAGACTGAGATAGATAGATAGATAGATAGATAGATAGATAGATAGATAGATAGATAGATAGATAGATAGATAGATAGATTGCTTTACGGAACTAAGCTATGCGCTTATATTTCATTTCTCTACTAGTGAGACATACAATAAGAGAAAAACCTTTTATAAAAAAATCACAAAACACCATGTCGAATTGATTAACTTTTTATGCATTTTATGTTTTTTTTTGTTTTTTTTTACTTCTCATGGCTTATTTAATAGCACGCGCTGCGTAATCGTCCATGTAACTATAGCAAGGCGTGTACCGTCTCATCAGGGTACCTTTTCCTGTCAAGCATTATAACATTACTCACCCTACCTCTTCATATACCGCAGGCTGAAAATGACAATGTGTTCCACTTCTTGTGAATTTAGTGTTTTGGGACACGTGATCATTTTTTTTAACCAATCAGCGTTGAAACAAGCGCGTTTGTAAAACTGTTCATTCAAACCTTTGCTCTCTTTTCCTAGTAAACTTCTCTGCAACCTCACTCCTCTTATTGTTGTTGCTATTTTGTTTCGTAAAGCCAGTAACCCCAGGGGAAATTTAAGGATATAATAATAATCGAAATATAATGACATCGATGTCAGAGGTTAAAAAATCAATTAATTAGTTGTTGCTTTTTTTTTTTAGCTTTTTTATCGTTCAACGGTCAAAGATGGTATTGTTCACTTATGACAGGAACGGATTCAAAAACTGAGTCGGACGATATATTTAAGTCAAGGTTGAGGCTGGTCGAGTGAAGGGGTGAGGACGTCCAAATGGGGTGGTGGATGAGGAATGAAGGTGGAACTTTTTAGCGGAATAATAAAGATGCGGGAGGAACGAGTAAAATGTAGAGGGAAAAGAAAGATATGGCAGACATTAGTCGAAACTTGATAAAAACCAGATGCCAAAAATAACGGTGCAGATACCAATCTTTAATGTTTAGCGTGTACGGATGGCAACGGCAATAAATATAATGACATGCTGGCCGGATGTCGTAAAAGGCCCCAGTCAATGCTGCGCCTATAGTCCAAGTAAAGAGTTTGACGGTGGCCACACATATTCCAAGAGTGGCTGAGGGAGACAATATAGGTAGTAGGAAGAGTTCAAATGAACAGTAGGGAGGTGAGAATAGGCTAACTGGTAAGAGGCATTCGGCTTCATACCCTACAAATAAACAAGTCGATCTCTTTTCTATCTATCTATCTATCTATCTATCTATCTATCTATCTATCTATCTATCTATCTATCTATCTATCTCAGTGTATTCATATCTATCTATCTATCTATCTATCTATCTATCTATCTATCTATCTATCTATCTATCTAAAGTTCTGTTGGTTGTTCCTAAACACGTACACACTCTCTATCTTTTCCTCATTACTTTTATCATTTATTTAATTCATCACGTTTATATTTAAACTGTTCATTTTTCACGTTTTTTTTTTATTTTTTAATCAAGCATTCTTAACATTCTGTTTCTTTGTTTCTTTTAAGATTCATTTATGCTTTCCTTTTTCTATTTATTTTGTTTCTTTCTTTGAACTCACTTCCTGTCTCTTTTCCTTCTAGTTTTCCCAATCTCAGTTTCAGATACTTTTTTGACATTTTATATATCTTTTTCTGTATTTATGCTAATACTTTTCAACAAATTTCTTTCTTTCTTTCTTTCTTTCTTTCTTTCTTTCTTTCTTTCTTTCTTATTGCTTTGTTTATCTTTGCTTTTCTTTGTTTTTTTAAGATTCATTTATCTTTCCTTTTTATAACTCTTTCTTTCTTTCTTTCTTTCTTTCTTTCTTTATTTCTTTCTTTCTTTGAACTTGTTTCTTTCTTTCTCTTTCCCTTCTCGTTTTCTCTTTTATCACTTTTAGATGCTTTGTCGACATTTTATCTATCTTTTTCCGTATTTATGAAAATTCTTTTTAACAAATTTCTTTCTTTTTGCTTTCTTTCTTTCATTCATTTTTTTTTTCATTTTATGCCTTTCAGTTTTCGCTTTGTTTCTCTCTTTTATCCTTTCCCTGTTTTCTTTCTTTCTTTCTTTCTCAACCCTCGATCTTTGCTCTTATTTAACAATTCCTCTTTCTTTCTTTCTTTCTTTCTTTCTTTCTTTCTTTCTTTCTTTCTTTCTTTCTGAAGCCATACTTAATCTCACTTCCACTTAATCATTGTATTCTTGTCCGCAATGACTGACTTAGTCATAGCTTGGCATCCACGCGTATAAAGAGACCTCCCCGTCCTCTCCCGCCATATTGTCCTCTCTTCCTAGGAGCTCCATCTGTACGTCGTCTTTTCTTTATTTCCATTTTTTCCACGATCACAATAATTATCAACATTAAAGAACCATTTGCTACATTTCAACGTCTAACCTCTTCCTGCCTAATTCAGTGTATTTCTGGATACATTTTCCGACAAGCGGAAACGTTCATTTTAAAATGCATTTCTTTTTCGTTGAATTACCATTCACATCTAAATTCCATTCCTCTTTTAGTATACGTTCCTTCAATATCGAGTGAAAAAATGCAAACACCAGTATTGTGCGATAAATTAAATTTAAATCTAAGTTTCAGTAAAGTTACAAGCGGGAAACTTGAAAAATAATAGTAAAGCACAACTTGTAATCAAATCCATTTTTTTTTACAAAACCAGTCCCTGTATTCCTGGGTTCGTATACATGTGACAAATATTAACAGATCAGTTAAGTGCCATACGTGATACACACTTGGGTGATCATGTCTCGAAAGAGACATGACTGATTGGGAAGAAGGTTATCCCGCAGTAGGATGCCATTACTTTCTGCGGTAGACTGCTTGCCAGCCAAGGCTTTGGAGCCAAATCTCTCCTGTTATTTAACCCATAACTGGAAGGAAGAGACGGATTATTTATTAAAAGGGTATTTGCGCGAAAATGAATGCAAGCAATTCAACTTGAATTCGAACTCTGCTCCCCGATTTCTCGTTCCGAGCCGATATTCACTGCACCACAACGCACATTTTGATAACGAACCCGAAAAGATTGTTTGTTCCGACACTGAAAATAAAGACTACAAGTGAGAAAGACCAAGAGTAAGAGAGAACGATTGGCTTTGAAAACGTAGGACAATGTTTGATACCAAAGGTATCAGGAACGACGACATGGTCATGCAATAAAATTCTAAGAAATGTACGCGTTTATATTGTCTTAGCACATATTTTTTTTTTACATTCATAATGGTTTCAACGGATGTGCGTTGTGGTCCAGTGGATATCGGCTCGGAACGAGAAACCGGGGAGCCGAGTTCGAATTCCAGTTGAATCCATTGTATACACTTACGTGCAAATACCCTTGGGAAAGGTATTAATCCGTCTCTTCCTTCCAGTTATGGGTTAAATAGCAGGACAGATTGGGTTCTATAGCCTTGGTCGGCAACCAGTCTACCGCAGAAAGCAATGGCAACCTACTGCGGGATAATCTTCTGCCCAGTCAGTAATGTCTCTTTCGAGACATGATCGCCCAAGCGTGTATCGCGTATGGCATTTAACTGACTGAATGGTTTCAATCCAGGCAAGCAGGACCGCCACTGATGCGCAGTGAGAAAGTGGGGGAAATGGACCAGGGTGTTGAATAAAAAATAAGAGAAAGATGGGAGTCAAGAAAATAGAAGATGATAATTGACGTTATATTTAAACCTTTGGAGATTGTAGCTATCAGGGAAGAAAGTAAACAGAAGGGAGTTCCACAATCATGAAGTGCGAGAAAAGAAGCTGTTGACTAGAAGTGGTGGTTATATTTGATTATTTTGTCCATAAATTCTGGGACCTAGATGTCAATCTTGTGACACAAATAAATTTATGTGGTCAGGACACAAAGAAAAAAAACCCGTCAGAGTAGAAGCCGTGAAAATAATTTCAACCCAGGCAAGACATGACCACCACAGGTGCCTTGGGATATTATAGTGAGAGAAAAGTAGGGATGAGAACAAGGTACAGTGAATGTTGAATAAAGGATAAGATAAATATGAGAAGCAAAGAGATAGAAGATAGCAACAGACGTTGAATTTAAATTTTTGGAGATTGTAGCTATCATGAAAGCAAATATACAGAAGGGAATTCCTCAGGTAGGAAGTGGGGAAAAAAGAAGCTGATTAGAAGAGGCGGTTACATTTAACTGTTTTGTCGATAAAAGGCTGGGACCTAAATGCCAGTCTAGTGGCAGGAATAACTTCTTGTGATCTGGAGAAAGAAGCTCGTCAGAGCAGGAGCCTTGAAGATATTTGTAGAAAAGACAGTGGGAAACCACATCCCATTGGTGAGAAAGTAAATGAAGTCGGGCCGCTAAATCGGGAAGGACTACGTTGCAGATCCTCCTCTGGATTTTTTCGAGAGCCCCCAGATGGATAGCATCCAAATATTTTAAATAAATACACTCGCTTATAATCCCGAATATTTGAAAAAAGGAAACCTTAATGACACATCCGAAATGCTACTAAGTCAAAAATAATGACATACATCAATCCTGGTTGCTTTTCGTAGATGCATGCATATTATGCACACTTTAATTAGTATTCTGTAATAAGCATTGAATCAGTCAGTTAAATGCCATATATGAGACAGGTTTAGGCGATCAAGTCTAGAAAGAGACATGACTGACTGGACAGAAGACTATCCTGTAGTAGGTTAGTATTGCTTTCTGCGGTAGACTGGTTGCCAACCAAGGCTATAGAACCCAATCTGTCCTGTTATTTAACTCATGACTAGAGGGAAGAAAAGGATCAATACCATTCCCAATGGTATTTGCGCACAAGTGAATGCAAGGAATCCAACTGGAATTCGAAAATAATTTTCCATCCTTTGTAGCTCTTAATATGTTTTTCTTTTTGCTATCACTCCTAATTCATGATCTTCAAACAATTTACACAACCATTTAGCAAAGTTATACATTTCTATCCTCTGTTCGTCTCGCATTTAGTATGCCTTGTGTGTGTCAAATTCTCCAAGACAGCTTACTTCATTATGCGCCTTAGAAATTTCAAATCTCTTTTTTCTTGATTCTAAATATAAAAATTAATTTTGTTATCATTTTCTTTAAAACTTCCTCTGTACTCAATGGTTACAGTGCCTTCAAAATCCTTCTGTCGGAGTACATTTCAGTTATATCAAATCTCTGTTTCATCTGTGATGAAGATTATTCGTCATCCACTGCCATATGGGATGACTGATATTACATAGCAGTAACATTTTTCTTTGTTTCTAACGAAATGGTGAAATTTAAAACCGCAAATTGATTTTTGTTATTATAGAGTAATAGATTTCACAGAAATTTCTAAAACATATGAAGATCGACCGGTCATTTAAAATCGGAAATTAAAGATTATTAACTGTTGTGTTATACTTAAATATTTTATTTTAATTGATAATATTCTTCAAATATTCATTTTAATCAGTGATAGAAGCCGTGGCTACAGCTGATTGTATAAATGCAGTAAGGATGTAAGCAATATTTTTAGAGTTAGATATCAGTATTTTCCAGGTTCTGTGATTTTTTTAAATGTATCATTTACCAAACAATTAGCATACTATTCGTTGCATGACGTATGAATTTTTATCACATGATGTCAATTTTGTTAAAATTTCATCCAAATAAAACAAGTTGTGGTTACTTTCTGTCAGAACTGACTTTCTGTCAGAACTGACTTTCTGTCAGAACTGACTTTTTGTCAGAACTGACTTTTTGTCAGAACTGACTTTCTGTCAGAACTGACTTTTTGTCAGAACTGATTTTCTGTCAGAACTGACTTTTTGTCAGAACTGATTTTTGTCTGAATTGACTTTCTGTCAGACTTAACTTTCTGTCAGCGTGGCTTTATGCGAGTAAGGCTTTTCTTTTTCTTTTACTTTATTTTTTTTACTTCTCTGTCGTGACGTATCCATTTAGTACGCGAATGATAATGACTCTCCACATCTTCTTATAATTTGTAGTTCTAAGTAATGTTTGTCTTTTTACTATCGCTCTTGTTCTCTGTTCTGATTTCCAAGTTAGCTGCCGTTACTCATTTCTCCTCTTATCTTCAATATGTTTTGTGAATGTTAAATTCTCCAAATTTTCTTTCCTCCCGTGTTCCAGAAATTTCAGTTGTCACTTTCTGGTTATAAAAATAGATGTAGTTTCCATTTACTTTAAAAATGTTTTTATTCTTATGTTCATTTTATGGTACTCTCAATATCTGTCCGTAGAAATATATTTCCGTTTGCATTTCTGCATTCATCGCCTTATAGGAGGATCAAGATTACATAATATTTAAGCACATCTTTTTTGGAATCGAGTATATGTCTTCATAAAAGACAAGGTATAAGAATTTATTATTCCCGTTTCAATGTTTGGTGTGTCTACATCAGAGTAATTCAGTTTGTGATTATTCTTTCTATCAAAAACGAATTTGCGTTTGTGTAAAGTAGTATCTGATCATTCTTATTTGTTGATCATATCCACCATAGTTTATGAATGTAGAATACAGCGCAGTACGTAATCTGTTCAATGAAACAACGTCAAAGATTAACACTCACGAATCAGACACTCTACTGAATCGGACTATATCGCTAATACCCTGGAAAATATGGTCGCCTTTATACACGTCGCATTGAATATTTTGAATCTTCTGATTGGTTAACCCTTCTATTGGCGAACTATCAAATGAGTAAGCACATGGCTGGCTTACTCGTATACAAGGGTACTCAAAATCTCCAACAACCTCTTCCGGAGGATAAAAGTATTTGTTCAGGGTCAACACTTATAAAGACATGATCGCTCAAGTGTGTATCGCGTATGGTACTTAACTGACTGTTACCTCTGTTGATCTGTCCACCATAGTTTATGAATATAGAATACAGCGCAGTACTTAATCTGTTCAATGAAACAACGTCAAAGATTAACACTCACGAGTCAGACACTCTACTGACTCGGACTATTTCGCCAATACTAGAGAAAATATGGCAGCCTTTATACTCGTTGCATTGAATATTTTCAGCCTTCTGATTATTGGTTAACCCTTCTATTGGTGAACTATAAAATAATTCAGCTCGTGGCTGGCTCACTAGTATACAAAGGTACCAAATAAACTCCAACACCCCCCGCCATTTTTCTAATCACAAAACAAAAAGATATATTTTATGAATACTAAAGTATTTGTTCCATATGAATATTGACTATACTAATATTTTACAAGAAGATTCCATAATATACCCAAAAGAAGATTCCATAATATACCCAAAAGAAGATTCCATAATATACCCAAAAGAAGATTCCATAATATACCCAAAAGAAGATTCCATAATATACCCAAAAAACTCCAACATTCTTCTTTTATTTATTCCTGTGCCTTCGCTAAAAATAAGACAGATATTATCCATTCTTTCTTTTTGAGTAGTTACTGTGTCTACCTTAGTGTGTTCAAGAAATTTATAGTGATATATTTGTATTTTAGAAAATGTACGCATTCGTGGTGGTCCAGTGGATATCGGCTCGGAACAAGAAATCGGAGAGCCGAGTTGGAATTCCAGTTGAAGTCATTGAATTCACTTATGTGCAAATACCCTTGGGAAAGGTATTAATCCGCCTCTTCCTTCCAGTTATGGGTTAAATAACAGGACAGATTGGGTTCTATAGCCTTGGCTGGCAACCAGTCTACCGCAGAAAGAAATGGCAACCTACTGCGGGATAATTTTCTGCACGGTCAGTCATGTCTCTTTCGAGACATGATCGCCCAAGCGTGTTTCACGTATGGCACTTAATTGACTGACGCATTGAAGTTTTTTCAACCTTTATAGTAACAGCATATATTATTATCTGAGTAATTAAAATAGATAGAAGATACAACGGGTTTTCTGAATATAAGCACTCGTACATGTCTATTTTTCATATGTGTGTGTGAAATTCCAAAAGTTGTGGGAGGCTTATATTTGAGGAGATTTCTTTATCTACTTCTTGGAATAATTTTCCTCGGTGGTTCGATTTAACAAAATTAAGGTCACACTCATTTACAGTTAGATCAACCAAATGCAGCCAATAATTCTACTCCATCAGCTTCTTTTCTCGCACTTCCATATACTTGCTTTCCAGACGGCTCGACCTAACGGAATTTAAATGCAATGTCAATACCCATCTCTTATTCACTTGACTCCAATTCTTTCTATATCAGCCCGTATATCTTGTTCTTTTTTTCTCTCTACCTTCACAACTGTCTTCACACCTGTGTCCCCTTCTTCTCTTGCCCTTTCTCTGACACTCCCTGTAACTGGTTTGACTTTCTCTTCACTCTTCTCCTAAACTTTTACTTTTATATAGCCCCCTGCGCATCAGTGGCGGTATCGCTTTGGTGTGAAACGATTAAAAAAAATAGGTGAGTATAGTCAGGTAAGTTTGTATGCTGCATACATTTTGTCTCGTGGTCATTGCCACATGAGGCTCGCTGGATGATGAAAAGGGCTCTCCAGAACGAAAAGAATACCGTTCTTTTTTCTTTTATTTTTTATCTTAAAATCATCCTGTGAGTAAAACAGAAAAAAAAAAAAAAAAGGAAAAAGATAAGTAAGACATTTCCATCATTTTCTTATACGCTTCTTTTGGAAACTCAGTTTAACAGTTGTTAGTCAATGTTTCTTGTCAGACAAGTGAGGCTATGTCACTAGAAAATCGGTGCTTGACGATTTCTTCTACGGGAATTGTGTATGTACCATAATACTTATTCTTAAACATATATTGTGTACATTTTGAGATATTACACTGATCATGTGAATCAATGGACTCGCAAATAAAGCTACTTTATACGGACCTAACCCCAATAATCTTAATCTGTTTTTATTTCTTTACTTTATCCTTTTTAATACAGTCGTTTCCACTATATAAAAAAATATATATTTTCATTGTATGTTTGTTCAGTATTTGGCAGAATTCAAGTGATATCACGAGGGTATTTCTCACTGTATATTTTATCTAAAACTACTACTACTACTATTACTACTACTACTACTACTACTAATAATAATAATAATAATAAGAATAATAATAATAATAATAATAATAATAATAATAATAAGAAGAAGAAGAAGAAGAAGAAGAAGAAGAAGAAGAAAAGAAGGATAAGGAAAAGAAGAAAAAATAGGACGGAAAAGTAGAAACACCAAATCCCAAATTTTATAAAATCTATCCCCCCCCCCCAAAAAAAAAAAAAAAAATACAAAAGAAACTCATTATTTGATATAGAAAGGACTGTACTAATGTGTACTGCTTACACATACAGAAAAAAAAAAAACTCTCTCGGTGAAATTTTTACTTCACATCTCCGGTAAAATACTTGATAAAAAGACTGGTTGACAAAGCAAAAGAGAAAACTGGAAAACAATAATAATCATAATAATCTGTCTCTTAGCAACCCATTTAGGAGAAGGAAAACTCCGAATCACAACCCGCAACTGAAGTTGTTAATTGCAGCGAGGAGTGAATGGCTATTGTGCTATGAGGTCACAATCGATCTTCTAAAGGCTTCGAAACCCTTTTTGTAAAAGACCGTTAACCAATATGCCGGACAACTTTGGGTGGACCCGTGCGTCACTCGTGGGAACAATATGAGAATTAAAAATAGAAACAAAACGTTTATTTTGGCTCTTTCAGTTAATAAACAGGGAACTCGTCCATCGAGAGGAAACTTACCTGAGGTTGAAAAATCTGCTGTAGGAACAAACTCTTACACAAATAATGAATCTTCAGGTCCCCACAACTGGTAGAATCCCAATGATGGCCCTGCAAATTCTCCAAGTAGATCCATAACCATTCATTTAAAAAAATAAAAAATAAAATAGCCCCGCGAGGAGTACAAAGTTGTTATGACTGCATTCCATAAAGCGTTTTACAAACCTCAGAAAAATAACACTCGCCAAACATATGACATTTGGCGAGAAAAGGCTAGACAAACAATTAGAAAGCAAACTGATAAAAATGAAATTTCTAATGTAAGATACATCATGTGAAATAGCCGATTGACAGAGACTGAAATGAAAGAGATAAAAATATTAGAAATTTAGGAAAGGTGTTATCTTAATCGGTTACAAGACAGCAATAAAACGGGTTCAAAACTCATTAAACAAAATTATTCTTCCGTAAACAAGAATAGTATACAAGAAGCCAAAAAAGCAAGCACGAGCTATTTAAGGTAGCCATAAAATCCTGAAATGGAGGAACGAGATCCACTTCCAAAATTACAACTAGCAAAGCATAACCTCGAAATTATTAAGCTCTACAATGCAGCACTCAAATTAATTTTAGATGAAGACACTCGTATAAATCTCAATGAAGCAATATATGCATCAGCAATAGCAGCAAAATGAATAAATAAATAAATATCAAAGTAAAAAAAGTTAGTCTCACAGACATGAAGATTCAGTTTGGAAAAGAAAATAGAAAAAGAAATCGAACAATTAAGAAGTTCATTATCTTTACTTGAAGAACTGGCAAGAGGAATAAATTTAAGAAATAGAAAATGCAAGAGAATCGAAAGAAAATACAATATTAGGAATGAAAATGAAGTCTTGCCAATACAACAAAAGACTCAAAGAAGAAGATTTTATGAAAAAAGACCTAGATTCTACAAACAGAATCAGATATTTCAAACATATGCAAATAAATTTTAGAGAGAAATAGGTAAACAAAGAATTAAAGTGACAGTCCTCTTCTATATGGAAGAGGTTATACTGTTCTGGGAAAATATGAGCTGTTCCTAAAGAACACAACAAATAAGCAGATGGGATTGAGCAAGATACAGAATTGATGAAAAATAAATCAAAATAAACATGGGCGAGAACCACTGAAAAAAAAGCACACAACTGGAAATATCCAGGAATAGATAAAATCCCTAAATTTTGGAAATACAGCACATGGAAAACACCTAGCCAAAGAACTTCAAGGAATGGTTAATGATCCATATAAGGTTGCGGGATGGATAACTAAAGGAATTACATTTATTCTTTCCAAATGTCACGAAAATCTACAAACCAATTGCATCCCTTTATAAAATGTACAAACTGTTGACGTCTATTTTGACAAAGCAGACATATTTCTTCTTGGAAAGAAATGACATACTACCTCTTGAACAAAAAGGGTACGGACGTAGCTCTTACGGATATAAAGACCAATCACTTATTAATAGGATGATCTTGGAAAACTGCATCAATGCAAAGAAAGAACTTAGTACAGTCTGAATAGATTATCGTAAGGTATTTGATAGTGTAACACATTCCTGGATCTTAATGTATTTAAATATAAACATGGTATCACCCGTTTTCATGAATTTCATCAAGCAATATATGTCGATATGGAAAATATCACTTTATTTCAATCATAAAAATGGAAACTATAAGCCTGGTGAAATAAACATCAACAAAGTAATATTTCAAGGTGACTCTTTGTCTCCTTTACTATTTTGTATTCCAACATAAGAAAGCTTCTTTCTAAACATAAAATGCATAATCTAAAGGCTGATGTAGACCGTCTATACAGACCTCGTAAAGAAGGTAGAAGAGGTCTTGTTCAGTTAGAATTGTTAAACCAGACAACAAGTATTGGCTTACTAACATAAATGGAAAGAATAAAAACCTCTAATGACACAATTAGCTAAACATGAAAATAGAAAAACAATATTCAATAATGAAAGAAGGCGTTAAATGCAAAGATTTACATTTAATAGATTCAGTAAAAACCAAAACAGAACCCAAGAATCAACTGTTGCAGCAAATATTGTGAAAAAGAAAACCAAGGAAAACGTTCTTGAATAGATGAAACAACGCCGGCAAGACAAACCTTTGCATGGCCAATATTCAGAATGTGCTAATAAAGCCAATGTTGATAAAGTTAATACTCATCGATGGTTACAAGCATCTGGATTAAAGTTTGAAACTGATGGCTTTATTCTTGCAGCGCAAGACCAATGTCTTTTCATTAGGAACTCTCTGGCAAATAGTATACATAATAATGTGGATCCAAAATACAGGTTCTGTGATAAATACCGAGAAATTATCTAATCTCAGGATGTTCTGTAATTGCTCTAAATGAATATAAATATCGTCACGGTAAAGTAAGGCAATATTTACACTGGACAATCGGCAAACACTTCTTTAAAAAATTAAATCGTTAGAAAACATCATTCATGTGAAAATGCTTATTAAATTTTATGTTTATTTCAAGCGGTAAGAGTTTTCATTGCCTCTTACTTTTATCTAAACTATATAAATTTTAGATACATATGAAAATCAGATAGTTTTTTAATCATTGCACAGGTAATAAAGCCTCTGAGACGTAAGATAGTTTTCTGAATGTGAGAAAACATGAGAAAATATCATAGTTTAGGATAACAAAAAAAGGTAATTAATTGCTTTGCTTGGAATGAAACGATTATGAAAAAAGAAGATGACGATTATTAAAAAAGAAGATGACGAAAGATAATTACTGAAATTTCTTTCGAATTTTTGAAGAACAAATTTGACTGGAAAGCAAGAAACCAGATGAGAATTCCGCAAGAGAGAAGCATGAGAAAAGAAACTGCTAACATAGAATTTATGTTTACATATAGCCATTTCAACTGTAAAATGATGAGACAGTAGCGCCAATCAAGTACTGAACCTAAATTAATAAAGTCTTCGTACCAACTAAGACCGTTCATCAGAACAATAACCATGAAATTGTTTACAGAAAATGCACAGGTAAACATATTTATAGCAGTGGAAAGGGATTGAAGGTCAGAACCAATAAAGTTGCAGATTCCTCTTTGTATTTTGCTTAAAATCTCTAAATCCAGACCAGATATGACCAGATTTACATAAAATTTTCAAAAATCTTGACCACTAGAAATTTTGAAGATCTAAATATTGAAGCAAACACATGAAATCCTACTTGTTGATAATCAATATTCAATTTAAAATATTTTTTATAATTATATAAATAAGCAACACCAAACACTAAGAAACCTACTTACGATTTTTGTTTACTAACTATTCATAATTGCTTCTCTCAAAAATGCTTTTCTGTAGATATTTGCATATAAACGTATATAGTTTGTAACTTTTAACATATTTCACGAAATCTAAACTTACTACAAAAGTATTCAAGATAATAAGAGCAGTCATATTCGGAAAGTTGTATAATCTTCAAGTAATACCTTCCTTGCCTTCATAAAATATCTTACCGCTTTGAATTTCATATACAAAACATGTGAAACTTCAAAAAGGAGAGCAAATGCAAGAGACATATTTGTAAATGCATTTCCTGAATTTCTTCTGGTTTATTACAAATTTTAACTGCTACCATTTCGATTGTCTACAGAGAAATTTTCCAATAAAATAATTTGGCGATTCTTTGATGTTGCAATTACAGTTTCTTGCGTTGAAGTAAATAATTTATTTTACATCGGAAAAGGTTTGCCATACTTCCTCTAAAAAATTGTTTAATAAAATTATGGAAAAATCATTTCCGAATTTTAGTCACTGATACACACGATGTAACCGACAATACACATATTTTTAAAAACAATCTTTGAGTTACGTATGCCGCAATTGTATTTTTATCAGGTAGAGTGTACTAATCAGGTAGTCTTGTACTAATCAAGATATTATCACTTGGAACGCACACACTCTCCCTGATATACTAATAGTTTAATTACATTCCTTTATGATAAAATAAGGAAAAACAATGTCTTCACTTCGGTGATGTAGAATACAAACTTTGAAAGAATTTGTGAGATATATTTTTCACACAGAAATTTTACACAAACAATTGCCCGGCGGGTGGGGTCAGGCGTGAATATATAGCTTAAATAAAAGCATTAGAAAAAGCAATAATATAAATAAAAAAAAGTGAAACGCATGATAGGAGTTCAAAAGTGAATTAATTCTTTTTATTATTACTTCCATTGTGTACTGATTAATATAATTCAAGGAAAATATCAGAATATCAGAAAAAACGTTAGATTTATAAACGCACATTTTGTTATTTTATGATGGTATTTATATCGACATGGCCTATTGCTGCACTGATATTATTTTTACTGAAGCAGGCAGACTGTTCCTGTATGCTAAATGCAGTAATGGATTCAATGAGATGAAATGTGGTCATGAACTATGTTTTGACTGAATGAGTGGTTGGTTTTCTACGGCTTAGCAAATCATTGCAGGTTGTTTAAAGCCAGAAAATATTTTTAGATTGTAAAATTTCTTTTATACATGCAATCTTAAAGAGACATCTGAATTTTTTGAGACATACAGTGAGGAAAGAAGGCCTGGAGAATTTAAAACTCGTAAGATACGCAACAGAAAATCAGCGTGTATCCAGCCTAACGAATTTGTGTGAATATTTGGTAGAACAGGGATTAAGAAGAAACGGATGGTTGTTTTTGTTTAGCTACATAGGTTATTTAATGTCAAAATCTAAATATTTTGTAGGTATCTTTTTGGAGAAAACAGTGGTTTTGTGATAGAAGTCGTACTAATTAATCCATAGCTTGGAGATAGAAGAAGTGAATTCATACCTTCCCTAAGGGTATTTGCTGATAAGTGAATGTAACAAACACAACAAGATTTGGAACCCTGCTCTTCGACTGATAATTGCGAGCCATTATCAATTACACTACACGCACATACAATACCTGGTATTCTCCAGCGGTCACCTGTCGAAGTACTGACCAGGATCGACGTTGCTTAACTTCGGTGATCGTACGGGAACCGGTGTTTCAACGCGATGTGGCCGTAAACCATGAACCATATTTGATTATGTTGTTTTGCAGTCTATTATGAACATTACTAAATCGTTTCTTTATACTTATTGAAAAATGCTCTTGGGTTGTCGAGAAATATCTGAAGGAATAGCGTCTATAAGATTGTAGATTCATAAATGTTCCTATTTTTTTTATTTTTTAGCCTTCCTCTACAGATTCTTAATTTCACTAATACCACGTAAGTATAAATATTAAAAAAATATTTTAACTTGTAAAAGTTTTTAAAATATATTGATTTCAGTCATGCGTAATTTCTGTTTTGGGGGAACCAACTGGGAAGTATGTTTCATTCGCTTACACACAGTAACCTTTAGGAAAGGTATGAAGCTATATATTTTCTCTCCAGTTAGTTGTTGAATAGCAGGGCAGTTGGATTTTATAACCGTGGTTGGCAACCAGTCTACAGCAGAATAAAACGGCAACCTACTGTGGGAAAATCTTCTGCATAGTCAGTCATGTATCGAGAGACATGATCACCCAAGTGTGTATTACGTATGGTACGAAAACTAACTAACTGAATTGGAATAGGAAATGTATAATTGTAACTACTCATATCTGCTGGTTAAGAATAAATCCAGAGTACGCTAAGCTGCCTTAGGTCTTTTTTTTTTTTCGCATAGCAGTGGCAAGGTACACAGTGGATTAAAGGAAAATATTATTTTGCTGCATAACAACGGAAGGTTCTATACAAGAAAACAGAAATAAAAAAAAATTATTTGGTCTGTTCTACCTACCATTCACCATATTCATTCGAGCTTGCATCAACCAATTATTATACTTTAATGTAAAAGCAAGTATCGCCTAAACCATGGAATTTTAATTAAAAGGTATCGAGAGGCTGCCTTTTAAGTGGCAACATGTCATTGCAAAAATGATGAATATGCAATTAAATAAAAAGCATTCGTATTTAGTTTTTGATCAGATACAATGCTACGAACTTATCGCTACCCTGTCGCTTTTTCCATGGTATATGTTCAGATAAACACCATTCACAGCTAAGAAGCACCTGGTTACTTACAGGGAGTCGAATCCCCAGAGTTATCCCCATATCCAAATATAAACAAGAAGATTCACCAGAAAGAATCGCCACTTTGTGAAACAGACTCTTGAATGAGTGCTTCCTTATACATTACCATCTTAATTTTTTATTTCGACACCTTGACGTGATGTAATGGTCAGCAAGCTTGTCCCACTAGAATAATTACAATTGAGTAGTGAGTTCGATCCTCACTGAGTGCCTCATATCTTCGACCTTCTGCTACATCTAAGTTGAGTTAATAAAATCATTATCTTAATTTCATCAAGTCAAAGGCCAATCATTATCGATCCACTTTTTCCTCATAATCTTCAGTTATCAACTTTATATGAATCAATTCATCCTATTTTAACAGAAATTTTCTAACGAGTGGCTCTCGAAACTTGTGTTGGATAAACATTAGTAAACTTTTTAGAAATTTTTTTTATACGAGTTTCATCTGATACGGATAGAAATCTGTAAGTTCCAGTGCTGATCAAACGCACTATTCTGGTAATATTCTGCAAGATTTGTTAACCAAAACTTTACAGAAGTCTCCTGAAATATTTGAACTTCGGAGACAAAGGAGGTCATGCAGATTATGCATCTAGCGGGGAACAAAATCACTGGGAAAAACTAAACAGATACACACTATGACAGCTACTCTAAGTAGATACTTATTAAGCTTAGATTTGTCTGACACAAAATCGCAGTAGTGGAATAACCGATAAAGAATAAATTTACTATACTAATAATTCAAGGCAAGAGAGACGTAGAAAAGTAGCAATTACGAGTTTGTGCCATCGGTTAGTAGATAAGGGATGGAGAAGACAGCAAATAAATAAATAAATAAATAAAATTAAAAAAAAACAATAATAGTCACAAAGGATAAGAAGTGGATATTCATAATCGTTAACTTGTGGTGCAGTGGATATCGACTCGGAACGACAAATCGGGCTACCGAGTTCGAATTCCAGTTGAATTTCTTGCATTCACTTATGCACAAATACCCTTGGAAAAGGTATTGATCCGTCTCTTCCCTCCAGATATGGGTTAAATAATAGGACAGGTTGAGTTCTATAGCCTTGGCTGGCAACCAGTCTACCAAAGAAAGCAGTGGCAACCTACTGCAGGAAAATCTTCTGCCCAGTCAGTCATGTCTCTTTCGAGACATGACCAAACAAAGCGTGTATCACGTATGACACTTAACTGACTGACTGAATATAACAGTTGAAAACGTGATTAAGGCTTCTACTGAGCATAAAGTGGGAGATCAGTTTTATATTGTTATGAAGTAATAAAATGAGCCAACACTAATTACTACTTAATAATATAATATAATACATCTCTTCCCCCTCTAGCTATGAGTCAAATAACAGGACAGATTGTGTTATGTAGCCTTGGCTGGTAACTAGTCTACCACAGAAAGTAATGGCAACCTACTGCGAGATAAATCACCTGCCCAGTCAGTCATGTCTCTTTCGAGACATGATCGTCCAAAGTGTGTATCACGTCTGGCACTCAACTGATTGACTGAAGGTACACTGCCTATAAAAGAAGAATACTAACACTTAGAAAAATCAAGATGATCGGAGACTTACAACTGATATATTTTTTATCTATTGCTAACATAACTTCTTTGTGTCGTGTCCGTTCAGAACGTGAATGACCGTGATTCTCCCCAATTTGTAATTCTTAGCAAAATTTAAATTTTGATATGACTCCTAATCTCTAATCTGCCAATTATTTACATATTACTCATTAGTTTGATTAGTAGGTTATTCGCATCTCTTCTTTGTTCCCCTTGACTCTACTGTTCTCTGAGTCTGAAATTCTCCAATCCCTCTTTTTTCTCATTTCTATTTTCTTTTCGTGATTGCAATTGTAAGTGTCACTTGTTCTGACATCCATTAATTTAAGCTCGCTGGGTAGTTTGTATCTTCTTAATTATCAATTTAATTATCATTTATCTTCTTGATTCCTATCCTTCTCTTATTTTTTTCTTCTACATCCTGTGTATCTTTCTTTCTTTTTTTTTTTTTACACTGTAACTCCTTGTGCACCAGTGGCGTTCCTGCCTTGCTTAGGGTGAAATGATAATAAAAACGTTTGTACGTTGCTTTCCGCTATTTCTCTCGGCTTCAAACTGTCCTGTGTGTATCAAATTTGCCAATACTCTTTTCCTCATTATGTGTTCAATAAATTATAATTGTCTCTTCTTGATGTAAAATTTGAGTTTCCTTTTCGTTTCTATTTTCTCTAAATCAAAGAAGACATGAGACTAACCTATCAATCAAACTAATCTCAGAAGTGATAAAAAAGACAGAATTAATTAATAACTACAAAGAACATGAAATTGAAGAGCCATGATCGTCAACGTCCTGAAGTGACACGGCAAATAGAAAAATTCACGATAAATGGCTGAACTATTAATGATGATCCATGTTTTGAACAACTTGAAGATCTCAATTTCAAGCCAGACATCATGTGAAATTCAAATGTGCAATATAAATGTCCTGAATCTCTGCCAGATGTCAATTTCATACCAGACATAATGTGAAACACGTATGCTTAATGTCTCGAAACTCTACCAGGTTTCAACTTCAAGCTAGATATTATGAGAAAATCATATATTTCATCTAAAGGTCTTTAATTTCTGCCAGGTTTCTATTTCATGCCAAACATCATGCGAAACTCATATGTTTGATGTAATTGTCCTGAATCTCTGTTACATCTCAATTTTTAGCCAGACATTATTTGACATTCATATGTTTGATGTAATTCTCTTGAATCTCTAAAAAGTCTCAATTTCAAACCCGATATTATTAGAAACTCATATATTTGATCTAAATGTCTTGAATTTATACCAAGTTTCAATTTTCTACCAGATATTACGTAAAATTCATATGTGCGATTTGTTGCTCTGAATCTCTGCCAGGTCTCAAATTCAAGTCAGACATCATGTGAAACCCATATATTTGATGTAAATTTTTGAACTTTTACCAGGTCTCAATTTCAAGCCAGATATTATGAAAAACTCATATATTTGATCTAAATATCTTGAATCTCTGCCAGGTTTCAGTTTCATACCAAACATCATGTAAAATCTATATGTGCGATATAAATGCCCTGAATCGCTGTCATGTGTCAATTTCAAGCCAGACATCATATGAAACTCATATATTTGATATAATTATCCTGAACCTCTACCAGCTCTTACTTTAAATCCAGATATTATGAGAAACTCATATATTAGAGCTAAATATTTTGAATCTCTACCAGGTTTCAATTTCATACCAAACATCATGTGAAATTCATATGTTTGACGTAAATGTCTTGAACTTCTACCTGGTTTTAATTTCAAGTCAGGCATCATGTGTGATTCATATATATGATCTAAGCATATTAGAAAGGTAGTCGGCTAATTTTATCACTCATGGAAGTAACCGACTCATTTTTGCCATGTTTTAATTTTACAGGAATCAGATTGGATGAAAAATAGATTAATGCTGCCATATCTTCACTGGATCAGCTGAATCCTCACTTATAAGCCTTGGAAGAACTCAGAACTGTTTAAGAAGTCGTATTTTCAAATTTTCAGCTTTGTTTAATCAGGTCACCTAAAATAAAGCACTAATGCCACTAAGATGCAAGGGGTTACTGGGAGTGTAAGATAATGAAAAGACTTGTAAATTAAAAACAAAACCATCGAAAACAGGAAACAACTGATAAAGCTCTTTTCTGTTCAAGAGAAATATGAGGAGTGTAAACCGGATATATGTATATATGTGTGTATTAATTTGATTCAATACAATGTTCTAAACGCACTCAAGTTACAAGAATACTGTCAAAATGGTTAGGATGGATGAAGCCTGTGACATGAATGAAAGAGAGGGTGACAGAAATGAAAGACTATGAGAATAAAGGGTATAGATAACGATTGACCCATTGTAGTGTTCAAAGAAGAACACTTATATGAAATTGTCCATGAAGGCAAATTTGAATACAAGCCTCAGTTAAGCAAACAAATGAAAAGTAATACCAGAAATCGAAATATTATTTGGTTGAACCCACCGTTTAACTTAAAAAAAAAATTAAGTAAGAAACATTAATAAAAAAACAACTTAAAACTAAATGAAATATTCAATAAAATGCCATATCTGGTCGGATGCTCCTGCTATTCACTTCGGTGTCTTTTACAAAATCCAACGGAGAATCTCTAATGTTATCGATCCCGACTTGGCAGCTCAGATACAGTCACTTTCTCACCGGCGCAATGCGGCTTCCCTGTGTCTCTTCTACAAATAATTTCACAGCTTCTGCTCCAATTAAAGTAACTCACTGGTGCCCCCTATATACGAATTTACTTGAGCCACAAGATTAGCAATTAGGTCCCACCCTTTTACTGTGAAACCAATAAAATGTAAACAGAAATTCTACTCCAAAAGCTTCTTTTTTCGCACTTCCCGATTGTGGAATTTCCTTCCGTTTACTAGCTTCCCCGACAACTATAATCTCGAAGAATTTAAATGTAAATTCAATAGTCATCTCTTATCTCACTAACCTGCATCCTCTCTCTCTCTCTCTCATGCTCATTTCTCAGTCCACTCCATTCTCATCAGTATTCTCATCCTTCTCTTACCCACTTCCTGACAAATCCTATAACCTGTCACTCTTTCTCATAACTTTCCTCCTATGTAACCCCAAAACTGTGGTAGTAAAATGCCTTGGTTGGGGCTATATGATTATAAGAAAATTAGAAATTCAATTAAATTAAATTATACCTCTATTAGTAATATAGAAAATTACATAAAAACAAACAAAACGCCAGACACTCAAAATATAACGTGCAACATAATACCACTAATAAAGAATGTAACTGTACTGACTAATAAACAAATGCCGACTAGACAGACTTAGTAAAACAGAAAGTGTTATTTACAAAGGAGAGGCACATGCATACATATGAACAAAGAAATCCATTTGGAATCTATGAAAAAGTATTTTTAAAAACATATATAATAAACACAAACCTTAAAAATTCTATCAAACTTGCTGACCATGTATGGAAATTAAAATAAAAAAAATGGAAAAAAACCCTGAAATAACATGAAGTATAATTAAAAATCCAAACCTTGCAACGCTGGTGATGTATGCAGATTGTGCCAAGAAGAAAAATTACTTGTAATATTGTTTCCAGAACAAAACAAAAAAAAATTCTAAATAAAATATCAGAAATAATGTCCAGATGTAATCACCCCCAAAAATATATCCTAGGATCTGTATGATCTGGAGGAAAGTGTTTAAGATCCTTAAGTAACTACTCACTAATTTTGAAATTTTACGGGTGTTTCAAAATGTTCAGTTGCGCGTTCCTAAGAATCCCAGTTATATGTTTGAAAACGTTGTAAAATCAGTTATTATAAATGGCCTGATGATAGCGAAAGATTGAAACCTCGTTTCCAAATTATATATATATATATATATATATATATATATATATATATATATATATATATATATATATATGTCTATAAAGGCAAAAGGAAAACTTATCATAGCCCAAGAAGAAAAATTAGTTGTAATATAGGTTCCAAAACAAAAAAAAAAAAAAAATACTAAATGAAAGATCAGAAATAATGTCTAGAAGTAATCACACGAAAAATGCATTCTAGGATTTAAGAAACCTGGATGAAAAACATTAAAGTATATAAGTAACTTCTCCGTAAATTTGAAATTTTACAGTTGTTTAAAATTTTTACTTTTAAATCATGCAAAAAATGACTTAAAAGTAAAAAAAAGGCACACTTTTTGATAAGACATACAGAATAGATAAGCATCTTCATCACTACAACATCCTAAATAAACACGAACGGAGTTAGGAAATAAAATAGCAATTAACAAATCCGTAATCTACAGAATAAACTAAGTACGTTGATTTCTAAAAGCAAATAGTCTAAAGTCGGCAGAAAGGACTTAATTAAAAATTTATCCAAATTCAAATTATATAATAAACATTTATTAAAACACATACCTCGAAGATTTCAACTTAAGTCTAAAATGTGTCACCGGGTTGCCGAAAAATTTGATCAGGGATTTCATAATTAAAATCTTGCAACGCAATGACTAGGATTTCAAAAAAAGAATATATCCAGGATCTAATTAAGTCCATATTTAAAAAAATAAATAAAAGCACACTTCCTCATAGATACATAAAACCCTTGAAAGAAATTTAAGCAAGAAAAACATTCATATATCCTCTTCCGGCAAAAGATTGTAAATATGGATAAACACATTTAGCAACAAAAAATTATGCACCTCGTCGATGATGGTACAAATAAACGAACTCAAGGTCATGAAAGAGACACAAAAAGATCAAGAAATTATTAAAAAGTGAATACAATCCCTGGTTAAAACTCATCAAATATCACACTACGGATTACCTAAAAATTTAAACCAGACATCACTATGGAAACTATTATATCAGAAATAGGCATCTATCTTTATTGTTACTTCTGGGTGTTGACTTTATTGTCCACTTCTATATTTATGTACACTCTATTCCCCGTTATTGAGCACTTTAGTCCATAAATATATTATACCATAAAAGTATATTTTTCATATATATATATATATATATATATATATATATATATATATATATATAACAAAGTATAGGGTAGGTATAGGTGAAATATTCCGTATCCAAAGAAACACTATTCTTAAAAGTGCTTAATACAAAGTGAGACCTAATAATATTTATTCAGAAATTGTAACATTGCCCACTCCTATATTTACATACGCTCTATACCTTATATTGAGCACTTTAATCCATAAATATATCATAAAATAAAGCTATATATATATATATATATACACACAAGTATAGGATTCGTATGGGTGGAATAATATTCCGTACACAAAGAAACACTATTCTTAAAAAAGTGCTCAATACAAAGTACAGCTAACAACATTTATTCTGAAATTATAACATGTATATGCTATAAAATCACTACAAAAGTAGCTATTTTGTTTCGACAATACTTGCGTCTTATCAAGTGCTGTGGTTTATTTCCAGTTGAAAATTTCAAAAGGTTAAAGTCAAGCCAAACCCCCTTAATCAGGGAAGCATTGTTGCATATACAGTGTGAACCAGTCAAGATAAAGTAACTTCTAACTTGAAGAATATGTGAGCAGACTCAAAAACAATTTTTGGAGGCAAATAGATAGATAGATAGATAGATAGATAGATAGATAGATAGATAGATTAGAAATTATACTTTGGACATGAACAATCTACAGTAGAAATAGACCCCATAATTTACTTTAACTGTATGATCTTTCTTCATATGATTTTATCTTTATTTTTCATTACAAATTGTAATCTATTTAATGTTTTAAATTTAAATTTTATTTTTAACATTAATTCTTCTTTTAATTTAATTTTTCAATTTTTCAATTTTTTAATTTAATTTTAATAATTTTTTTCTAATTATAATAAATTAGAAAAAAATTAGTACTAATGAATTCATATCTTCGTCCTGTATTTTTAATTATCCTTAAATCTGCGTTTTTGAATAATTCCTATGTCTGTGTAATTTGATTTTCCCGTTTTTTTTTTGGTTTTTTTTTTAAGCCAAAGATTTTGTCTTATACAATGTTATTAACAAATGTATCTATCTACAATTTCTTTCCGGTCAATGTTTGTAATTATTATTTCTTTGCAGCTCCTGTTGTCTTCCCCAACACTTCCTTCCTCCTGTGCATTTTCTCACTTTTTCCTCTTTGTTAAGTTCAGATGTCGCGTGACCGATGTTTGTATAGGCTTATACAAATTTGGGGTCTATTTCTACTTGAGACGTCTTTTATTGGACCTTTTCTCATGTTTCTTTATTTCTTTTTTTCTTGTTTCCCACTTTGTTTTTTTTTTTATTTCCTGTGTCCTTCTCTTTCCCCTGACCAGATATGGCAGCAATATTCAATGCACGGGCGGATGATAGATTTGTATATGTGCAGGATTGTTTTGGCCGGAAAAAAACTTCCTCGCCCTACACAGAGAACCGACTTTATTAGCAGCGGATTTAGCTATCGATTCTGTATAGTTATTCCACTTGAGATCTGATGTGAGAGTTAATCCGAGGAGACGCAGTGTTTTACTTTCAGCGAGAGAAGCCTGATCCATGCTAATGGGTGGAAGGAACGGTTGTCTGTGGTGGTTATTAGATAGCAGCTTTGTTTTGGAAGCATTAAAATTTACGAGCCATTTCTTACCCCAGTTCACCACGGATTGGTCTTTTTCAAGCTTGACAGCGAGGTTTGCTTTGTCAGCCTCGGAAGATTTTTGATCGAGACGAGAGTAAACCGTACTGTCGTCAGCATATATGCCCACTTGGGATCTTATTACGCCAGTGAGATCATTAATATAGATAAGGAAAAGCATAGGACCTATAACAGAACCTTGAGGAACACCCGCATTCATGTGATAGTATTGGGAGGCTTGTCCGTTCAATGTTACCCTCATTGTACGGTTTGAAAGGAAGGACTGGATTAGGTCAAACAACTGTCCAGTTATGCCATAACCCTGCAGCTTGCATAAAAAGCCAACATGCCAGACTCTGTCAAATGCTTTGGAGATGTCAAGGGTAACAGTTCGGGCTTCGCCGTTTTTGTCGAGGCCTGGTGTATATACTCAGTGATGGTCGTGAGAATATCAGCATTAGACCTGGTGAAGTGGAAGCCATACTGTTTGTCAGAGAAGAGTCTGTGAGCTGTGAAATGTTGTACCACCTCGATGTTGATGATGCCAGAGATCGGTAGGAGACAGATTGGGCGATAATTAGTCAGAGGGTTCTCTAATATTTTTATATATAGGAACCACGGAGGAGAATTTCCAGCAGGCAGGAAAGCAGGAAGCAGAAAGGCATAAGTTATAGAGTTTAGAGAGAACACAGGAGAGTTCAGGAGCACATTTCTTTAGAACAATGATGGGTATTCCGTCGCCACCGCTCGCCTTATGAGGGTTAAGCTTAGAAATTATTTTGGAGACCACCGAGGGAGTAATTAGTATGTCAGTCAATTGGGTCTGGGTTCAGAGAGGGAAGTTGTGTACAGATACTTTAGACGAGTCCAGTGTCAAGTTAGTCGAGAATCTGCGAGCGAAGCACACAGCCTTGTCTGTTGAAAAAGTGAGGACCTCAAATTCGTTGATTAGAGTGGGGATTGTGGGGTTTACTGCTTTTACAGAGCGTCCAGTAGTCTTTGGAGCCGAACTTACGGGATGCTATGCGCTGCTTCATTTTGGCTGCAAACATCAGCTTAGCTCATTTAATTACCTTCTTGTACTCATTGCGAGCCGAGGTAAAAAGGCGCCTGTTATGGTTTGACATGTGACTCTGGTAAATCCGAAAGAAGTGATTTCGGTGGGCGATGGCAGGGGATAACCAAGGGGATGCGTGTGATTTAAGTCTCAACTTTCTGGCAGGGATGAAAACATCGATGCCAGCCTTAACCCAAGAGAAGACCTCAGCCGCACAGTTTTCAACAGGAAGGCTAAATACATTATTCCAAGGAACGTCACTCCGGAAATCGCGGAACGAGACCCAATCAGCTCTTTAGTAGCAATAAGATATTCTGCTGGTCTAGGGTTCTTGGGTGGGGTGGAGGCGGAAGGAGATTCTGACGGAAACTAAGGCATGGTCAGAGTTTCCGAGAGGGCTGAGTTGCTTGACATTGCAAGAGTCAGGGGTGGAGGTAAAGCACAGATTTAGCAGTGAGTCGTGTCCGTTAGGGTTATTACAGAAACGCGTGGGGAACTCTACCACCTGCATAAGGGACTGAGTGATAGGAAAATTCATGGTGTGGACACCAGCAGGATCTGTGACGGAGTTATCCAGCCACTCAGCATGATGGGCGTTAAAGTCGCCAAACACAAATATATGGGCAAACGGGTGGGAGGAAATGACCTTGTCGATATTGTTGGAGATGCTGTCAAGAACAAAGCGGGAGATGATGGGGAGCGGTAGAGAGGAGATAGCTAACTGAGCTTAGAAGGGAGACACGGAAACACATATAAGAATGATGATTCAAGAGAAATCATCCTAGCAAGAAGAAGGCATTTACTGACGTAAACGCCAAGCCCATGCATGTGGACTTTGGAGTTCTTTCTGAAGATAGGAAGGTAGCCAGAGATAGAGAAGTCAGAAGAGGGTGTTGAGGGGTTGAGATATATCTCACAGAGAGCTAAGATGTCAGGGGACTTTTGATGGAGGAAAGATTCAACATTACTGAAGTTGGTTCGAATACCGCGGATGTTAAGGAAATGTTAAGAGGTTTAGGTGATTTTAATTTGCCTGGTTTAGCTTTTTGGCGGAGATATAAATGTTCATGTTTAATGTTGTTGTTGTAGAGAGACCTCGAGTAGAGGAGGCAAACGGTCATTAGCTGTGACATGCACTGGAAGCGGGCTGCAGCAAAGTGTGGCCTCGGGGTTGCCCACCGGAATCACCTGCAGGGACACCTATCCATGTGCAACATGTCACTGCAAGAACCCTGATATTATGCAACTGTTGATCAGAGCCGCCACTCTTGACGCTACGCAAGAAGTAGGGCTCCTAACTACCAGTTGAAAGTAGCAACCAGAAAACTGCCAACCCGGTACTCTCACAATGAAGAGACGTTGCCACCGACTACGCATATCGCAGGAAAATCACAGAAGCAACATTACAGAGGGGGTCTGAGGAGAGAAAGAGAGACGGAGACCACTTTCTGAACAAGGAACAAGGGATGGGCCTCCACACCTGTTCAATGGATGTGGGCAGAGTGTGAACCGGTCAAAAGAAGGGTCTGTCTACTCCAATTTAAAAAGAAAATAAAAAATGAAAAATAAAGTTTCAACTTAGTTAAAGTCCAAACTACCTGCAACAAAAATTTCTGACTAGTTAAAGATAAACTAAATAGCAGAACGTTCAATTGAGCAAAGAAAAATAGTCACAGAGAAATACAACAAATGACTACATTGAAGAAATTCAACTCTGAATAGAATCTACCCACTGGACATGAGAAAAAGTGACGATTTTTTAGGGGTGGGGAGGAATAAACATTTTACTTTTAGCAACGGCCAGTAATCGAACTGGGCTGGGGAATCAGATATCTTACTACACCATTACCCTAACTAAAGGATTGACCAACTAGCAGACAGGGGTTTTCATCCGGGTGATAAAGGAAAGAAAATGGAATTTTTCATTTGGAAGTTAGTTGATTACGCAACCTTGGTTTCAACTTTTCGGTATCTTCAGACGTTTCATTTCAATCGATTCTCCAACGGTTTTTTTTCAAACTTCTAACAGAGATTTTCAGACCACAAGACTGAAAGTTTGAAATAACTGAAATTTCAAAATAAGGGAGGAGTGTTTTAATAATTGTAAACATATTCATACGGGTTTGTATGATTTTAAAAACCATTTTCTGATGTGTCTACATTCGGAGATACATTTATTTAGTAACCTTTCACGTTCTGAAAACAATATTATGGCTAACTTTTCTTCTTGGTACAAACTTCAGGCATCACCACCCTTTTAAGGTCTGTTTTTTTAATGTACTCCATGTTACATCAGGGTCTATGCCCTTTTTTCTTTCAATTTCTACACGTGGTTAGCCAGTTTGGTGCTATTTTTAAGGCTCTCTAGCTTTAATATAGATCTGTGATTATACCAGTGGTTTAAAAAAAAACCTTCAGTACGCCCACCTAAATTTACATTTGTCCATTTATATCCTGTTACTTTTCATGTATAACTTATAACTTATAACGTATAACGTATAACTTATAACGTATAACTTATAACTTATAACTTATAACGTATAACTTATCCTGTTACTTCTGTTTTGTTTTGTAAATAACTCCTTCTGTTTTACAAAACCAGTTAAGTGGATATTACTAAAAAATGTAACTGCAAAGACAAAAACAAATACCCGCTTAACGCACAATGACAAACGTTATGAAAGTTTAGTTCTTATTTTGATATTTTGTAGTGATGAATTTCTGCTTTCTGGCATATGTTTCTTTTATTACTTTTAAAAATTATGTATTGACGTCACTGTCGTTGATCACCATCCCTGCCACATCACATTTCTAAGATTTGATTATTTTACTCTTCGAGCATTTGAGCAATGATGAGGTTTATGGAAAGGATGGAAACGAAAAGGAAGAAGGAGGGCTTGGAGAACCTGATACTAACAGGTCAGTTAAAGGGAAGAAGAGTAACGTATTTGACGGGCCTGAACAGGTGGATGTCAGAACGGGGGTTGCGTAGTTTAACAGGCGAAAGCATGTAAGAGCCACCAGGGATAGAGAGACGAGGAAGGCCATGATTGGCTACGTCCTGAAAGGGCAATACACATAGAACAAGAAGAATCTAAACAAACAATAAATAAATCCTCGAGAATGTAAGGGTTTACTGGGTGTTAATATATATATATATATATATATATATATATATATATATATATTTGTGTGTGTGTGTGTGTGTGTGTGTGTAAAGAGAGAGAGAAGGAGAGAGAGAAAGAGATATATACAGATATGAACAGACATAGATATTGATAGACTGACAACTAAATATTGCATGCCTCATTCATAATATAAATTATAACTGTAACCCCCTTCTAGGAAATGGCTCTCAAGCCTGATAGATAGATAGATAGATAGATAGATAGATAGATAGATAGATAGTAAATCATTAGACATCAATCTTAGAATATATTTGTGTATTTCTAGGTTGCAAAGCGTTACACCGTAATATGTCAGTCAGTTAAGTGCCATCGCTTGGGCGATCATGTCTCTTTTGAGACATGACTGACTAGGCAGAAGATTATCCCGCAGTAGGTTGCCATTGTTTTCTGCGGTAGATTGGTTGCCAGCCAAGGCTATAGAACCCAAACTGTCCTGTTATTTAATCCATAACTGGAAGGAAGAGACGGATTAATACCTTTCCCAAGGGTATTTGCGCGTAAGTGAATGCAATAAATTCAACTGGAATTTGAACTCAGCTCCTCGATTTCTCGTTCCGAGCCGATATCCACTGTACTCTTCCTTAAAAATATTTCAGTTCCCTACCCAAGACAAATATTTACAACCCCCGAAGTTTTCTGTTATCAATAATCAAGGAAGAATGTTAAAAAAATAAATGGCTGGATATTTACTGACTCATTTAACCCAAATTCAAAAATATACAAATAGAAAATCAAGATAAAGATTAAAATAAATAAAAGAAAATAAATATTATAATAATAAAATAAATAAAGATAAATAAAAAATAAAATGAATAACATGAAATATAATATAAGAATTAAGATAAAAATAAGTAATAAAAATAAATAAAAGAAAATAAAAACTATAAAATAAAATAAATAAAAACAAAAAATAAAAAAGTAAATAAAATAAAATAAATAATAAAGTAAAAATAAAATGTAATAAAATAAAAGAAGTTAATGAAAAAAAATAGAATAAAATAAATTAAAAATAAAATGAATTAAAAATAAAATAAAATAAATAAATAAAAAATAAAATAAAGTAAAACAAAAAATCTTAATTAAAATTTAAAAGAAAACTCATGATAACAATATATAAAAAAGACATGATACTTTGAATGATTTTTTTTTAACCCGGACAGATTTATATAGCTTCTATAAAAAAAGAAAAAAAAAAGAAAATAAATAAAAGAATTTTAAAAAGTATATAAAAGAAAAGCAAAATTAACGATTCTTCCCTCTCTCTTTTTCTGGCGATGTTTCTCTATAATCATCGACGGAATCTCTTGATTCTTGGATAACCTTCTTTTTCCAAGAGTTGACATACACATAATCCCTGCTCCAATATATATTTTTGCGTATTCATTGTAACGTTGGCACAATCTCGGTCGCCATGCTTGTCAAACCGCGTTATTCACGTACTTCATCAACATGGCGATTAGTATTCTGCTCACGGTTGACAAGGACGCTGAGCGTCTGCGATTCATCCAACTTCCCAGTAACAAAGTCCGGCGTAGATTAAGAGGCGATGACGTCATTACATAGATATTTGATTGGTTACTTCGTTGTAGACAAGAGTATACGTCTCTCTCTTACACTCACACACACACACACGCACACACACACACACACACACACACACACACACATGCACGCAAACACACAGGCACATTCTTTTTTTTCTTCTGTTCTTGACATTCTGAATGAGGTTACGCATGACTTGAATTTGCACACATTCTAGAATAGTCCAGCTCGTGCTAGTGAATTCAGTCGTGCATGCAATAGAGAACGCAGAAAAAAAAACACAAAACCAAATAAAGATATCTACATATGTTTTGGGACCTGAAGCAGAAATTGACGATTTCAGTACTAGGGTCATTTTAATTGATTTTAACTCAAAATAATGCTCAGGAGCCACACAAAGTCACTGAATGAAGTTGTTTATGAAAATAAGATGATGACGAAGATGTAATGCACGCAGATTATGAGAATATGCAGGATAAATAAGGTTGACCATATATTTGAAGAAGATAAGGTTTCAGAGATCAAGGAAATCATTATCTCGGGATCTTTTTCTGGAAACGTGGCTTCTTTATTTGGAGACGGTAAAGAAACGGTAATGTTTTGGTTTCCAGAACTTGCAAGTGGAGAGTCGTTTTAGAAGATTAGGAAGGAGATCGAAAAAGACTCATTAATGAAGCTTTTAAAGCTGTAATCAATAATGGTCTAAAAACGTCGAGAACTTGTAATACATTTCATCGACTGGAAACCATCTTACGCCCTTTAAAATTTAAGAAAAGAAAAACTTAGTAAACAAAGGACGAAAACCTGCATTATTCACAGACAAAACTATAAAAATTATTAATTTTGGTACTGTTTTATTGCATGTGATGGAAAACGTTTGTGCTATACCAGTAGAGAAATGCCAAAACTACAATGAAATTCCTGATTCCATACGTATCCACGTAATATCAGAAAGTAGTGGACGGAAAATATCAAAAGAACGTGGATGAAAATATCAGAATAATGTGGATGAAAAATATTAGAAGGATGTGGACGAAAACTATCAGAAGGATGTGGACGAAAATATCAAAGTACGTGGACAAAAATGTTAGACAAATGTGGGTAAAAATATCAGAAGGATGCAGACAAAAAATATTAGAAAGATGTGGATGAAAAATATCAAAAGATGTGGACGAAAAACAGCAGAAGAATGAGAAGGAAAGATAAAAAAAGATGTGAACAAAAAATATCAAAAATGTAGACGAAAAATATTAGAAGGATGTAGACCAAAAATATCAGAATGATGAGGACTAAGAATATGAGAACGATGTGGATGAAAAATATCAAAAAGATGTAAGCGAAAAACATCAGATGGACGTGAACGAAAACTTCAGAAGGATGTGGCCGAAAAAGATGAGAACGATATGGACAAAAATATCAGAAGGGTGTGCACGAAAAATATGAGAAGGATGTACACGAAAATTATCAGAAAGATATGGACGAAAATGATCAGAAGAATGTGGATTAAAAATATGAAAAAGATGTAGACGAAAAATATCAGAAGGATGGGGACGAAAAATATCAGAAGGATGGGGACGAAAAATATCAGAAGGATGGGGACGAAAAATATCAGAAGGATGTGGATGACAAATATCAGAAGGATGTGGATGACAAATATCAAAAAGATGTAGACGAAAAATATCAGAAAGATGTACACAAAAAATACCAGAAGGATGTGGACAAAAAATATCAGAAGGATGGGGACGAAAACTATCAGAAGGACGTGAAAAATAATAACAGAAGGATGCGGACAAAAAATATCAAAGTATGTTGACAAAAGTATTAGAAAAATGAGGGCAAAAATATCAGTTGCATGTGAACGAAATGTATTAAAAAGATGTAGATGAAAATATCAAAAGGTGTGGACGAAAAACAGCAGGACTATGGGGACAAAAATTAAAGAAGGATGTGGATAAAAGATGTAGACGAAAAATATTAGAAGGATGTGAACGAAAAACAACAGAAGAATGTAGACCAAAAATATCAGAATGATGTGAATGAAAAATATCAAAAAATGTAGACGAAAGATATCAGATGGATGTGAACGAACATTTCAGAATGATATGGACGAAAAAGAACAGAAGGTAGTGGACGATAAATATCTGAAGGATGTGAAACAAAAATATCAGAAGGAAGTGGATGAAAAATATCATAAGGATGTAGACAAGACATTCCAGAAGAATTTGGACGAAAAATATTAGAAAGAAGTGGACGATTATTATTAGAAGGATATAAAGGAAAAATATCAGAAGGATGTAAAGGAAAAATATCAGAAGGATATAAAGGAAAAATATCAGAAGGATGTAAAGGAAAAATATCAGAAGGATGTAGACGAAAAATATCAGGATGTAGACGAAAATTTTAGAAGGATGAGAACGGAAAATATTAGAAGAATGTGGATGAAAAATATCAAAAGGTTGTAGACAAAAAATATCAGAAGGATATTGACGAAAATTTCATAAGGACGTTGAAGAAAAGTATATGAATGATGTCGACAAAAAATTCCAGAAACAATAAATACAACAAGGATGTGGACAAAAAACATCAGAAGGATGTAGATGAAAAATATCAGAAGGATGAGGACGAAAATATCAGAAAAGTGTGGAGAAAGATTTTAGATGGATTTGGACGAAAAATATAAGAAGGATGTGAACCAAAAATTATCAGATGTATATAAACAAAAAATATTAGAAAGATGTTAACGAAAAATATCAAAAGGTTGTAGATGAAAATTATCAGAAGGATGTAGACGAAAGTTTTACAAAGATGTGGCCAAAAAATATTAGAAGGAAATAGACGATTAATATCAGAAGGATGTACACGAAAAATATGAGAAGGATTTGGACAAAAATATCAGAAATATGTGGACGAAAATATTAAAAGGATGTGAACGAAAAAATCAAAATTATATAGACGAAAAATTTAAGAAGGATATCAGGAAATATATCAGACGAATGTGTACAAAAATTTCAAAAGGATGTTGAAGACAAGTATATGAAGGATGAGGACAATAAATACCTGAAGTTTGTGAACGAAAAATAACAGGAGGAAGTGGACAATTATTACCAGGAGAATGTGCACGAAAAATATCAGAAGGATGCAGACGAAAAATATCAGAAGGATGCAGACGAAAAATATCAGAAGGATGCAGACGAAAAATATCAGAAGGATGCAGACGAAAAATATCAGAAGGATATGGAAGAAAAATATCAGAAGGATATAGAAGAAAAATATCGGAAGGATATAGAAGAAAAATATTAGATGGATATGGAAGAAAAATATCAGAAGGATATAGAAGAAAAATATCGGAAGGATATAGAAGAAAAATATTAGATGGATATGGAAGAAAAATATTAGATGGATATAGAAGAAAAATATTAGATGGATGAAGACGAAAAATATCAGAAGGATGTAGAGGAATAATATCAGAAGGATGCAGACGAAAAATATCAGACGGATATGGAAGAAAATATCAGAAGGATATAGAAGAAAAATATCAGAAGGATATGGAAGAAAAATATTAGATGGATGAAGACGAAAAATATCAGAAGGATGTAGAGGAATAATATCAGATGGATGTGGACGGAAATTTCAGAAGGATGTGGACAAAAATATCAGAAGGTAGTGGACGAAATATAGCAGAAGGATGTACACGGAAAATATCAGAAGGATGCAGACGAAAAATATCAGAAGGATGTAGAGGAATAATATCAGATGGATGTGGACGGAAATTTCAGAAGGATGTGGACAAAAATATCAGAAGGTAGTGGACGAAAGATAGCAGAAGGATGTACACGGAAAATATCAGAAGGATGCGGACGAAAAATATCAGGAGTTGGACAAAAAATATCAGAATGATGTGGATGAAAAATATGAAAAAATATAGACAAAAAATATCAGAAGGATAGGGACAAAAAATATCAGGAGTTGGACTAAAAATATCAGAATGATGTGGATGAAAAATATGAAAAAATATAGACAAAACATATCAGAAGGATGGGACGAAAAATATCAGAAAGTTGTCGACAAAAAATATTAGAATGATGTGGATGAAAAATATAAAAAAGATGCAGACGAAAAATATCAGAAGGAAGAGGATGAAAAATATCAGATGGATGTGGACTAAAATTTCAGAAGTAGGTGGACAAAAATATCAGAAGTATGTAGACGGAAAATGTTAGAAAGATGTTGATGAAAAATATCAGAAGAATGTAGACGTGAAATTCCAGAAAGATGTAGACGAAAATATCAGAAGAGTGTGGAAGAAAAATATTAGATGGATGTAGACGAAAAATATCAAAAGAATGTGGACGAAAAATATCAGAAGGATGTGAACGAAAAATATCAGAAGGATGTAGACAAAAATCTTAGAAGGATAGGGACAAAATATATCAAAAAGATGTAGACGAAAAATATCAGAATGACGTGGATGAAAACTATCAGAAGGAGGTAGAAAAATATATTAGAAGGATGTAGACGAAAAATATCAAAAGTATGTAGTCGAAACATATCGGAAGGGTGTGGATGAAAAATATCAAAGGATGTAGACGAAAAATATCAGAAGAATTTGGTCGGAAAATATCAAAAGGATGTGGACAAAATTTCAGAAATTTTGGAAGAAAACCGTCAGAAGCATGTGAACAAAAAACATCAGAAGGATGTGGAAGAAAAATATCAGAAGTATGTGAACGAAAACTTCAGAAAAATGTGACCAAAAATATCATAAGGATGTGGACTAAAATTTAGAATGATATGGACGGAAACATTCAGAAGGATGTGGACAAAAATATAAGGTTGTAGAAGAATAATCTCAGAAGTATGTTAACGTAAAATATCAGAATGATGTAGACTAAACTTCAGAAGGATGTGGACAAAAACTTCAGAAGGATGTAGACGAAAAATTTCAGAAGGATTTGGACAAAAAATATTAGAAGGATGTGGACGAAAATTATCAGAAGGATGTAGACAAAAATTTCAGAAGGATGTGGACGAAAAATATCAGAAGCTTGTAGACGAAAAATATCAGATGGATGTGGACGAAAATTTCAGAAGGATGTGGACAAAAAACATCAGAATGATGTAGATGAAACATATTAGGCTGTGGACTAAAACTTTTAGAAGGTTGTGGACAAAAATTCTCAGAAGGATGTGGACGAAAGATATCAGAAGGATGTTCACAAAAATTTTCAGAAGGATGTGGACAAAATATATCAGAAGTATGTGGACGAAAAATATCAGAAGGATGTGGAAGAAAAATATCAGACGGTTGTAGGCGAAAAATATCAGAAGGATATAGAAGAAAAATATCTAAAAGATGTAGACGAAAAATATTAGAAGTATGTGAACGAAAATTTCAGAAGAAGGTGGACAAAATTATCAGAAGGATGTGTACGAAAATTTCAGATGGATATGGACGAAAAAATATCAGAAGGAAGTAGATGAAAAATATCAGAAACATGTGGACAAAAATTTCAGAATATTGTAGATGAAAAATATTAGATGGATGTGGACAAAAATTTCAGAAAGATATGGACAAAAAATATCAGATGGATGTAAACGAAAAATAATAGAAGGATGAGAACTAAAAATATCAGAAAATATTAAAACGTTGTAGACAAAAATTTCAGAAGGGTGTCGACGAAAAATATCAGAAGCATATAGAGGAAAAATATTAGAGGTATGTGGACGAAAGATATCAGTAGGCTGTAGACGAAAATTATCAGAAGGTTGTGGACGCATATTTCAGAAGGATATGGACGAAAAATATCAGATTGATGTGGACAAAAATTTCAGAAGTATGTGTATGAAAAATAACTGAAGGATATGGACGAAAAATATTATAAAGATGTGGACGAAAATTTCAAAAAGATGTGGGCAAAAAATGTCAGAAGGAGGTGGACAGAAAATATTAGATGGATGTGGACAAAAAATATCAAAAGGATGTTGACGAAAAATATCAGAAGAATATGAACGAACATTTCAGAAGGAAGTGGACGAAATATATCAGAAGCAGGTGGATAAAAATTTCATAAGGATGTTTACGAAATATATCAGAAGTAGGTGGACGAAATATATCAGAAGGTCGTAGACAAAAATATTATAAGGATGTAGACGAAAAACATCAGAAGTGTGTGGACAAAAATTTCAGGAGAGTGTGGAAGAAATATATCAGAAGGATGCAGACAAAAAATATCAGAAGTACGTGGACGAAACTTTCAGAAGGATGCATACGAAAAATATGAGAAGGATGTTCACGAAAAATATCAGAAGAACGTGGACGAATATTTCAGAAGGATGTGGACAAAAATTTTCAGAAGGATGTGGAAAAAAAATATCAGAAGGATGTAGACAAAAATATTAGAAGTAAGTGAACGAAAATTTCAGGGGAATGTGTATGTTATGTTGTGCGTAAACGGAATTATTGAGTAAAATAAATACCAACAACGAAATATAGTAAATTGATATATTACGAGGAGAAATGGTATTTACAAAAGAGATTGTTAGTAGTATACCGGAACAAGGGTTTAGTAGCATGTATCGTCGTAAGACGTAGAGTCTGATAATAGCACACTTCCGGTTCACTGCCGGAAATACTCAACTGACTTGTTACTCGAGACTGGTTACTCGATCCTGATCCTCGAGGATCTTCCCACTACTACTTTATGTCGTGATTCGAATAGTCCATTATAGCAGAACACAGGTGGAGAGCGCTCCAACAGTGAAATATCAGAAGGATATGAATAAAAAATATCTGAAGGATATAGACGAAAAACACCAGACAGATGTGGAAGAAAAATATTATAAAAATCTCTATGAAAAAATGATGTATCAAGGTAAACTATTTTATCATTCTTAAATAATTTAATGAATGTACTAACGATAAATCATAACTTCACTGTAAATAGAAAATAAGAAACATATAAATAACTGCTGCATTATATTTTTTATTTTATTTTATTTTTTTAATCATATCACCCCGAGCAAAGCGGTAACGCCATTCATGCGCAGGGGGCTACGTAAGAGTGAAATGATTGGTAAAGAGGAAGCCGGAAAACACATCCTAAACAGGGAACAAGGGATGAGCCTCTTCACCTGTTCAATAGATGTGGGTGGAGTATGAACCGGGCGATAGTTTAGTCTATCTACTACAATTGAAAAAAAAAATAAAGAAAAGACTGAAAAGATTGGAAAAGAGAAAGCCGGAAACCACATCCTAAGCAGGGAACAAGGGATGAACCTCTTCACCTGTTCAATAGATGTGGGTGGAGTGTGAACCGAGTGATAGTTTAGTCTATCTACTCCAATTGAAAAAAAAGAGTGAAAAGATTGGAAAAGAGAAAGCCGGAAACCACACCCTAAACAGGGAACAAGGGATAAGCCTCTTCACCTGTTCAATAGACGTGGGTGAAGTGTGAACCGGACGATTATATATATACTGTAAAAGGTTTTGAGGGCTAGAGCTGAATAAAAATGAGATGACATGGAAATGGTAAAGCAAAGGATACTTGAAGAGAGAAATTTAATGCCTATAAATAGTCACCTGGAACAATTCAATAGATTTAACAGTTCCATATTACAGTAAAAATTGAAAAGATAAAATGAAAACAAAAGATTAACATTTTCTGGAGAGAATTGAAAAAACATAAAATTCACCGGAATTATTACATTATCATTATTATTATTATTATTATCATCATCCTTTTAGTTATTATCATTATCATTATTACCACTACCATTATTAAAATTATCATTATTTTTATAATCATTATTGTTATTATCATTGTCAGTATTATCATTAACATTATTATAATTATCATTATTGTTGTTACCATTATTATTATTATCATTGTCAGTATTATCATTACCATTATTATAATTATCATTATTGCTATCATCATTATCGTTATTATCATTATCATTATTGTAATTATCATTATTGTTGTTATCATTGTTATCATTACCATTATTATAATTATCATTATTGTTATTAGCATAATCGTTATTATCATTATCATTATAGCAACTATCATTATTGTTGTTATCATTGTTATCATTACCATTATTATAATTATCATTATTGTTATTAGCATTATCGTTATTATCATTATCATTATTGTAATTTTCATTATTGTTGTTATCATTGTTATCATTACCATTATTATAATTATCATTATTGTTTTATCATTATCGTTATTATCATTATCATTATTATCATTACCATTATTGTTATTATTATTATCGTTATTATCATTATCATTATTATAATTATCATTATTGTTATCATTATCATTACCATTATTATAATTATCATTATTGTTATTATCATTATCGTTATTATCGTTATCATTAAATCATCCTTTATTGGTGCGATTGAGACAGACCATAAAATACTTGAAAAAATGTTTGAAATAATCGAAATTTTAGAAGAATTAAAACTTTTCAGTAGATCTAGCATCTAGAATAAATAAAAGTGTTCTAATATCAGGAATACTTATTTCCCTTGGTCTTATATTATGGTACAGTGAATATCGACTTAGAATGAGAAATCGGAAAACCGAGTGCGAATTCCAGTTGAATTCATTGTATTCACTTACGGGCAAGTACTCTTGGGAAAGGTATTAATCTGTTGCTTCTCCCTACAACTTTGGTTAAACAGAAGAACAGATTGGGTACAATAGCTTTGGCTGGATACCAGTCTACCACAGAAAGTAATGGCAACCTACTGCGGGGAAATATTCGGCCCAGTTAATCATGTCTCTTTCGAGACGATCTCCCAAGTGTCTATTACGTGTGGAAGTTTACTGACTGATGTTGTTAAAATCAATTAGCAAGAAACAACAAAACAACAACAACAACAACAACAACAACAACAACAATAATAATAATAATAATAATAATAATAATAATAATAATAATAATAATAATAATAATTACACTGGATAATGTGCAAACACTGGTATGAACATCACCCAGCACCGGTTACAGAAATAGAAGATGTTACCATTCTATGGGATTACACCATCTACACAGAAAAATTGAAGCAAATAGGCCGGACATTATGGTTAAAAACCAGCAAGAAAAATCTTGCTTATTGTTATAGCTTGTCCAGCGGATTGTAACATAGCAACCAAGGAATTCGAAAACTGTCAAAATATAAAGAGCTGGAAATTGAAATAAAAAATGTGGAAATTGAAAACAAGTATCGTACCAGTGATAGTGGGTGCATTTGGAATGATAAAAAAAGGAAAAAAAACACACTGAAAGAATCCCTGGAAACCCCAGCTTAAGAGATATACAAAAAGATTTCTTGTTAATTACAGCCCACGCGCTTGGGATGTTAGGAAGATAGGAAAAAACATGAAATGTAGCCATAACAACACACCAGACTTGATAGGTAGTGCGACCATAGGAGAAATCGATTTATAATAATAATAATAATAATAATAATAATAATAATAATAATAATAATTAAGAAAAAAGTAGTAACATCAAACAAGCCACGGGTCATAATGTAGAAACCGTGATACACGCAAATCACTGTGAAGATAATGCTGTAAGTTTAGAAGTGCTGGAAAGGTGTAATCTGATTCAGCTATAAGACGGCAATAAAATGAGTTCAAAACACATTAAACAGAATTATTTTACGGAAAACAAGAACAGTATACAAGTAGTCTAAGATGATATCAAGAACCATATGAGTCAGGTACAAAATATTGCAATGGAGGAACGAGAACAGCTCCCAAAATTACAGCCAACGAAGCATAACCTCGAAACTATTAAGCTCTACAATGCAGCACTCAAATTAATTTCAGATGAAGAAGACACTCATATAAATCAATGAAGCAATATATATATCAGCAATAGCAGTAACAAAAAAATTGAACATCAAATTAAAAACAAGGCAGTCTCGCAGACATGAAGATCCATCTTGGAAAAGAAAAATAGAAAAAGAAATAGAACAACTTAGAAGTGAATTATCACTACTCGATGAACTGACAAGAGGAATAAATATGAGAACTAGAAAAGGCAGAAGAGTCGAAAGAAAATACAACATTAGAAATGAAAATGAAGTCCCATCAACTAAGGAAAAAATAAAGCAAACAATACAACTGAAGGCTCAAAGAATAAAACGCTATGAGAAAAGATCAAGATTCTACAGACAAAACAAGATTTTTCAAACCAATGCAAAGAAATTTTACAGGGAAATAGGTAAAAAAAAAGAATTTAAGTGACAGACCGCCGCAAAATGGAAGACGTTATACAGTTCTGGGAGAAAATATGGGCTTGCCCTAAAGAACATAACAAGAAAGTAGACTAGATTGCACAAGAGATAGAACGAATCAAAAATAAACCAGAACAGACATGGGCTGGAATCACAGAAGAGGATGTTAAATTTGCACTAATACAGCACACAATTAGCAATTTCCAGGTATACATAAACTTTTGGCTATATTATTTAAATACAGCGCATAAAAACTAGCCAAAGACCTTCAAGAAATGGTCAACGATCCCACTAAATTTTTTGTATGGATGACCAATGAATTACATTTCTTCTACCCAAGAATAATGACACAAACAACCCGAAAAACTACAGACCAATTACATGCCTTCCGACAACATACAAACTATTAACATCTGTTTTAACAAAACAGGCATATTTCTTGTTGGAAAGAAATAACATGTTACTGCTTGAACGAAAAGAGTGCAAACGTGGCTGTTACGGATGTAAATACGAATTGCTTATTAACAGAACGATCCTGGAAAACTGCTACAATGCAAAGAAAAATCTTAGTAGCGCCTGGATAGATTATTGTAAGGCATTCGATAGTGTACCACATTCCCGGATCTTAAAGACTTTAAATATATACAAGATATCGCCCGTCATCATCAATTTCATAAAACAATGCATGTCGATATGGAAAACAACCCTTTACCTCAATCATATAAATGGAACCTATAAGACTGGTGAAATAAACATCAAAAGAGGTATATTTCAATGTGATTCTTTGTCTCCCTTACTATTGTGCATATGATTAATAGCACTAACCTGTCAACTTAACAAGACGGAATGTGGTTATAAAATAGGCCAAAAGAAAATAAGCCATCTATTTTACATGGATGACTTAAAGTTATATGCTAAGGATGATGATAAGCTGGAAGGTATTCTTCAAACTGCGAAATGCTTCAGCGAAGACATTGGAATGAAATTCAATTTGAATAAATGTGCTAAAGCTACAGTTTTACGGGGATCGCTACAACAAACATCCTCAATTAGCTTAGACCCTGCTGTAAATTAAATTAAAGCCAGAAGAAGCTTATAAATACCTAGGTGTAAATGAGAGTGAAAAGATTTACCATAAAAATGAAAGAAGTAGTGCGTAAAGAGTACTATAGAAGGCTACAACTGATATTAAAAACTTGAGTGAATTCTCAGAACAAAATTATGGACATTAATAGCCTTGCCATCCTAGTTGTCCAATATAGTTTCAACATCTTAAACTAGACTCTAAACGACGTCAGTCGAATGTATTCTAAATCAAGAAAGCTTCTTTCTAAGCATAAGATGCATCATCCAAAGGCTGATATAGACCGTCTATACATACCCCGTAAAGAAGGTGGAAGAGGTCTTATTCAGCTAGAATTATCATACAAGACAACAACTGTTGGCTTACAAACATACATAGAAACAACAAAGGACTGGATGATACAATTAGTAAGGCAACATGAAAAAAGAAAGAAAAAATATTCAATAATGAAAGAAAGCAGTAAATACAAACAAGATTTACATTTAGTAGATTCTGTAGAAAAGCAAATCTGAAGTCAAGATCCAACTATTGCGGCAAAAAATATGAAAATGAAAGCCAAAGATAAAGCTCTTGAATAGATGAAACAACGCTGGCCAGACAAACCTCTGCATGGCCAATATCCAGAACGGGCCAATAAATCCAATATTGTTAAAGTTAATACTCATCGATGGTTACGTGCATCTTCATTAAAGTCTGAGAATGAAGGCTTTATTCTTGCAGTGCAAGACCAAAGTCTTTTCACTAGAAACTTTCAGGCAAATATTATACATAATGTGGATCCAAAATGTAGGTTCTGTAATAAACACCAAGAAACAATAGACCATCCAATCTCAGGTTGTTCTGTACTTGCCCCTAATGAATATAAAAATCGTCACGATAGCGTGGGGCAATATTTACATTGTACAATGTGCAAACACTCTAGAAGATCTGTAAACAAACACTGGTATGAACATCACCCAGCACCGGTTACAGAAATAGAAGATGTCACCACTCTATGGGATTACACCATCTACACAGACAAAAAAATTGAAACAAATAGGCCGGACATTATTGTTAAAAACCAGAAAGAAAAACTTATCAATTCATATAGTTTGTCCAACGGATTGTAACATAGCAACCAATAATTCGGAAAGCTGTCAAAATACAAAGACCTGGAAACTGAAAAAGAAAAAATGTGGAAATTGAAAACAAGAGTTGTGCCAGTGATAGTAGGCGCACTTGGAATGATAAAAAATGGAACAAAACAACCCATTGGAAGAATTCCTGGAAACCCAAGCTGAAGAATCTTATTAAGTACAGCCCACACACTAAGAAAATATTTGTCTATGTAACGCTAGGGATGATAGGGTAGATAGAATAAACATGAAATACAGACATAACGACACACCAGGACCTGCTTTAGGTCTTCCTGCAGACTTGGTTGGCAGTGCGACCATAGCAGAAGTTGAAATATGACGAAAAATAACATAATAATAATAATAATAATAATAATAATAATAATAATAAATGATGTTAGTGAATGGCTACTGCTCAATGAAGTCGCAAACGATCCCCCTACAGGCTTTGGAACCCTGCTTGTAAATGACCGTTACCCAACGTGCCGGTCAACATTAGGTGAACATTTTGACCCATACGTCACTCGTGGGAATAATATGAGAATGAAAAAATAGAAATAAAAATCCCAGTATGGCTCTTCCAGTGAATAAACAGGGAATCCTTCCTTCATATAGGAACCCGTCCTTTAGAAGGGAACCTACCTGAGGTAGAAAAATATGCCATAAAAATAAACTCTTTTACAAAGAATGAATCAACATATCCCCACAACCAGAATAATCTTAATGATGGCCCTGAAAATTCTTCAGCTAGATCCATAACCGTATATTTGAAGAAAGAAAAAATAAAATAATCTCGTGAGAAATACAGAGTCGTTATGACTGCATTTCATGAAGTGTTATTCAAGCCTGAAAAAAAAAGATTTGACAAACAATTAGAAAGTACACTGGCAAAAATAAACTAGCCAATGTACGAAGGTACATCATGCGAAATAACCGATTGACAGAGACTGAAATTAAATAAATAAAAAGAATTGTAACCAGAATAGACGAATCAACAAAACATGAAAGGGGACCGGAATTAGAAAAAAATGAAGTAACATTAAACAAGCCACAGTTCATAATGACGAAACCAAGATACTCACAATCACTGTGAAGATAACGCTGAAAGTTTAGAAGTGTTGAAAAGGTGAAATCTGAGTCGGTCACAAGATGGCAATAAAACGAGTTTAAATATACTGAACAGAATTATTTTACGGAAAAAAAGAACAGAATTCAAGAAGACAAGGAAGAAATCAAGCGCCATATAAGTCAAAAAGAAAATATTACAATGGAGGAACAAGAACACTAAAATTCCTGCATGGATGATCAAAGGGATTACATTTTTCCCTGTTTAGGATGTGGTTTCCGGCTTTCTCTTCTCTTTTCCAATCTTTTCAATCTTTTCTTTTTTTCAATTGGAGTAAATAGACTAAACTATCGCCCGGTTCACACTCCACCCACGTCTATTGAACAGGTGAAGAAGCTCATCTCTTGTTCCCTGTTTAAGATGTGGTTTCCGGCTTTCTATTTTCCAATCTTTTCACTCTTACGTAGTCCCTTGCACATCTGTGGCGCTACCGCCTTGCTCGGGGTGATACGATTAAAATAAAATAAAATAAAATAAATAAATTTCTCCTACCCAAGAATAGTACCACAAATAACACGAAAAACTGCAAACCAGTTACATGCATTCTGACAACATACAAACTATTAACATCTATTTTAACAAAGCAGACATATTTCTTCTTGGAAAGAAATGACATGTTACCGCTTGAACAAAAAGAGTGCAAACGTGGCTGTTACCCATCCGTCATCCACCTGATTAGGTCCTTCAAATATATTATCCGTTGCTTTTCCCTGTCTCTTTTTCCCTCTATCTGGCCTGTTAGTATCAGATTCTCCAAGCCCTCCTTCCTCTTTGCATGTCCCAGGAACTTCAGCTGTCTCTACCTGATGATCAGTATTAATTTCCTTTTCGTTTCCATCATTTCCAAGACTTCATCATTGCTCACATTTTCGATCCATGATATTCACAGCATCCTTCTGTAGAACCACATTTCAGTTGCTTCAAGTTTTTCCTTCATCTTTGATGGTATTGTCCAGCATTCATTGCCATATTGAAGGACGGACAGCATGTAGCAATCCAGTACTCTCTTCCTAGTTTCTAGCGAAATTGTCCTGTTTCTTAAGACTTTACTCAACTTTTGGAATGCTTCCTTCGCCATGCCAATTCGCCTTCAGATCTCTGTGTCGTATTTTCCGTCTTCTGTTATAACGCTTCCCAGGTGTTTAAATTCTTGTACCTGTTTGATTCTGGTATCCCCGACTTGTATTTGGCATTTTGGGCTGCCCTTTTACTGATGGTCATGCATTCGGTTTTCGTGCAGTTTATTTCTAGTCCTTTCTTGTTACTTTCTTTTGCTACCTTCTGTAGGAGGTCTTGTAGTTTCCTTTCTGCGTCTGCTATCAGCACTGTATCTTCTGCGTACCTTAGGCTGTTTAAAATGTGGCCTCCGATTACGAATCCAGGCATAACTTCCAGGGTCCTCAAAATATTCTCGTTGTACAAGTTGAACAGATCCGGTGAAAAGACACATCCTTGTCTTACGCCCCTTTCTATCTTTGTATATCTACACAGTTCATTACCTGTCCGTATGAAAGCAGTTTGCTGCCAGTAAAGATTCTTTATTACTCTCAAGTCTTTCCCAAATATGTCCAGGCTGCCGAGCATCTCCATCAGTTCTTTGTGGCGTATTTTGTCAAACGCCTTCGCTTAATCAATGAAGCACAGGTATAAGTCCTTCTTCATTTGTATTGCCCATTCGGAGAGCATCCTAATCATAAATATGGCATTCCTTGCTCCCGTGTTATTGACGAAACCACACTGTTCTTGTCCTATCTCTGGCCTGATTCTGCTTCTCGCTCTGTTCGTCAGGATTCGGACGATCAGTTTTGTTATATGGCTCATTAAACTGATGGTTCTGTGGAGTACGCACTCGTTTGCTCCTGGTTTCTTATGTAGTGCTATGAAGATAGACTTGCTTAGATCATCTGGTATAACCCCACTATTATAAATTTCATTTATTATTTCAGTAATTTTTCTATACCAAATTATTCCAGGGCTAACAGCAGCTCTATGACTATGCCCTCTGGTCACGCTGCTTTGTTTCTATTCAGTTTAGCTATTGCAGATTCCACTTCAGACTTTAATATTTCCAGTCTGTCCTCATCTTTGTGTATTATTGGTTGCTCTCTCTTGTTGTGGAAAAGATCTTTTTTCTATTCTTCCCATCGTTGGAGTATTTCCTCTTTTTCCAAAATGATTGCTCCATCCTTAGATTTTATACATCCTGTTGAAGAGCAGGTTTTTTTGTCCTGTCAGTTCTTTTATTTCCTTATGCATGTCAGCTTTATTATTCCTGCTCAATCTCTCTACTTCTGCACATTTGTCATTGAGCCATTCCTCTTTAGCCTGTCTACATTTTCTTCTTATTTCCTTGTGTCGTTCCCTGTACTCCATTCCATATTTTGATATAATTTTCTGCCTCCTTTGCATCATTTCCAGAATCACTTCCGTCATCAACTCGTTTTTCTTTCTGCACCTATTTTCTTTTGGGGCAATGTTGTTTGCTGGTGTCAGTATTGCTTTCTTTAGCGAGTCCTATTTTGAGTGTCCTTTTCCTAGTTTGTTCTTCGTATGTTGTTTTCTCGCTGTTAGTGTATTCTTTCTGTAGATTGAGGTCATCTACGAATGCGTTGTATATCAGTTTTGGTGCTGTATTAGTTTTCTTTAATCTCTGGAGTTTCACTTTTAATTTGTAGATGACTGGGACGTGGTCGCTTCTACACTCAGCACCTAGATAGGCTTTGTTTTGAACCACTGCATTTCTGAATCTGGTGTTAATGGTTATGTAATCTAGCTGTTATTTTGTGTCATCTCCTGGGCATCTCCATGTCCATAGACGTCTGTACATACCCCGTAAGGAAAATGGAAGAGGTCTTATTCAACTAGAATTGTCATACAATTTAATAACTACTGACAACATACAGAGAACAAAGGAGTGGGTGATGCAATTAGTCAAACAACATGAAAACAGAAAGAAAATATTCATTAATGAAAGAAAGAAGTAAATACTAACAAGATTTATATTTAGTAGATTCTGTAGAAAAGCAAAATAACCAACTATTGCGGCAAAAAATATATATATGTGAAAAACAAAACCTGGGTTAAAGCTCTTGAAAAGATCAAACAACGCTGACAAGACACACGTTTTCATGGCCAATATCCAGAACGTGCTAATAAACCCAATGTTAATAAAGTTAATACTCATCGATAGTTACGTGCATCTAGATTAAAGTCTGAAGGCTTTATTCTTGCAGCACAAGACTAAAATCTTTTCACTAGGAACATTCAAGCAAACATTATACATAATAATGTGGATCTGAACTTCAGGTTCTGTGACAAATACCAAAAAACAATAGACAATCTAATCTCAGGATGTTCTGTGCTTAGACTGGACGTTATTGTCAAAAACAAAAAGAAAAAAACTTAAATACTGATTGATATGGCTTGTCCAGCGGATTGTAACATAGCAACCAAGGAATTCAAAAAACTGTTAAAATATAAAGACATGAAAATTGAAATAGAATAAAATGTAGAAATTGAAAACAAGAATAGTACCAGTGATAGTAGGTGCACTTGGAATAATAAAAATGGAACTAAACAACACATTAAAAAAGAATCCATAGAAACCCCAATGTTAACAGATTTTTTTATCATTTCACTCCAAGCAAGGCATTCCACTGCCACTATTGCACAGGGGGTTACATAGGGAAAAGTGATGAGAAAGAGTGGTTAGTTATAGGAAATGTCGGAAGAAGAGTGATAGTCGGATGAGGATACAGAGGACAGGGGTTTGGTAGATGGGAAGAGTGTTTGAGAGAATGAATGCGATTTAGTGTGATAAGAGGTGTCTTTTGATCTTAGATTTAATTTCCTGGAGATTTTAGCTGTCGGGGAAGCAAGTATATGGAAGGAAATTCCACAGACAGGAAGTGCGAGAAAAGAAGCTGTTAGATTAGAAATTGCGGTTACATTTTATCTGTTTCACTGTAAAAGAGTGGGACCTAGTTGCTAATCTAGTATCTCGTTCAAATTCATACCTAGGTGGCACCAGTGATCTAAGTTCATCGAAGCAGAAGCCGTGAAAGTATTTATAGAAAAGACACAGGGAAGCCACATCACGCCGGTGAGAAAGTGACTGCAACCGGGCTGCCAGGTCGGTTTCGATCACATTAGAGATTCTCTGTTGTATTTTGTCAAGAATCCCCGGGAGAATACCAGGGGCACCCGACCAGATGTAGCACCAGTATTCAATACACGAGTGGATGTTAGAATTATACATGTGCAGGATGGACTCAGAAGGAAAAAACTTCAGGGCCCTGCACAGAGAACCGACTTTCATAGCAGCAGATTTGGCAATGGATTCGATATAGCCATTCCACTTGAGGTCTCCTGAGAGTGTGAAACCAAAGAGGCGTAGTGTTTTCCTTTCAGGGAGGCTAGCTTGTTCCATGATAATGAGAGGCAGGAGCGATTGTCTCTGATGGTTAATTGATAGCAGCTTCGTTTTGGAAGCATTAAAATTTACGAGCCATTTCTTACCCCAGTCCACCACAGATTGGAGGTCCTTCTCAAGCTCAGCATCGAAGTTCGCTTTGTCGCCCACACCAGATTTTTGATCAAGGCGAGAGTAAACTGTGGTGTCTTCGACGTACATACCTACCTGGGATCTTATAGCATCGGGGAGATCGTTAATGTAGATAAAAAAGAGCGTATGACCTAGGATAGAGCCTTGAGGGACACCCGCGTTCGTATGGTAGTTTTGGGAGGCATGTCTGTTTAATACTACCCTCAATGTGTGATTAGAGAGGAACAACTGGATTAGGTCGAACAAATGCCCAGTTATACCATAGCTCCGCAATTTGCGTAGAATGCCAGTATGCCAGACTCTGTCGAACGCTTTGGAAATATCCAAGGCAACGGTTCGAGCTTCGCCATTCTTGTCGAGAGCCTGGTATATATACTCAGTGATGGACGTAAGCATATTAGCAATATACCTGGTGAAGCGGAAACCATACTGTTTGTCCGAGAGTAGCCTGTGGGCTGTGAGATGCTGAACCACCCCGGTTTTGATAATGGCTTCGAACACTTTTCCAAAGATCGGAAGGAGGCTGATAGGGCTGTAATTAGCGGGGTCCGAGGGTTCTCCAGTATTCTTAAATATCGTAACTACAGAGGAAGATTTCCAACAGGTAGGAAAGCATGAAACAGATAGGCAGTAGTTGTAGAGCTTATAGAGAACAGAGGAGAATTCAGGAGCACATTTCCTCCGCTCGCTTTGTGAGGGTCAAATTTTGAGATTATGTTAGCGACCAGCAAAGGGGTAATGCGGACGTCATTCAGTTGAGCCTCAGTTCTAGGTAGGAAGTCGGGTGTAGATACTCCAGACGAATCCAGTCTCGAAGTGTTGGAGAATCTGCGAGCAAAGCATTCAGCCGTGTCCGCTGAGGAGGTGAGGACCTCAAATTCATTGATTAAAGGGGATATTGAGGTTTTACTCTTGTTAAGCACCCTTTTACAGAGTCGCCAGTAGTCTTTGGTGCCGAACTTACAGGATGCTATGCGTTACTTCATTCTGACAGCAAAAAACATCTTAGCTTTGTTAAGTATCTTTTTATAGATATACAAAAAATTATCTTGTTAAGTCCAGCCCACACACAGAACATTTAATCTCCGCTGTCTAAGACGAATTCATCAGTTAGTTCAACCGAGTCAGTAAGGACGTAGTCCTCTCCCGTGCTCAGTTACATATACTATACGCACCTCTTGAAAAGCCCCGGATCCGCTGGCTTGGGCATGTCCAACGTATGCACGATTGAAGAATTCTGAATGTTCTTCTGCACAGAGATCAGCCAATTGTCAGAAGGACACGAAGACAGAGAATAAAAAGGTTTGCTGCCCTAGATAAGCGTGCTTGACAGAAAGAAAATAACAAGGCGACATTAGAGGAGTGCTTCTTCACATGTCCTCGTCGGAATCGAGACTGTCACTCCCGTGTGGGCTTGTACAGCCTTAACAGTTGTTACACCGCCATCACCATCTGAGGCATAATTATTTTGGTGCAGATCGAGGTGATCTATCAACACCGAAGAATGCCACATATAAATATAAATATATTTTAAATATTATTATAGTTGAATAGCAGTATAGCCCGGCGTTGCTCGGATGTAATGAAAGCTTAAAAACTAATCCATGATCCTGGAGTTCAGACTCTTTGGACGTTGGCACGAAAGACTAAAAAGCAATAGTTGTTTCCAGTTAAAGCGAAACCATAGACTGAAAGAAAAATGAATGGATGTATGTCAAGTTTTGATTTCCTGGTATCGATATCAAATAAGATTTTTCGTTGTAAACTGAATTTTGAAGGCTAAATAAGTCCTCTGAGTAAATGGTATTATGGCTGAGACTAAGAACTACAATTATACCTACTTAGAGCCAAACCCGAAGCAAAAACTAAAATAAAAGGGCTGAAAAAATACAGACATACAGGCAGATAAACAGTCACACACAAACATCTTGCCTTATATATATATATATATATATATATATATATATTATCGATTTTCTGCACTATTGTAAGAACTGCAACCTTGAAACTTCTGAATATCGTTTCTTATGTTTTTGTCTAAGAGTGTATCACAATTTGATTAAAATCGAACCACTCCTTCTATAATCCGATTTTTTATATTATCGATTTTCGATATTTATCTAGGGTATCTCGACACAAAACCTAGCTAAGAACACTCGCAGACGTTTATAGTACAACTGTGTAAATTTTCAAGAAAATCTGTTCAGCCGTTTCGGAGTCTATAGGTAACGGACACACACAGAGAGACAGACACACAAACATACACACACATATAAAGTTCCATTTATATATTATAATAAATTTATAAATAAGTATAGATATACATATTTTAAATAGGTGCATCAATTTTTTCTTTTAACAGTATGTATTGCATCAGTGTATGTTCATTAAATAAAATATGCTCTCCTAGTGTAATTGAACTTCCATCAATAGTTAATTAACATTTTTCCTAAAACTTCATATCAATTTACAAATAATAAAAAAGATTAATTCAAATAACATGACGATTGAACACTCTAATAATCATTTCAGGACCAGGATAACTCAGAATTCAAAATTGTAGAGAAAGGGAATTAGACACCATTTTACTGTAGTTTCAAAGCAATTGAAGTTAAGGCAAAGGGACGCCATTCTAATATCGTTCTAAAGAAATGGCGGAGAAAGCAACGGACATCACTACAATATCGATTCAAAACAATCGTAGAAAAAGCAACGGGACCCCATCTCCCTATCATTAAAAGCAATCGTCGAGAAGGCAAAGGAATACTGTATCATTATCACGCCAAAGCAATCATGGAAGCGACAACGGGATGTCATCATACTATTCTTTCAAAACAATCATGGAGAAGGAAACGGGAGACAATCTCAGTATCATTGAAAGCAATCGCAACGTGAAAACATCTTACTGTCATGGGTCCTTACCTGTAACTCCAGAATGAACTCTTCCTAACACTATATATACTCCGCCTCTATCCTTACCTGTAACTCCAGAATGAACTCTTCCTAACACTATATATACTCCGCCTCTATCCTTACCTGTAACTCCAGAATGAACTCTTCCTAACACTATATATACTCCGCCTCTATCCTTACCTGTAACTCCAGAATGAACTCTTCCTAACACTATATATACTCCGCCTCTATCCTTACCTGTAACTCCAGAATGAACTCTTCCTAACACTATATATACTCCGCCTCTATCCTTACCTGTAACTCCAGAATGAACTCTTCCTAACACTACATATACTCCGCCTCTATCCTTACCTGTAACTCCAGAATGAACTCTTCCTAACACTACATATACTCCGCCTCTATCCTTACCTGTAACTCCAGAATGAACTCTTCCTAACACTACATATACAACGCCTCTATCCTTACCTGTAACTCCAGAATGAACTCTTCCTAACACTACATATACTCCGCCTCTATCCTTACCTGTAACTCCAGAATGAACTCTTCCTAACACTACATATACTCCGCCTCTATCCTTACCTGTAACTCCAGAATGAACTCTTCCTAACACTACATATACTCCGCCTCTATCCTTACCTGTAACTCCAGAATGAACTCTTCCTAACACTACATATACTCCGCCTCTATCCTTACCTGTAACTCCAGAATGAACTCTTCCTAACACTACATATACTCCGCCTCTATCCTTACCTGTAACTCCAGAATGAACTCTTCCTAACACTATATATACTCCGCCTCTATCCTTACCTGTAACTCCAGAATGAACTCTTCCTAACACTATATATACTCCGCCTCTATCCTTACCTGTAACTCCAGAATGAACTCTTCCTAACACTATATATACTCCGCCTCTATCCTTACCTGTAACTCCAGAATGAACTCTTCCTAACACTATATATACTCCGCCTCTATCCTTACCTGTAACTCCAGAATGAACTCTTCCTAACACTATATATACTCCGCCTCTATCCTTACCTGTAACTCCAGAATGAACTCTTCCTAACACTATATATACTATGCCTCTATCCTTACCTGTAACTCCAGAATGAACTCTTCCTAACACTATATATACTCCGCCTCTATCCTTACCTGTAACTCCAGAATGAACTCTTCCTAACACTATATATACTCCGCCTCTATCCTTACCTGTAACTCCAGAATGAACTCTTCCTAACACTATATATACTACGCCTCTATCCTTACCTGTAACTCCAGAATGAACTCTTCCTAACACTATATATACTCCGCCTCTATCCTTACCTGTAACTCCAGAATGAACTCTTCCTAACACTATATATACTCCGCCTCTATCCTTACCTGTAACTCCAGAATGAACTCTTCCTAACACTATATATACTCCGCCTCTATCCTTACCTGTAACTCCAGAATGAACTCTTCCTAACACTATATATACTATGCCTCTATCCTTACCTGTAACTCCAGAATGAACTCTTCCTAACACTATATATACTACGCCTCTATCCTTACCTGTAACTCCAGAATGAACTCTTCCTAACACTATATATACTCCGCCTCTATCCTTACCTGTAACTCCAGAATGAACTCTTCCTAACACTATATATACTACGCCTCTATCCTTACCTGTAACTCCAGAATGAACTCTTCCTAACACTATATATACTACGCCTCTATCCTTACCTGTAACTCCAGAATGAACTCTTCCTAACACTATATATACTACGCCTCTATCCTTACCTGAGAGAGAGAGAGAGAGAGAGAGAGAGAGAGAGAGAGAGAGAGAGAGAGAGAGAGAGAGAGAGAGAGAGAGAGAGAGAGAGAGAGAGAGAGAGAGAGAGAGAGAGAGAGAGAGAGAGAGAGAGAGAGAGAGAGAGAGAGAGAGAGAGAGAGAGAGAGAGAGAGAGAGAGAGAGAGAGAGAGAGAGAGAGAGAGAGAGAGAGAGAGAGAGTTGGTAGTAGTTCACTCCAAATCAGACTTACAGTCATACTAACACTTTCCACATTTTGTATTATTATTTCTTGTTCATATATATTTGTTAGTTTTACTGGTCGTGTTGTTCTTTCGGACCTTAACCTAGTCCATAACACTATACTTTCAAAAAATCGTGAAGAATATAAAGGGAAACCATCAAATTATCGTTCCAAATCAGATGTGGGAAAGACAAAGGGACACCATCTTTTTATCATTCCAAAGAAATCGTGAAGAAGTTATCGGAACACAATTTCACTGTCGGCCTAGAGCAATTGTGGAAAAAGTAACAGGACACAAGTTCAATAAATTTCTAAAGCAATCTTGGAGATGGGAACGGTATGCCATCTTACTATTGTTCAAAGGCAATCGCAGAACCCCTTGTAAATATCAATCTGAAGAAATTGTTGGAAAGCAAATGGAAAGCACCTCACCATCGGTTCAAGTTAATCGTGGAAAAATTAACGGAACGCCATCTTGCTATTGTTCAAAAGCAGTTCTGTAGAATACTACGGGACACCATCTCAGTATCATTGTAAAGAAAACAGTTGTGAAGTAAACAGAGTATAACGTAAGTATCATTCTATAGAAAAGGCAACGTGACGCCAAATTACTATCGTACCAAGGCAATCGCGGAGAAGGCACCAAAAATGCCATTTTACCATCATACCAAAGCAACAGAGAGGAATTCAACGTGACACCATCTCACTATTGTCCTAAAGAAGTTGAAAATAAGGCAATGGAACACAACCTTACTATCCGTCAAATGAAATCGTAGAGAAAGCAACGGGGCATCAACATAAAATGGTTCCGATAGAAAACTTGAGAGGCAGCAGGAAGCGATCAAATGTAATCGTTGAGAAGGCAGCATGTCATTAACTCACAATGGTTTTGATGGAATAGTAAAAAAGGCAACAGGATGCCATTTGACTATGGTTTAAGTGAAATTGTGGAGAAGACAAGAGGACACCAACATAAAATGGTTCCGATGGAATAGTTGAGAGGGCCACAGGAAACACTTTATTATTTTTCAAATGAAATCGTAATGAAGGCAAGAGGACACCAACACACAATGATTCTAAATGAATGGTTAATAAGGTAACAAGAAGCCATCAAATGAAATATTTGAGAAGGCAACGGATCATTAATTCACAATGGTTTCAATGGAATTGTTAACAAGGCAAGTGAACGCCATCCAACTATCGTTCAAATGAAATCGTGAGGAAGGCAAGGAGACATTAAGACACATTGGTTTCAAATAAATCTTTGATAAAGCAACAGCACGCCGTCAATCTTTGAAATAAAATGGTGGAGAAACTAAAGGAAACATCAACACACAATTTTCCTAAACAAATTGTTGATAAAACAACATGACACCATCAAATAAAATCGTGGAAAAAGCAACGTGTCACCAACTTACGATAGTTCCAATCGAATTATCGATAAGGCAACACTACACCATCTCATTATTGTTCAAATGAGATTGTGGAGAAAGCAAGGGGACACTAAGGGGGCGCACTATTTCCAAAGAAATCGTTGATAATCGTTGATTTCAGGACGCCATTAAATTAAATCGTGTAGCAAGCAAGTGTATAATATTTCATGATCATTCCAAAAGCAATCATGAATAAGGCAATGGCACATCATCTTAGCATTGTTGCAAAGCAGCTGTGCACAAGGCAACGGGACACAATCTTACTATTGGCTTAAAAATTAAGAAATGATGCAACTGGTAACCATTTCACTATCTTTCCGAAGAGATCGTGGAGAATTCAACGGATCATCATAATTATTGTTCCTAAGAAGTATATAAGAAAGAAACGGGACTCAAAATCTGACGGTACTGGGTATGACGGTAAACTGCATCCAGCAGCAAGGCCTCTGATTGCGAGGTTGTTAGGAGTATGGAACCACCTCTTAATTGCTGTTTCCATGTTCACCCTGACTCGGAGTGGTAGCATCTGTTAGGGCCGCAGCTAAAGGCAAATAACCCCAAACTGGGGTCAAAACACTATGAAAGTATAAAAATAAACTTTTACAAGAAAAATATACATTTTTTAAGGAAAAAAGGATTGCCGGCATTACATTTTTTAATACAAAATGATGACATCTTTAGTTTTCTACAAAAACACGATTTTTTAATCAAAATCTACCTAAATCAAACTTCTCACTATAACAGAACATTAAAGAATTACCTTAAAATCCAACTTTTTTGACATTAAATAACCCACAGGATCTCACAACAATTGCAAAGAAATTGTAGAGAAGTCATCAAGACACCATCTTAGTATCGTTCTAAATAAATAATGGAGAAGACAGCGGGTCACGATCTCACTTTGGTTCTAGTGCAGTTGTAGCGCAGTCAACGGGGTGCAAACACACTATCTTTCCCTAGCAGTCGTGGAAAAGTCAGTGGGACACCAACTCATAATATTTTCAAACCAATTGTGGAAAAGGAAACATGACGCAATCACATTATCGATCCAAAGAAATTTTAGGGGAGGCAACTAGACACCATTTCAATATCAATCAAATATAGTTGTAGAGAAAATAAGCCGACACCATCAAATATAATTCTAAATAAATCTAAGAGAAGGCAACAGGACGCCAATTCAAAATGGTTTCAAAGGAATCGTTTAGAAGAAACTAGAGCGTCATCTAACAGGAATCGTGGCCAATGCAACAGATATGATATTACTATCATTCCAAAATGAACGTGAAAAGTCAACGGGTTACCGGCTCACTCTCTCTATTCTTCCAAAGAAATCCTAGATAAAGCAACAGGTAACTATCTTATTCTTATTCTTCTATGTGCCCTGTCCCTTCAGGACGTAGGCGATCATGGATCTCCACGTCTCCCTATCCCTTGTGGCTCTTAGTATGTTTGCTCCTGTTGCTCCTGGCAACCCCCGTTCCGTCATCCACCTGATCAGACTCTGCAGATATGTTATCCGCTGCCTTCCTCTCTCTCTCCTTCCTTCCATCTAACCAGTCAGCATCAGGTTCTCCAGGCTCTCCTTCCTCATTGCATGTCCCAGGAACTTCAGTTGTCTCTTCCTGATGCTCAGCATCAATTTCCTTTTTGTTGCCATTCTTTCCAACACTTCGTCGTTGCTTGTATGCTCAGTCCACGATATCCGTAGCATCCTTCTGTAGAACCACATTTCGGCCGCTTCCAGTCTTTTCCTCATTTTCGATGATATTGTCCAGCATTTACAGCCGTACTGAAGAACTGACATCACGTAGCAGTCTAGCACTCTTTTCTTCGTTTCTATTGAGATCTTCCTGTGTGTTAGTATTTTGCTCATCTTTTGGAACTCGTCCTTTGCCATGCCAATTCGCCTTCGGATCTCCGTGTCGCACTTTCCATCTCCTGTTAGAACACTTCCTAGGTACTTAAATTATTGGACTTGTTTGATTCTGTTATCCCCCACCTGTATTTGGCATTTTGGGTTGTATCTTTTGCTGATGACCATGCACTCAGTTTTCTTAAAGTTTATTTGTAGTCCCTTCTTGTCACTCTCCACTGCTACTTTCTGTATGAGATCTTGCAGTTTCCTTTCCGTGTCCGCAATCAGTACTGTATCGTCCGCGTATCTTATGTTGTTCAGGTTGTGGCCTCCAATAATAAATCCTGGTGTGTCATCTAGGGTCCTCAAAATATTCTCGTTGTATAGGTTGAACAAATCCGGTGAAAAGACACATCCTTGTCTTACGCCTTTTTCTATCTTTGTGTATCTACTGAGGTCGTTACCTGTCCGTATGCAGGCCGTTTGCTGCCAGTAGAGATTCTTGATTATTCTTATATCTTTGCCAAAAATGTCGAGGTTGCCTATCATTTCCATCAATTCTTTGTGTCGTATTTTGTCGAATGCTTTCGCGTAATCAATGAAGCATAGGTACAAGTCTTTCTTCATTTGTAATGCCCTTTCCGAGAGCATCCTAATCATGAATATGGCGTTCCTTGTTCCAGTGTCTTTGACTAACCCGCACTGTTCCTGCCCTATCTCTGGCCTGATTCTGCTTCTCGCTCTATTCATCAGGATTCTATTATCGTTCCTAAAAAATCCTGAAGCTATTTGGACACCATCGCACTATCATTTCCAGGAAATTGTGTAGACAGCAACGATACACAATCTTGCTTTCAACCCAAAGAATTTAGGTATAAGGCAAAGAGACACCGTCTCACTATCCATTAAGAGCAATCTTGTAGATGACACGTGTTACCATCTCACTATCGTTGTTAAGACATCGTGGAGAAGACAAAGGACATTATCTCACTATCATTTTCAAGAAACTGTTGAGAAGGCAACAGCAAACTATTACACTATCTTTCCAAAGAGATACTGTGTCGTTACAAGATCGACAAGGAAAATCGTTAAGAAAGCAACAATCCCTCTCTTTTCTTCCAAAGACATTGTTGAAAAGGCAACGACTCAGCATCTCCCTATCGTTTCCAAGAAACAGTAGAGAAGGTAACGAGATACCGTCACACTCTCTGCATCCCAAACCAAAATTTGAAGACGCATAGGTTACCGAAATATGCCTTCCAAAACCTATGCAAATGTTTGAGAAACAAGAAAATTTCGTTATAATTTTTTGTTATAATCATATCGCCCCAAGCAAGGCATTTTACTGCCACTGTTTTGCAGGTGGTTACATATGAGGAAAGTTATGAAAAAGAGTGACAGGTTATAGGGGGTATCAGGAAGTGGGTAAAAGAAGAATGAGAATACTGATGAGAGTGGAGTGGACGTAAAAGAAAAATGTGAGAGAGGATGCAGGTTATTGAGATAGAAGATGACTATTGACTTTGCATTAAAATTTTTGGAGATTGTAGCTGTCGGGGAAGCAAGTAAATGGAAGGGAATTCCACAGACGAGAAGTGCGAGAAAAGAAACCACTGGAGTAGAATTTGTGTTTACATTTTATTGGTTTTAAAGTAAAAGTATGGGAGCTAGTTGCTAATCTTGTTGCTCGAGTAAATGTATAGGGGCCACCAGTGAGCTAAGTTTATCGGAGCGGAAGCCATGAAAATATTTGTAGAAGAGACACAAGGAAGCCACATTGCGCCGGTAAGAAAGTGACTGTATCTGAGCTGACAAGTCGGAATTGATCACATTACAGATTCTCCGTTGAATTTTGTCAAGGACACCTAGGTGGATAGCAGGAGCAACCGACCAGATATGGCAGTAATATTCAATGCACGAAATAAAATAAAGAAAAGAGAAAGCTGTTATATGATATATGTGCGATATATCTATAATATCTAATGAGGAACGTGGACTTGGAAAATTTGACACTGACAGGACGTTTTGAAAGCAGAACAGACATGGAAAAGAAGCGCAGTATCTACTTAACGAGGTATTGTAAATGGGTGGAAGAGGAGCGATTAAGAGAGAAAAAGACAAAATTCAATAAGAGTTACATAGGATAGGAAGCTGTGGAGAACCACGATTGTTTAGGCCGTGAAGGATCATGACACAAAAATGCTTGTTTACGTGGTTGTCAGAACAGGGATTAAGAGAGATAGCAAAAAGTATACAAAGGATAGAGAGTTGTGGATAGTCATAATCGCCAACGTCAATGATACAAAGAAGAAGAAGAAGAAGATTGTGTTTACAGAACAGAAATAAGGGGAGATTGCAAAATGATACATTTTACTAACAGTTACAAATAAAAAAAAATATGGAGAGATATGATTAACTCCATCTTGAAGGAAGACAACACATTAAAGAAAAGGTGTAGACTTCTGTTTTGTTCTCAAAGATGTCGTCCTGAATTGGCATTTTGCCAAAAAATCCCTCTTTTATTGTGGTTTAAATCTACATTTTATAGTCTGAACGAAGCTATGAGTTAGCTTGTACTTCATGAATTAATATGTTGATTAATTTTCACGACAATGAAGTGTGTCCTCTAAAGAACTATGTCTTATTGACGTACGAAGTCGTTTTTTTTTTCTTTTTTTGTGACACGTGTCAGATATCTTTCGGTGAGCTGTAGTGATAAAGAAAACAAGAAATCTTGGCGTATTGCGCCAGATGTTATGTTAATGAAGCACGTGAACAAAAATTTCATGTTAAACATTTTTTTTTCTTTAAGTGTAAAACAGTTTTTTTCTATGTTATGGGAAAAATCTATAAAAAGTCCTACACTTCCGTTCTAATTTTGTTTTTTTTCATTCTACTTTCATTCTTTCTGCTTTCTTTTTTTCTTTCTTTCTTTCTTTCTTTTTATGTAATTTATATTGTATTTCTAGTTCTTTTTCATCTGCTTATATATTATTTTTATTTCATTATTTTTATTTCTTTATTTTTCTTTCTTTCTTTTTCTTTCTTTACTTGTCTTTCTTTATTTTTCTTTCACTATTTTTCTTTCTTTATTTCTCTTTCTTTATTTTGCTTTAATTATTTTTCTTTATTTATTTTTCTTTCATTAATTTTCTTTCATTATTTTTCTTTCATTATTTTTCATTCTTTATTTTTCTTTCTTTATTTTTTTTGTTTATTTTTCTCTCATTATTTTTCTTTTATTATTTTTCTTTATTTTTCTTTATTTATTTCAAATTTTTGTTTCATTTCTAATATATTTTTCTATCTGGGTTATATTTTCCTCTTAATTTTGTCTTAAACTTTCTACTTTTTCTTTCTTTCTTTCTTCCTCATTTACATTCTTTTTTTTCCTTTTTTTCTCATTCTTTCTGCAGTTCCGTTTATATTATAATCTCTACTTTTCTTCTGTTTACTTGCTAATTTTCTTTTATATTTTATTTCTTCTTTCTTTTCATTTTCTAATTTTCTTTCTTTTTTTTATTTCCGTCTTTTTTACATAGGTATGAATTTGCTGTACTGATCAGTTGCGTGACATATTGTATAAGTTTTCAGGCTTTAATGATATCTGTCGTATTATAATTATAATGGGAACAGAAAAAAACATGAAATGGAGTCATAACTACACACCACGACCTGCCTTCTCGCAGACTTATGGAGTCATAACTACACACCACGACCTGTCTTCTCGCAGACTTGGTAGGTAGTACGACCATAGCAGAAATCGAAATATGATGAAAAATGACAACTTAATAATAATCGTTAGTATTGTTATTAGTAGTAGCAGTATTAGTATTGGATCAGAATAAAAGTTCTTTGCGATTTTAAGTGAATTTTAACGGTAATTCATAGATCACTTCAGTTCTTTTATTCCTTACATTTCATCATCTTTGATTTTATCTTACATTATCATGGGTTAAGAGCTGGTCTAAATGGTTTTATAGGCTTACAGAAAATTATATTTTTTCCATTTGGAGAATGATTAAGTGGTAAGCTGAAGATGCAAAGTTGTGTAAACATAATAAGAATTGGCCGTTATTATTACACTTTTTCTTAATTACATAATATTAATTAATTGACTAATTAAGAATTTTAATCGATTCAGTTGAAAACAGTCATAATTCAACATTTCTGGAAGGAAGGCGTAATACCGTTCCATTCACACCAAATACGCATCATCAATCTATTCAGATGCAAACAGGCTTTTTCATTTGTTAGTGGTGGCTCATTCCATTTGCCTCATTTTCATTTTTCCATTTTTACTTCTAATTGTAGCAAATAATTTGATTAGAGAATCGCAAATGGAAATGTAATCTAATAATTTCTTCTCCGCTAAAATTGCAAGGCACTCATAAAGCGTTTCCCATATCCAAGTGTCTTCAACTGCCTTTCAACATTAATATACGGGAAGTGTCACTACGATGTCTAGTGACATGTGACTTGGATTAATTTTAATCAAAGTTTGGATTTTGTGCTCATTAATAGTAGCATACCTAACAAAAAATTCACAGTTCTACCTAATAATCGAGTGAAAAATTAAAAAAAAAAATCTTAACTAAGGTAACATTTCCATAAACGGTAATTATCATTTCCGCTGTTTGTTTAGATTTTTCTCCTCTTTTAATTTCTTGAGATAAAAACGCATTAAATGACGAAAATGCTTCCCATTTGTCTTCGTTTTTACTTTTAACGCCCATTTAAAATTCTCAATCCACACACGAATCATATGAAAAGACAAATTGAATGATAACTCTATATTCGTCTTTTTTTCAACTTATTTTATTGTCATAACTGTTTTTACTCATATTTAAATTCTGACTACATTATTATAGTGACGGTTTCATTACATTTTGATTCTCGCTGTTATTCTTTCTTTTTTGTTCAACTGTCCACCATTTTTTTTATTTTTATTCACCTTTTGTCTTTCTTTTATTATCGTTACTTTTATTTAAATGATCAATATTTCTTTTTGCTTTTTTGTCTTTCATTCATTCAGATTCTCTTATTCTTCATTTTTTTCTATCGATTAACTATATTTTGAATATTGCACTTTGATTCTTGTCCTTTTTTCTCTATTCACTTTCTCTATTATTCCTTTTTTTTTTTCAATTATCTTTTTTCTTTATTTTTCTTTGCCTCTTGTCCATCTTCCTTTTTATCTCTCTGTTATTCTTTTTCTTTCATATATCCATTTTCCTTTTTATATTACACCGCCACTTATCCTTTCTTTTTTCTCTCTATTCTTCTTATTTTTCTTCCAGTTATCTATCTTTTTTCTAATTCTCTTCGACTCTTGTCTATATTTCTTTGTTGTTTCTCTCTATTAGTCTTCCGTTTTCTTTTAATTATTCATCTTTTTTCTAATTCTTTTCGGTTTTTTTTCTTTCTTTCTATTTCTCTCTCTCTCTCTAGTAATGTTTAAAATCAACTACCGGCACATGAAACGTCAGAACCTTGAACAGCTGCGCACAGCTGGAGCATGTAAAGCAGGAGATTATCAGATTAAACATATGTGTATGCAAAAAGAGGTAGCACAACTACGGAAACATTGTCAAAGATAACCACAGAATTATAGATGCAAGCGGTGAAAATAACGAAAAAGAAGTCGGCTTGATACTAGATGAATATATGGCGTAATGCGTTCTGGGGTATTGTTTGTTGTTTGAACGAATTCCTGTGGTTAAACTAAAATGGGAGCCCCTCAATTATAGTGGTATATGAACCGACAACGCAAAGTACAGAAGAAGAAATAAAAACCTTTCTATTTCATGCTGTACAACGCCAAGGCTCAGTGCAAGTCACAAGAAATTAGACTTAATCATGGAAGACCTGAATGCCAAATTTTGCAAGAAGAGGGAAGGAGAAACTGTTGGTAATTTCGGACCGGGGAAACCGTAATGATCGCGGAGAGAAATGAGTCCAATGGTGCACAGCAAATGACCAGGTAATAATCAACACCTGGCTTCAAGAACACCCAAAACGATTATAGACATGGAGAAGCTCAGGAGAAGAAACAATAACCCAAATAGCCTATATAACTATCAACAAGAGATTCAAGAACACAAAACTTATCCAAGTGCCGACTGCACAAGAGACCACCTCCTAGTTATATGCAAACTAAGAACTAAACTCCAGAGGTTGAAGAAACCTAACACGGCACTTTGACTGCAATGCAACAAACTCGTAAATGACCTGAACCTGTAGGAAAAACATACAGACAACTTGAAAAGAAAATACGAAGGACAAATTGAAAACGAAAATTCGAAATGGAATGCTCTACTGACATCAGCAAACGACATCACCCCCCCCCCCAAAAAAAAACGGACGTAGAAGAAAAAATAAGTGGATCACCGATGAAATTCTTGACATGGTACAAAGAAGACAGAAAACAATGCCAAGACATAGAACGGAATACCGGAAACTACACAAAAAATAAGGAGCAACTGAAGACAGGCTAGAGAAAACTGGCTCAATGACAAATGTACAGAAGTATAGAGATTGAGCACGACAAATAAAGAAGATATGCATAAAAAAATAAAGAACTAACAGAGCAAAAGACATGAATAAAATCCAAGGGCAAAACATTCATATTAGAGAAAGAAAAAAGTACTTCAGCGATGGAAAGAATATATTGGAGAATCGAGAATACGCAGAAATACTGACGGACCAGAAATATTAAAAACCGAAGTGGAAGCTACACTGATCAAAAGGGTCAGAAACGAAACAAAAGAAGCAGACGGCTTTGTAATAGAGATTCTGACAGTCTAAGATGAATTCGGCGTAGATACGATTACAGACATAATAAATAAATCAACAACAGTGGTGAGATACCGAAAGATCTAAACAGATCGATATTCATAGCACTGCCTTAGAAGCCAGGAGCAAAACTCCACCGAACAATCAGCTTAACTGGCCACTTAATAAAACTCCTCATCTGGATTCTGATGAACAGCTCGCACCGCAGAATCAGCCTAGAGACAGGACAAGAACAGTGTGGGTTCGTCAAAGAGACTGGAACAGGGAACACAATATTCATGCTCAGAATGTTATCAGAAAGATCAATACAAATACAGAAGGACGTGTATATATACACTACGCAAAGTACGCCACAAAGACATGTTTGAGATGCTTAGCAACCTAGGCTTATTCAGGAAGGACATTAGAGCTATCAAGAACATAAACTGGCAGCAAAACGCCTGCATACTAACAAAAATGAATTTAGCAGATATACGAAAATAGAAAGGGGTGTAAGACAAGGATGTGTCTTATCAGCAGATATATTCAGCATGTACAGCGCAACAATAATGAGAGAGCTAGGTCTGCCAGGATTCGTCATTGGCGGCTACAATCTGAACAATATAAGACACAGTGATAGCAGACACAGAAAAGGAAATACAGAATTTCCTAGAGAAAGGGAAAGTGAGAAGAAAAAGCTACATGTAAACTACAAGAAAATCAAATGCATGGTCATAAGCAAAAAGAGGACACCAAAATGCAAACTTATTTTCTATGTGCCCTGTCCCTTCAGGACGTAGGCGATCATGGTTCTCCACGTCTCCCTATCCTTTGTGGCTCTTAGTATGTTTGCACCTGTTAATCCTGGCAACCCCCGTTCCGTCATCCACCTGATCAGACCCTGCAAATATGTTATCCGCTGCCTTCCTCTGTCTCTCTTTCCTTCTATCTGGCCAGTCAGTATCAGATTCTCCAAGCTCTCCTTCCTCATTGCGTGTTTCAGGAACTTCAGTTGTCTCTTCCTGATGCTCAGTATTAATTTTCTTTTTGTTGCCATTCTTTCCAACACCTCATCGTTGCTTGCATACTCAGTCCACGATATCCGCAGCATCCTTTTGTAGAACCACATTTCTGCTGCTTCCAGTTTTGTCCTCGTTTTCAATGATATTGTCCATCATTCACTACCGTATTGAAGAACTGACATCACATAGCAATCCAGCAGTCTTTTCTTTGTTTCTACTGAAATTTTCCTGTGTGTTAGTATTTTACTCAGCTTCTGGAATGCGTCCTTTGCCATGCCAATTCGCCTTCGGATCTCTGTGTCACACTTTCCATCTCCTGTTAGAACACTTTCTTGGTATTTAAATTTTTGTACTTGCTTGATTCTGGTATCCCCCACCTGTATTTGGCATTTTACTAAAATCAAGCAGGTGTAGAAATTTAAATACTTGGGAAGTGTTCTGACAGGGAATATTGCGGCACTGAGATCCGAAATCCGAAGGCGTATTAGCATGATAAAGGACGCATTTAAAAGGCTGAGAAGAATATTGAATGACAGGGTGATTTCGTTGGAATCAAAGAAAAGAGTACTGCACTGTTATGTATTATCTGTTATTCAATATAACAGCAAATACTGGATAGTCTCATTAAAGTTGAAGAAGAAATTTGAAGCAACAGAAATGTGGTTCTACAGAAGGATGCTGAGAATACCATGGACCAAACATGTGAGCAATGACGAAGTTTTGGAGAGGATGTAAACAAAAAGGAAACTTATATTTGGCATCAGGAAAAGACAACTTAGGTTTATGGAACACGTAATGAGAAAGATAGACTTGGAAAATCTGATACTCTCATGACGGATAAAGGGAAACGGCGACAGAGGAAAGTGTTGCGAGATAAACTTGATGGGCTTGGTGGTAAATGAACGGTAAAGCGGGTTATGAGAGTGATACAAAGAACAAAAATGTTAATACAGACGAGGGATAGGGACAATGGAAAAACATATTCAACTACGTCCTGAAAGAACATGGCAGATAAAGAAAAATATTTTTCTTACAATGATCAATCAGTTAAGTGCCATAGGTGATACACGTTTGGGTGATCATGTCTCGAAAAAGGCATGACTAGCTGGGCAGAAGATTATCTCGCAGTAGGTTGCCATTACTTTCTGTGGTAGATTAATTGTCAATCAAGGCTATAGAATCCAATCTGTCCTGCTATTCAATCCTTTTATCCAGATCAGTCAGTTAAGTGCCATACATGATACACGCTTAGGAGATCATGTCTCAAAAGAGACATGACTGACCGAGAAGATTATCTGTCCTGATATCTAATCCATAACTGGAGGGAAGAGTCGGATTAATATCTTTCCCAAGGGTATTTGCGCGTAAGTGAAATCCACTAGAATTCGAACTCAGCTCCGCTATTTCACGTTTCGAGCCAATATCCACTGCTCCACAACAGACATACTTACAGTGATCAGTCAGTCAGTTAAGTGACATACGCGATACGCGCTTGGGCGATCATGTCTCGAAAGAGACATGACTGACTGGGCAGAAGATTATCCCGCAGTAGTTTGCCATTACTTTCTGCGGTAGACTGGTTGCCAGCCAAGGCTATAGAACCCAATCTGTCCTGTTATTTAACCCATAACTGGAGGGAAGAGACGGATTAATACCTTTCCCAAGGGTATTTGCGCGTGAGTGAATGCAATGAATTCAACTGGAATTCGAACTCGGCTCCCCGATTTCTCGTTCCGAGCCGATATCCACTGCACCACAACGATACATAATTTAATTGACTTTACTTCGCCATTTGCCGTTCTTTTCTTTTTTTTCTCTTTCTTATTCTTTCATTTTTTTACTTATCCGTTTTCTTTCTATTTCTTTTCGCGTTATGTGCTTCTTTCACTTGTTTTTCTTTATTATTCTCCTTTTTCTTTCAATTATCCATCATTTGTTTCTTTTTTATTCGCTTCTTTTCCTTTTTTCTTTTCTTTATTTTTACTATTCTTCACTTCTTTAAATTATCCGACCGTTTTTGCTCTTTATTAATTTGTCTTTTTTCTTTCTTATTTTTTCTAACTATATTATTATACTCTTTTCTATCAATTAGTCCCGCCTTTGTTCTTTTTTAATTCACGTCTTTACCATATTTTCTTTCCTTTAACTCTATCATTCTTCATTTTCCTTTAAATTATCCATCTTTTTTTCTTTTTTAATTCACTACGTTTCTTTCTTTTCTTCTTTCCTTTCCTTTATCTTTTATATTTTTCTTTTTCTTTTCTTTATTCATCGTTTTTGTTATTTTTTCATTCGCTTCTTTTGCTTTTTTTCTTTTTCGTTATCACTTTCTTTTTCTTTCAAATATTAATCCATTTTGTTCTTTCTTAATTCGCCTTTTTTCCTTCTTATCTTTTCTTTATTTTTATTATTATTTCTTTTTTTTTTTTAAATTTTATACCCTTTTTTGTTCTTTTTTAAATCGCCTCTTTTCCTTTTTACTTTCGTTCTCTCTCTTATTCCTTTTCCTTTCAATTATTCCTTCTTTTTGTTGTTTTTTAATTAATTTCTTTTCCTTCTTTCTTTTTCTTCCTGTTTTACTCTTTTATTTTCTTTTAATTATTTATATTTTAATTTATTTTTAATTTGATGTTTTTCTCCTTTTTCTCCTTTATCTCTGTTATTCCTTTTTCTTTTAATTATCTATTCTTTTTCATACTTTTTTACTTTACGTTTTTCTTTCCTTTTCTTGATCTATAATTCTTCCTGTTTCTTTTAATTATCGACATTTTGTTCTTTTTCAATTCGCTTCTTTTCCTTCTATCGTTTTCTTTGTTTATATTGTTTCTTTCTCTTTCAATTATTCATACTTTTTGCCTCTTTTAACACGCTTTTTTATCTTTACTTTTCTTTATTTCTATTAATCTTCCTTTTTTTATAATTATACATAATTTTCTTCTTTTTAATTTCTTTTTCTTTCTTTTCTTTTTTATCTCTTTTTATAATACTTTTTCTTTTAGTTAACCATTCTTTTGGTTCTTTTTAATTTACTTTTTTCTTTATTTCTATTATTCTTCCCTTTTCTTTCAATTATAAATACTATTTCTTTTTTATTTTAACTCATTTTCTTCTTTCCTGATTTTTTTTAATTATCCATCTTTTTGTTTTTCAATTCGCCTCTTTTCCTTTGCTCTTTTTTTTGTGGCTTTTATTCTTTCTTCTTTTAAAATTATCCATCTTTTTATTCTTTTTCAATTCTTCTCCTTGTTTCCTTTTTTATCTTTATTACTCTTTCTTTTTCTTTGAATTATAATCATTTTTGTTCTTTTTTAATTCGCTTCTTTTCCTTCTTTCCTTGTCTTTATCTGTATTATTCTTTCTTTTTCTTTTTCTAATTTGCTTCTTTTTCTTCTTCTTTGCTTTTATCTGACTGTATTATTCTTTCTTTTTCTTTTTTATTTACTTCTTTTGCTTCTTTTTTTTTCTCTCTGTCCGTATTATTCTTTCTTTTTCTTTTTTTCTTTGATTCTTTTTCTTCTTTTTCTTTTTCTCTGTCTGGATTATTCTTTCCTTTTCTTTTTTTATTTGTTTCTTTTTCTTCTTTTTTCTTTTTCTCTGTCCGTATTATTCTTTCTTTTTCTTTTTTTGTTTGTTTCTTTTTCTTTTTTTCCTTTTCTCTGTCTGTATTATTATTTTTTCTTTTTTTAATTCATTTCTTTTTCTTCTATATTTTTTTATCTCTGACTGTATTATTCTTTCTTTTTCTTTTTTTATTTGTTTCTTTTTCTTCTTCTTTCCTTTTCTCTGCCTGCATTATTCTTTTTTATTTTTTTTAATTAGCTTCTTTTTCTTCTTTTTTCTCTGTCTGTATTATTCTTTCTTTTTCTTTTTTAATTTACTTCTTTTTCTTCTTTTTTCTTTTCTCTGTCTGTATTTTTAATTCGCTTCTTTTCCTTCTTTTTTTCTTTTCTCTGTCTGCATTATTCTTTTTTTTCTATTTTAATTCGCTTCTTTTCTTCTTCTTTCCTTTTCTCTGTCTGTATTATTCTTTCTTTTTCTTTGAATTAGCCTCTTTTCCTTCTTTCTTATCATTAATCTCGATTATTTTCCCCTTTTTTTTCAATTAATTGGTTTTGTTCTTTTTTAATCTACTTCTTTTCCTCGTTTCATTTTCTTTAATCTATTATTTTCCCTTTTTCTTTCAATCATCCAGCATTTTTTTTAATTCACCCCTTTTCCTTCTTTCTTTTTTATCTTAATTATTTTTCTTCGTTTTTTTTTTTTAATTACTTGTCCTTTTTGTTCTTTTTTAATCCACTTCTTTCCTATTTTCCTTTTCTTTGTCTCTTTTATTCTTCCTTTATTTTTTCAATTATCCATTCATTTTTTTTGGATTCCAGTTTCTTTCTTCTATTCTTTTCTTTATCACAATTATGTTTACTTTTTCTTTCAATGATCCATTTTTTTATTTTATAATTTACCGCTTTTCATTCTTGCCTTTTCTTTATCTCTATTATTCTTCCTTTTTCTTTCAGTTATCAACTCTTCTCTTTTTTTCATTTTTTAAGTCGCCTCTTTTTATTCTTTCCTTTTATTTATCTGTATTATTTTTTCTTTTTTAAAAGAAAAAATTCTTCTTCTTCTTCTTTCAAAATTTATTGTTAATGTTATTATTATATCACAATAGACTATGTCTAATGTTTTAAATATTGTGGTATTTTATCCCTTTAAGCTATTCTTGAATATCAACGATAACGCCATATCCACTATTAAACTTGATAGCAATAGATATGCCCCACAATGACTCGGAGGGGTTGCTCTTGATGTAATTTTCAGCAGATTAGATTTTGTTGATAAGAGAAAATAGGATTATTAAACAGAGGATTAACCTCTAGGGATTTCTGAATGAAGTCTAACAGACTCTATCCAGTAGACCTTTGAGAGGTCATAAACTAGGTTAAGGTAATTGACCAAAGAAAATTCAGTAAGATGGAGTGATGTTGAAAGGAGGACAAAATAATTGTTCGGAAGTCCGTCAGTTGACTACCAGACGTAATAAAGCGATCGTAATTGAATCTGAAAGTCAAAAGGGCACCGACCTGAAGTAACTAAGGAAAATGAACGCAGTATAAACACGAAACAAAAATAGTTCGCAAAAAAAAAGTGGTAATTGAAGTAAAAATATTTATTTTGAAAACAATTCAATGATTATTAATAGGAAAAGAAAAAAGTATGAAAATAAATAAATAAATAAATGCATTCAGAGGAGAAAGCTTGGAGAAAAATAAGAATAATAAGGAATTTCAATGTGCAAGTCCGAAAGGTGGAATAAAGGAAGTATTATTTGTGGAAAAAAAAACCCAAAACCCCTAAAATAATCGTACACATACACACGCTAGCAGACACGTATGCACAGATGACACAAGTATACAGTTCGCATTTGACAGATTTCAGATTTAATGAATGGTGATTTTCTAAACGCAGTTTACATGTAGCACAAGGCTGAAAGTATGGAACACCCAGTAAGAATAGAAATCACTACTCAATTAAAATTATTCTAGTGATACAAGCTTGCTAACCATTACACCACCTCTCATTTTCTAAGCACAGCTTAGATATGGCACAAGGGTGAATGTATGGAACACCCAGTGAGAATCGAAATCACTACTCAGTTAAAATGATTCTAGGGAGACAAGCTTGCTAACCATTACACCACCTTGAGTTGCCCATTTTCTAAGCACAGCTTAGATATGGCACAAGGGTGAATGTATGGAACACCCAGTGAGAATCGAAATCACTACTCAATTAAAATGATTCTAGTGAGACAAGCTTGCTTACCATTACATCACGTCAAGGCATCCAAATTCAAATTTAATGAATGTATACATTAATAAAATTACAAGCATTTACAATTTCATATCACCTCTCGATCATGGTCCTTTTCAGCTTCCTTTTTTTCTATCTTGATTTCTATTTTTGGAAAATGTAGTGCAATCGTTTAGTGTTGTTTTCTTAAATTTTGAATTGCGTTGTCTTTTAGATTGGTGCCTTACGAAGCCTAGTCTCTGCGGTCATTTACCAATAATTCAATAAAGAAGAGATGGATTTAGGTCTAATAGCATTAAGACAAAGTGAACGAAACCGAAGCGACCTGAATTCGAATTCTTCCTGTCAATTCTATTCCTCGTTATTATCTATTACACCACCTGCACATGCACCAAAGTAAGTTTTATGAGCACAAAAATGAATATATATTTATATTTATAAGATGAGGTAATATAATTATTCATACTGTTTATATTGATCGGACTATGATCCCCATGTTTATTGTTATATTCAGGTTATTATTAAAGGGAATAAATGAAACTGATATATCCAGAAAAGGCATGATAACAACTAACATGGTGAAACAGAAAAAAAAAAAAATGAATTATTCGGATTGAAATTTCAACGCATATCACGTGACGGCCGGAGCGTGCAACAATCAAAACATCGTGAATACCAAAAAAAAAAAAAGAAAAAAGAAAAGTGAACAATGTACCAAACAACGTCAGTCAGTCAATCAATCAGTTAAGTGCTATAAGTGAAGCACGCTTAAGTGATCATGTCTCAAAAAAAGACATGACTGACTGGGCAGAAGATTACCGCGCAGTAGGTTGCCATTGCTTTCAGCGGTAAACTGGTTGCCGACCAAGGCTATAGAACCTAATCTTCCGATCATTTAACCCATAACTGAAAGGAAGAGACGGATTAGTACCTTTCCCAAGGGTATTTGCGCGTAAGTGAATGCAAGAAATTCAACAGGAATTCGAACTCAGTTCCCCGGTTTCTCGTCCCATGCCATTATCCATTGCACCACAAAAATGTAAATGGTGAAAATACAAAAAAAAAAAAAAAAAAAAAAAAAAAAAAATGAAATTATCAAATGGAGATTAAATTACAACTAAAACTGCTTGTTCACATATTGTACTACTGTCTTTAGAAAAGGTATGAAACCATCTTAACCAATGGATCATATTGTAAATTATTCATTAATTGGTGGTGACCAGCTATAATGAAATAGCAACGCAGTTAGATCCCTTTACAGTTAGATCCCTTTATCTCTGTAAAGTAATCTGGCAAAGAAGAATATAATTATGCCGGCAGAATAATAAAAATAGCACCTTAGGAGTCACGTTGGTAGCCTCGACTCGCCGAGCTATCAGTTGTTAGTCTAAAAACTGGAGTCGGTGTGCACCTGCTGGTCTAGACTTTAAAACATCATCACAGGAGATTCCATAAGATGAACAGTTTATTCTTTCTGGTCTCTGCATGCAAGGAACAACTCGGTAGCAAACTTAGAGACATTTACTGAATAAACTTTGAAATCCTAAGATATCCTTAAAACAATTCGCACTACTTCGTACTCCGGGAGCACGAGAAGTGTTCGATATGAAAATCATGTATTGGTGAACAAGATCGAGAACGGAATAAAACAAAATTTAATCTATAATGAAAGAAAAGAAATAACAATAAAAAAATTCATTAACTCTCGAAATTTTATGAATGTTGCCAGGACCGATACGCACTTCATGAAGACCGAAGTACCAACGGACAGGACGTTGCAACAACAACAAAAAACATCCGGACAATAGTATATATATTTTATGATTGACTTATTTATTTCCAATGGATTATCAATCCTTTGCGTTATTTAAAGCCAGAAAATATTTTAGATTTTATGGCTTTTTATTTTTAAATAGATATTTGATGATAAAAGTCTTACTACTTAGCCAAGATGAAGTGGATTCATCCCTTTTCCAAGGTTATTTGCTCGTAAGTGAAAACATATACATATGATTGGTTTGAACATTATTTTTTTTATCGAAACTCATATTTAAGTAGATATTCTGTTTTTTAATTAAACAGTATTATATATTTATATCTACTGGTCTGATTATTTACAATAAATTTTTATTACGAAAAGGTATGTCATTCGGCAGGATTCGAACCTGCGACCCCTATCTACATAGGGGAAGCTAGCATTTGATCTGGCAACGTCTTCGAACTCTCGACCACGAATGACGTCCAGTCTAAACGAGATTTTAATCAAGCCTATATAACACAATTTTCGAATGAAACACATTTTCGTAATAAAAATTTATCGTAAATAATCAGGCCAGTAGATATAAATATATAATACTGTTAATATCTACTTAAATATGAGTATCGATCAAAAATAATGTTCTAACAAATTATTTCAAAATGTCGGTTGTTTATAACCAAGTTTCGTTAATCTTTGTTAATTTCCGTAACATGTTTACATTTGTTGACATTACGATACATTTCAGAGCAGATATGGTTGTTGCGATGAATCGAAAATTGTGTTATATAGACTTGCTTAAAACCTGGTTTAGACTGGAGGTCATTCGTGGTCGAGAGGTCTAAGACGTTGCCAGATCAAATGGTAGCTTCCCCTGTGTGAATCCTGCTGAATGACACATTTTCGTAATAAAAATTTATCGTAAATAATCAGGCCAGTAGATATAAATATATAATACTGTTTAATTAAAAGCAGAATATGTACTTAAATATAAGTATCAATAAAAAATAATGTTCAAACAAATCATTTCAAATTGTCGGTTGTTTATAACCAAGTTTCGTTAATCTTTGTTAAATTTCCGTAACATGTGTATATATATATATATATATATATATATATATATATATATATATATATATATATATATATGTATAAAAGCAATGAATCGTTAAACGGGAATCATAGTTGCTGACCTGGTGCATCCTCATGCAACTGTTTATGTCAGATGGAATTCTGCAGACGTTTCCGTACTTCCCACTTGTCATATATTTTCTGTCAAGGAATACCTTATAATTTATTAAAGGTCTGTCACCATGGCGACACCGATAACTAATTAAACCTGCATTTGACATGTAAACTCTCCCATACTCTTAAGTGACAAACCTTACACGTCTGGATCGATATTATCACCTTTACTAGTTGCACACTTTATCTCTTTGTCTTGGAAGAAACAGGATAGGCTACCGTTCTCTACCTACTTGTATGACACGTCAACTTTTCGGCAGCTGAGATTGTCGATTAAACACAATGCTCGTGAATCATTGACAATCATTGGGCCATTTCTTCTTTTATGCAACAGCTGACTGAGAATGCTTTCATCATCAAAAAATATGAAGAAACCCAATTCGATGTATATGAATGCATCCTTTGATGCTGGTCACATTCACTTTCTCAAAAACTTCCGTGTCTGGAGATTGGATTATCTATTCGATATCAAAAAATGATGCAGCACTGATGAAAGCATCCGAATAGTTTCAGATGTTTTGCATACACCACACTTGTTAGTGCAATACACTTCGAGTGAGTTGTTTGGGTTTCAGTATAACGTCCAACGGCATACGCTCCTCAAACAGAAAGCCTGAGTTGCTTTTTTAAAAATGAATTTATCTCAGCCTAAAGTAAACAAAAATGGTTATTATTTCTGTCGATTATGTAAATTGGGCAACGATCTTCAGTTTTTTTCTATCGATATAAACTAGACTGCGCAATGTATATTGTACCTTTTTTTAAATTGTATCAAATTTTAAATTGAGTCAAGTGGTTAATAGATGACTATTGACATTGTATTTAAATTCCTGGATGTTGTAGCCATCAGGAAAGCAAGAATATGGAAGCGAGTTCTACAGGCGGGAAGTGCGAGAGAAGAAGCTGCAGGAGTAGAATTGTCGTCTGCATTTGGTTAATCTAACTGTGAATGGGTGGGACCCAGTCGCCAGTCTGGTTGCACGAGTAAACACCTGTTGCAGAGGCACCAGTGACTTAAGTTCGTTGGAGCAGAAGCCATGAAAGTATTTATAGAACAGACAAAGGGAGGCCACATCTCGTCGGTGGGGAAGTGGCTGTAGTCAAGCCGCCAAGTCGGTACCTATCACATTACTGATTCTTCTTTGGAGCCTGTTGAGAACACTGAGATGAACAGCAGGGGCGCCTGACCATATATTGCAGCAGTATTCCATGCACGGACGAATGGTTGATTTGTATATATGCAGGACGGATTCTGAAAAAGAATGATGATTCTATACTGTTTTATCTAAACAGATCCTGAGGCCGAAGGAATGCTTATAGAAGACTGCTTATGAATTTCGTTATGCGGGATAAAGTCACAGTCATCCGTATATAAGTAATCCCGACAAGTAAAAGAACATTGGTGTGGGCATCCTACAAAATGCCATTTGATATACAAATAGACGCATTTATACATAGGTAAACATAGACCAATCTAAGATATAGCTATGAAAAATCTTAGATAGATAGATAGATAGATAGATAGATAGATAGATAAATAGATAGATAGATAGATAGATAGTGCAGTAGGTACATTTTTCCCAATTTATATTTTTAATTTCGTTCATGCTAGTGTGGGCGACAAAGGGAACCTCGCTGCCAAGCTTGAAAAGGACTTCCAATCCGTAGTGGACTGGGATAAGAAATGGCTCGTAAACTTTAATGCTTCCAAAACGAAGCTGCTATGAATTAACCATCATAGACAATCGCACCTACCTCCCATTAGCATAGAACAGGCTTGCCTGCCAGAGAGTAAAACACTACGCCTCCTTGGCCTCACATTCTCAACGGACCTCGAGGAGAAAAACTATATCGAATCCATTGCTAAATCCGCGGCTATGAAAGTCGGTTCTCTGTGCAAGGCCCGGAAGTTTTTCCAGTCTGAATCTATCCTGCACATATATAAATCTACCATCCACCCGTGTATTGAATACTGCTGCCACATCTGGTCGGGTGCCCCTGCTATTCTCCTCGGGGTTCTTGACTAAATACAACGGAGAATCTGCAATGTGATCGAAACCGACTTGGCAGACTACCTGCAGTCACTCTCTCACCGGCGTGACGTTGCTTCCCTTTGCCTCTTCTATAAATACATTCACGGCTTCTGCTCCGATGAACTTATATCACTGATGCCCCCTAGGTACGAATTTGCACGAGATACTAAATTAGCAACTAGGTCTCACCCTTTTACAGTTAAGCCGATAAAATGTAACTGCAATTTCTACTCCAACATCTTCTTTTCTCGCACTTCCCGCCCGTGGAATTCCCTTCCACATACTTGCTTCCCCGACAGCTACAATCTCCAAGAGTTTAAATGTAAGGTCAATAGACACCTCCTAACACACTAACTCGCATCTATTCTCTCAAACACTCTTCCCATGTACATCCTTACCAGTCTATCACTCTCCTTCTGACATTTCCTATATCTAAACACTCTTTCTCATCACCTTTCCCTATGTAACACTCTGCATAATAGTGGCAGTGAAATGCCTTGCTTGGTGTGAAATGGTTAAAAAATAATGCGCTTTGTTTTTTTTCCGATTTTGTCAGCTACAAAGTATAATACGTTCTGCAGAGCACTGTCTGCGATTAAAAGAGCATCATGACGCAATTCACTCTGTTAGTAATGTAAAAACTGCATGATGCATTGCTTGATATTTTCACCAGAGGCTCTAATACAGACATTTGAAAGTGTTTGCGTGTCAATCTGAGGACAGTGCATAGGATTAGATGGGTCTAATGGTAATTACAAAAGTACAGCAGCTCGGCAAACTCACTGACTGTTCTGATGAGAAAATAACTCCCAAATTTGTTTATGAGGGCATCAGACTTAAACAAAGGCCTACAACAATTTCCTTAGGGAGGAGCTGTTGCTTTGGTTCAAGAGGGTTGCTTCTAGAAGACCCTCTGTCTTGATCTTTATGTGTGGGGCTCAGTTGAACGAGACCAAAAAAAAAAAAATCTTTGTAGCACCAAAGATGAACTTACGGCAAGGACCATGGAAGCATTCACCAACTTAAATAAGGATACTTGCAGGAGATTTCGAAATCGTTTGGAGTACATGGTTGAAGCCAATCGCGATTTTATAGAGTAAATTTATTCTTGAGTATTTCAATATATTTTTGTGTAACTTTGGTAAATATATTTGCTAAAATGAGATCTCAGTGAGGTTTTCATTTTTGCGTAATTTAGACGATAATTAATCTATTCCACCCTGTAGGTATGAACAATCTGAAATAGATAAATAAATAGATATATAGATATGAAGATAATCATATATATATATATATATATATATATATATATATATATATATATATATTATAAAAAAGTCATAGAACACGTAGATTAAAACCCACAATTTTGATTGAACAATATTGAAACACCTAAAGCATTTTCTCCAACTACCATTCCCTAATTTTCTAAATAACCATGAATTCATCTTATATTTTAAAAATAAATCATTTTCAGCATTTATTTTAACATATCACCAGAAGAAGTCTAAAATATGAACAATTTTGTGTAGTGATATTATGCTTTTATAAAGCATTGTAATAACAAGATTACAATATAGATAGATAGATAGATAGATAGATAGATAGATAGATAGATAGATAGATAGATAGATAGATAGAGTTGGAAGAGTAATGGGATAAATATAACGAGACTGATTATGTTGAAACTACGTTCATACGGAGAGAAAAATGAAGTATTTTATGTACATATAGATAACTGCGAGAGCATATGTATATTTTTAAAACAAAAAACGTAGTTGCAGTTTATCACAAACAGAATATAAAACAGAAAGTCAATGAACAGTTTTATAAATTATTTATTTGGCGGATCCTTTTTATGTTGAAAGTGTCATCGTATAAAATTTTTTAAAACTGGAACAAAAACAATATTTTCTGTATCTTTCAAAATATAAAATATGTGACCATTCCATTTAAGTCACTTGCACATTGATATGAATTGATAATAATGATTTTTTGAACGTTGTAATTGTCCGTTTTGTAGCCATATGGTTATTTTTACCCCATACAATTACTGAGAATTTAGTGCAACGAGATAGAGAGTAATATGCCACGTTTGGCTTTTTTCAAAGACGGAACTTTTCAAAAGTATACTTGATTTAATACAAGGTCTGTTTCATGTACTACAAATCCATTTTTATTGTAAAAGCAAACACGATTTAACCTACCAAGTATTTGATACGTAGTATATGGACAATAACAGACATTGATTGGCATATAAAACACCAATCTATTTGATACTGTTCATATCTATCTATCTATCTATCTATCTATCTATCTATCTATCTATCTATCTATCTATCTATCTAAGTCTGCTCATATCTATCTATCTATCTATCTATCTATCTATCTATCTATCTATCTATCTATCTATCTATCTGTCTCAATCTGTTCATATCTATCTATCTATCTATCTATCTATCTATCTATCTATCTATCTATCTATCTATTTCAGTCTGTTCATATCTATCTATCTATCTATCTATCTATCTATATATATATATATATATATATATATATCTCAGTCTGTTCTATATCTATCTATCTATCTATCTATCTATCTATCTATATATATATATATATATATATCTGTCATATCATATCTATCTATCTATCTATCTATATATATATATATATATATATATATATATATATATATATATATATCTCAGTCTGTTCATATCTATCTATCTATCTGTCTGTCGTCTTCTATCTATCTATCTATCTATCTATCTATCTATCTATCTATCTATCTATCTATCTATCTATCTCATACTGTTCATATCTACAGGGTGCAATGAATGAATTGTCCTCATGACGCAAGAATGCAAACAACACTGACATCAAGTTTTAAAAACGTATTTTCCAGAGTTTCACAAAAATGTTTGGAAATACTAGAAAGTAAATTTGTTGTTTACTATATTATATATTATTACTAATTTCTTTTCAAAAGACTAATGTCGTGGTGGAGTAGATATCAACTCGGAACGACATATCGGGGAGCAGACTTAGAATTCCAGTTGAATTCCTCGCATTAACTTTCGCACAAATCCCTTTTGGTAAGGCATTAATCCGTTCCTTCCCTCCAGTTATCAGTTTAATAATAGGACAGATTAAATTCTATAGCCTTGACTGGCTATCAGTCTATCGCAGAAAGCTATAGCAATCTACTGTGGGATAATCTACTGCCCAGTCAGTCATGTCTCTTTCAAGACATGATCGTCCAACCGTGTATCATCTATAGCACTTAACTGACTGACTGAATGAAGGGACTTCATTAGCTTTTTCATATCTTTTTTACGGTTTATCAAGTATTTGTGAGTTATTTAAAGTAAAAGATATATTAGATTCAAATATTTTGTTTGCGTGTGAATATTTCATTAACAGTTTCTGAGAATAACAATTTTTCTAGATTTTTGGTCATAAGATTGATTCATACATTTCTCAAGAGTAATTAAATGTAATTAACCTGACAGAAATTCGAACTAAGCTCTCTGATTTCTCATTCCGAGCCGCTATCCATTATACGCACACATCTTTACATTGGGTCAGTCAGTTAAGTGCCATACGGGAGACATGCTTTGGTCGATTATGTCTCGAAAGATAATCAGAAGATTATCCCGAACTACGTTGTGGTAGACTGGTTTTCAGCCAAGGCTATAAAACCCAATCTGCCCTGTTATTTAAACCATAACTGAAGGGAAGATGCGGATTAATACCTTTCTCAAGTGTATTTGTGCGTAAGTGAATACAAGGAACTCCACTGAAATTCGAACCCGGCACTGCATATTAATAAATACAGATATTTAAATATTTATGTGTATGTGATTTTTAATAAAATATATTTCGCTAGTCTTATACAGGGTGTCTATAAAGTTCGTGTGCACTTTAAAAACTTTATATCTTTATTTGTATTTACGATAGAAATAATTTGTAAAAAAGATTAGAAAGAAGTAAATCTATATTTTTTAAGGTTTTATTGAAATTTTATTTAAGTTTCCACACGTCCTCCGTCATTAGCAATACAAAGGGTAATACGATTTTGCAGTTCATGAAAAATATTTGCCAACTGATTAACAATAATACTTGAAATCACATTAGTTATTTTATCTTTTAAATCTTTTAATGAACTATGTTTGGTTGCATACACAATTGTTTTCACACAAAAAATCTAATGGAGTCAAATCTGGCGAACGTCGAAGCCAATAAAATGGTCCACCACTTTCGATCCATGTGTTAGGAAATTCCTAATTTAGAAACTCTCTAACACGCAGATCAAATTGACAAGGAGATCGATATTGTTGATTTATAACATTTTTTACAGATTATTTCTATCACAAATACAAATAAAGTTATAAATTTTTAAAGTGCACGCAAAGTTTATGGACACCCTGTATTTCAACTGTTTTATTGTTCTTGCAGCATTATTCTAAGTTTTTGTTATAGTGGAACATCCTGCCATCCCTGAGAATAGAATGCTTTACTTTATAAAAGACGGTAACATGCGGTACGACGAGGGAAAAAGTCTTAAGCATTCGCCTGACTGCTCTATGACACTGTCAGCACTCTGCCTTCGGGTAGAGGACGCTCTCTGCTTCCGAGCAGAGAGCACAAACCCAGTCGTGGTTCCGCCGAAGGGTAGAACATCCAATTAATTTTGCGTTACCACATAAACCTATGTAGTACAAAATAAATTATATTGTTCTCTGTCATAGCACATGAATTAGGACAAGAAATATCTATTAAATATACCATAGCAGAGTTGTCTAAGCTAAAAGTGTTTTGTAATTGCAATATTCGGCGGAACCATGACTGGGGAAAAATAGACAGAGATTTTTTGGCCCGGCTATGTGGCCGGGAATACCCACTATAAAATGACCATGTGTCACATCTGCCCTTGCGTGGGAAGGCTAGTAAATACGGAAAAAGTCTTAGGCGAAGGCATTCACTATTCGATAGTCGATTCCGCTCCAACCCGTGGCTTGCCTATTTGTGTATTCTTGTTAATTGTACCTTAGTACAATAAATCTGTATTTCTTATTCCTGGAGTTCCATTCTTCAACTGATCATTATATTCTGTGTTCCTTTTCGGGATATATCGGTTTCACATCTTTAATAACTGATATTCTAAGAAACATCTAATTAAAACAAATTTATTACAAAGTTTACAAAGGAAAACGTTTTGAAAAAATAATTGAAAATAGACGACACATTCACGATAACATTACTAATGAGAAACGTAGAGTCACTGTTCTGTAACTAAATTTCGAAACCATTCACTATCTGATTGTGTGAACTGCAAATATTTCTTCATATGCAAAAGACTTTACAGAATCCATAATAACATTATAAAGTTCTTTATGCTTTATATTAAAAATGTAGGTTTTAATCGTGTTAAAGTCGGTTGAACCATCCAACAACTCTCTTAAGCACTTTGGAAATACATTTTATCCAGATATTTATTTGTTTCTTTCACTAATCGTGAGAAGGTGCTTAGAAATATATTTCTGAACATGTTTGCTTCCTCTTGAAACATGGCTCTACACGAGCCTTCAGTTATCAATATATGTCATCTTAAGACCATCTTACTATGAGCGTAAATCGTAAATTATTAAGGCATTTTCCTTGAATAAATATAGAAAAGTTAAGCAACCCTTGAGGATAGCAGAGCATTCGTCACTAATAAGAACTGTTATAAAACCGCTTCATGTTTATTTCATTGTGTTTCTTTAGAGATATCTTTTAAAGGAAGCGTAACAATTAGGCTGACATGTTTTGTCATTTAATTTAGGATTCGTTATCTTTTACCTTAACAATTAAAAATTCATAGTTAGAAAAAGACATAATTTTAACCATTCTTTTGATACTGGATACAGATAAACAGAGAACTTTAGTAGTAAATATAATTATATTTCTAGTTGCCGAATATTGCAATTACAAAACACTTTTAGCTTAGACAACTCTGCTATGGTATATTTAATAGATATTTCTTGTCCTAATTCATGTGCTATGAGAGAGAACAATATAATTTATTTTGTACTATATAGTATATAAATACATATACTACATAGGTTTATGTGGTAACGCAAAATTAATTGGATGTGTTTGGGTGGTGCAGTGGATATCGGTCCCGAACAAGAAATCGGAGATCCGAGTTCGAATTCCAGTTGAGTTCGTTGCATTCACTTACGTGCAAAAACTCTTTCTATTGCAGAAAGTAATGTCAACCTTCTGCGGGACAATCTTCTGCCCAATCAGTGATGTTTCTTTCTAAATATGATTGCCTAAGTGTGTATCAGGTATGGCACTTTACTGAATGACTGATATATTAAAATATCAGCATATATAAGAAATTAATATATGGATTTACCGTTTGATTAAAAAGGATTGTTTTTGATGCTTTACTTTAAATTTATTTTAGCAAACAGAAACACTTAAAAAGTTTTAGTTTTTAAATAATTTCAACAAGATAAAATAACCGTAACATCTCCTCTTAAGTACCCTACAAAATACCTAGAGTACATGTGTGAAATAACAAATGACAACCTAAAAGTTAATTTATATCAATTGATTGAGGTATGATCCATTTTCTTAATTAATGGATTTGTTCTCTCTCTCTCTCTCTCTCTCTCTCTCTCTATATATATATATATATATATATATATATATATATATATATATAGTCATTCGCAGACAGATCTGTTTCGCTGTATCACAGCTCATCAGTACGGTATGACATCCGATTGCTTTTAACCCAGGATTGAAACCCGACCAATTTTAGCGTCAGTCGGCGATTCTACCTCCGAGCTATGGGCGGAGGCAGACTTTTAGCGTATGATGTATCATACACCAGTAGCCAGAGCGCTCTAATTCATTACTGAATGAGCGACGCGTAGATGCTAGAGTAGCTACTGTCTATTCAAAGTCTACCATTCTTCCAGAGTGCTCAATCAGGGTGTGAGAGTGTAATATATATATATATATATATATATATATATATATATATATATATATATATATATTCCTCATTTGTAAAAGAGTTATTACATAATAACTCGTTTACAAATTAAGAAAATTCAAAAGTTCTACAATATAATTGTATTGAACACTTTTTAATACTAATGTGCACTGGTCTAATTTTACTATTATTAAAAACTAAATAATTAAACAATCAATATATATATATATATATATATATATATATATGCAATTTGTTATATATATTATATTATTTATATATTATATATGCGTGGTACTTATTTATAAGCGCTCAATATCAGTGATAGAGCAAACATATTCATATAGATAGGTGTGAGTTTGTAACCCTGGGTTTCACGCTCTTGCGATCGTCAGACAAACTGATTAATTTTTTAAAAAATTGGTTATACGTAGGGTTGCGCATATTCGTGTATTTTTGTGGAAGTGGGGGAAAACTGACGTCATGACAGACGCAGATATATTTATATACATTTGTACACCCATTGACGCGCGCAAGGACACACACACACGCGCGTTCGCTCATTGAGGCTTGCATAAACATATATATGCGAATCGTGCGGGGCTCAGCATATATATGTATATGTGTGCCGTTGCGCACATACATACGCATTCGGTTGGTGTATTCGAACAGTGTAGCGATGTCAACACGCGTACAGTTGTCGATTTCTCGTACGTACATATGTACTTTTGATGGGTTCTGTGTGAATCTATGATAGGTAAGAAATGCTATTATTTTATTTAAGGCTGTATTGTTATTTTTTATTTTAACGTCGGTTATTAGCTTGTGATTTTACTTTTTGTGGTTGCGTATATTTAAATGTTAGAAATTCTAATTTGTAATATGTGGTGTATTAATTTTACTACGGCAGAGACGTGTAATTTACGTTATATTTTAAAAAATTAATCAGTTTGTCTGACGATCGCAAGAGCGGGAAACCCAGAGTTACAAACTCACATCTATCTATCTATCTATCTATCTATCTATCTATCTATCTATCTATCTATCTATCTTTTTTTTTTTTTAGTCGTATCACCCCGAGCAAGGCGGCAACGCCACTGATGTGCAGGGGGCTACGTATTAGTGAAAAGACTGGAAAAGAGGAAGCCGGAAAGCACATCCTAAACAGGGAAAAAGGGATGAGCCTCTTAACCTGTTCAATAGACGTGGGTGGAGTGTGAAGCGGGCGACAGATAGATCTATCTACTCCAATTGGAAAAAAAAAAACAAGGTGAGAAGATTGGAAAATAAAAAGCCGGAAAACCACATCCTAAACAGGGAACAAGGGATGAGCCTCTTAACTTGTTCAATAGACGTGGGTGGAGTGTGAACCGGTCGATATATATATATATATATATATATATATATATATATATATATATATATATATATATATTCAGGAGAAATCTGCTTGTATTCATGGGTAATTGAAGATCAAAGTTGACCAAATCTCTGTCTATATTGGACTCTCTACCTTCGGATGGAGAGGAATCCGAACGAGTTATGCCAAAGAACAAAGTCTCGTCTGGGGTAAACAGACCAGAGCCTAAGCAGGGAATTTTGTATATTAAACGTACGCGCTCAGAATGCCTCACTGTAAAAACCAGCCTTGTGCCATGTCTCGCTTTTGTGAAGAGGCTCGGGTAAATATTGAGTTCCTTAAATTGTCTCTAACAATTCTACTACAATTTAATTAACTCTCATTGCTTACAATTTTGATAATGGCTAAACTAGAATGTTAAGAGAAACTTATTATTGGCCCCAACGTGTATGACAACGAACTAGAATTCTTAAGTTCTAACTGCGATGAAAGTCTCTAATAAGCTTAACTACCTCTCGAAATGTGGCTCAGCATAAGTTTTCGAGTGTTTGGCAGACGCACCTTCCTACGAAGAGGATTTAGCAGCATTGGACAGGAACTACATAAAAAGAGAAACAAAATGGTCTCTAGACCCCTACTGGCTACGAGGCGTCAACTACCCTCAGGTTCAACTGACTAATTCTATCAACGCTTACTAAAACGAGTGTTCATTTTCTCCGGTATAAGTGAAAAGCCATAGAGCCGAACTAACACGAGATGTCTTTATAACGGGCTTTGATGACAAAGAATACTCGAAAATAGCACCTTAATGTTACATGACGTCTATGACCAAGGGTACTATAATTAGCAAAAAAAAAAAAAAAAAAAAAAAGAAGAAATTGCTAGAACTGTAAGATACAAATGCAGTTACGTCAAAGATATCTTAAAATATTCCCTACATCATATGAAAAACTAGGCTCTCTTCATAAAAAACAAACAAAAAAAAACTCATAAAAACAGCCCTAATTAAAGTCACAAGTGTCTTCTGTGCTGATGCAATAGACATGCAAGGTCGTTATACTCCGCTAGAATGGACAAAGTATATAGAATCAGGATGCAGGTACAGTGAAACCGATGAAATATAACGGCAATTTCTACTCCAACAGCTTCTTTTCTCGCACTTCCCGCCTGCGGAATTCCCTTCCGCGTGCTTGCTTCCCCGACGGCTACAACCTCCAGGAGTTTAAATGTAGGGTCAATAGACACCTCCTAACACACTAATTCACACACACACTTTCCATCTCTCTCCCTATGTACATCCTAACTCGTCTATCACCCTCCTTATGACATTTCCTATACCCAAACGCTCTATGTAACCCCTTGCGCTATAGTGGCAGTAGAATATCTTGCTTGGGGTGACATGATTAAAAAGAAAATTCTGCTAAATTTTGTCAAAGTAGAAAGGGGAGGGAAGCAATATCATGTTCAACCTCAGTAGATACAGTTGGTGTCTATCAACTTCAACATTGTTTCTACACTCGTAATAAACTTTGTTCAGCATTGATTGGTTGTCTTTGATATAGAGGGCCTCGAGAATTTCAAGTTTATTTTTAAATTTTTTAAGGTTTAGCATATTTGTGTTGTCAACATATATTTTCCTGTATAGTGAAAATGGAAGGGAGCGTATTTTTAAATGTTGTGCGATAGAATTATTATGCTTGCATATATATTTTCTTTTCTCACTTTCTATGACTCGGAGATTCATACCTATATATATATATATATATATATATATATATATATATATATATATTAGAGAAAATTTTCAAAATTCAAAGGTGTCGGATGTACATTTCGACATAGGATCTCTAATAGAGACTCTACATCACGTCAGCGACATTGTTTTTCCAAATGGCGAATACCCTGAGTTAAAGTGTGGAGGGGTTTTTGGTTAACAACGGTCACAAAGTAGAACAGGACAGAGCTGGTAGTCGCGGGGTCACAGGGTGTTGAAATGGTATATTTAGGAAGAGGAGGAATAGGAGTTCATTTTTTATAAAGATAGACAACTAAATGAGTTAAATTACTTTTTAAAGTTAAGATTTTGTGCTGTTTGAAGAGGTGTATTTAGGCGAGAAGGAATGGGTTTCAATATAAGATTTAATTTTTTTTTTTAAGTTTATTTGATTAAACCTTTTAGGTATCTCTCTGCCTGCATCACTTTTTAATATTAAAAATGTTTAATATTGATTAAGATCAGGTTCTTGGAATTTACCTTTCTACTCTTCCACTTCGGATTAAAGAAAAACAAATATATATATATATATATATATATATATATATATATATATATATATATATATATATATATCCGAGTGAGTATAGAATGAGGAGAGAAAAACGAAAATTTTTTCCGTCCAAAACATTAATTTAAAACAGTGCTCGATATATGATGTATAGAGCAGTGGATATTTATTATAAATTATGTTTTACAACATGTACAAAATTTCTTCTACATATGTCCTCTTCCCTACAATCATATGTTTGTTTCAGTGTTTGGATTTAAACACATCCTCAGGGGAAATAAAGGTTTGGAATCATTCTCTGTTTATATTTGGTTCGTTGTTGTCGTGGGGGTTGGTTGGGGTTATTGGTAATTAAGTGAATGTCTCGTTTTGATCGTTAGACTTTTGATGAATTTGGTGTGTAAGTGTGAAATTGTTGATTAATGGTATTATCTGTTGGAATGTATGTTTTATCTTTTTATCGGTTGGGTATATCTTTTGGTTAGGATTTCTAAGAGGTCGCTGTTGAGTGGTCATTTTTATGGTCGGCTATCATTTAATTGCTTGATGTCTGCTGTTAGTGGACCTAATTCATGTATTTACTTTGATCCTATGTCTAGGTTTTCATAGACGTGATAAAAGTGGGGTGTTTTTTCTTTCCAATTTAGATTTTTTCGGTAATATATATATATATATATATATATATATATTGTTGATTAATACCATTAATCAACAATTTCACACTTACACACCAAATTCATCAAAAGTCTAATGATCAAAACGAGACATTCACTTAATTACCAATAACCCCAACCAACACCCACAACAACAATGAACCAAATATAAACAGAGAATTATTCCAAACCTTTATTTCCCCTGAGGAAGTGTTTAAATCCAAACACTGAAACAAATATGTGATTGTAGGGAAGAGGACATATATAGAAGAAATTATGTACATGTTCTAAAACATAATTTATAATATATATATATATATATATATATATATATATATATATATATATGACGTGAGAACTACAAACTACTGCAAAATTGGGCATGTTGTTTCGACATTGAAAGAACAATGTTTCATCAGGTAGTTACATTGATGGTAATGAATGTTTTTTTAAAAAGACTTTTTTAAGGGCAAAACATTTTTGTTGTTTTTTTTTCGTACGAGGTGAAATATCTTTGAAAAAAAAGAGAAAGGAAGATGGAAAAAAGATCAGAATATAAGATGATAAATTAAGCTAAGGAAAAGAAAAAGAAAGACGAATAGAAAGAGGAAAATGAAAGATACAGAAGACATAGAAAGTGAAGAGGAAAATATGTGAGAAAAGTTAGAGAGGGAAGATCCAATGGAAAAGATAAAGAAATTTTAAGTTGTGGCCAGAAATGGATCGCAGAAAGATATTGACATCGATTACAATGTTTCAGCTGAAATCTCTTGGCATTTTTTAGAAAAAAATGATAAAATCACATGCACTGATAGAAAAAGGTATTCTTAGAATGTCTACTCCAACAGCTTCTTTTCTCGCACTTCCCGCCTGTGGAATTCCCTTCCGCGTGCTTGCTTCCCCGACGGCTACAACCTCCAGGAGTTTAAATGTAGGGTCAATAGACACCTCCTAACACACTAATTCACACACACACTTTCCATCTCTCTCCCTATGTACATCCTAACTCGTCTATCACCCTCCTTATGACATTTCCTATACCCAAACGCTCTATGTAACCCCTTGCGCTATAGAGGCAGTAGAATATCTTGCTTGGGGTGACATGATTAAAAAGAAAATTCTGCTAAATTTTGTCAAAGTAGAAAGGGGAGGGAAGCAGTATCATGTTCAACCTCAGTAGATACAGTTGGTGTCTATCAACTTCAACGATAGTGATCACGGTTAACAAACAGCTACTAAAACCATTGATCGACACAGTCAATCAGTTATGTGCCACACGTGAAATACGTGAAAGAGGCATGACTGACTGGGTAGAAGATTATCCCGCAGTAGGTTTCCATTGCTTTCTGCGGCAGACCGGTTGCCAACCAAGGCTATAGGACCCAATTTGTCCTGCTATTCACTCTTTTATCCAGATCAGTCAGTTGAGTGCCATACGTAATATACGCTTTGGGCGATCATGTCTCGAAAGAGGCATGACTGACTGGGCAGAAGATTATCCCGCAGTAGGTTTCCATTGATTTCTGCGGCAGACCGGTTGCCAACCAAGGCTATAGGACCCAATTTGTCCTGCTATTCACTCTTTTATCCATATCAGTCAGTTGAGTGCCATACGTAATATACGCTTTGGGCGATCATGTCTGGAAAGAGGCATGACTGACTGGGCAGAAGATTATCCCGCAGTAGGTTTCCATTGCTTTCTGCGGCAGACCGGTTGCCAACCAAGGCTATAGGACCCAATTTGTCCTGCTATTCAATCTTTTATCCAGATCAGTCAGTTGAGTGCCATACGTAATATACGCTTTGGGCGATCATGTCTCGAAAGAGGCATGACTGACTGGGCAGAAGATTATCCTTTAGTAGGTTGCCATTGCTTTCTGTCCGGCTATTCAATCATTTTATCCAGGCCAGTCAGATAAATGCCATACGTGATATACGTTTTGGGCTATCATGTCTCGGAAGAAACATGACTGACTGGGCAGAAAATTATTCTGTTGACTAGTGGCCAGCCAAGGTTATAGAACCCACTCTGTCCTATTATTTAACCCATAACTCGACGGAAGATACAGATTAATACCTTTCCCCAGGGTATTTGTGTGTAAGTGAATGCAAAGAATTCAACTGGAATTCGAACTCGGCTTTTTGCGAAAGAAAATTCATGAGAACCAGACTGTGCCTAAATAAATCGAAGATGGCTAGGTCATTTATTTCTATACAAATGCTGGGGAAGTTTTTCTTCCTCTTCTATGTACCGTTTTCTTTCATGACGCAGGGAATCATGACTTTCCACACCTCTCTGTCCCTAGTAGCTACTAAAACGGTTTTACCTGTTACCCATCCTAAACCCCGCTCTGCCATCCATTTGCTGAAGCTCATCAAGTACTTTACGCATTGCCTTCCACTGGATTTCTTTCTCTATGCCTGAACTGTGAGTATCAGATTCTGCAAGCCCTCCTTTCTCATTACATGTCCCAGAAACTTCACTTGTCTTTGCCTGCTGTTAATTGTTAGTTTTCTTTTCGTTTCCATCATCTTCAAAACCCCATTGTTGCTCACATGTTCGGTCTATGGTATCATCGGCATCTTTCTGTAGAACCACTGTTTTGTTTAACTAAAAATAAAGAGTACTTTATATTAAGAAGTAAGATGTCGACTAATGAATGATATATATTGTGACCTAATATTAGGGCATCACTTCTTGCTTCAACATTCATCAGTAGAAATAGCCTTCGGAGACTCTAAGTCATCCTTTACAGTCTGCAGCCTAGCAGCCATGAGATGCCGTACCCAACACTTTTCAAACATTTAACACCTGATTGTACACCGGTAGCTACTAAATCTAGGCGATACGCGGAGAAGAATAAATTACTTATCTAAACAGAATTTACTCCTATATTGAAGGAAAGTCTAACCGAACAAAATTAATCGATGTGGAGAACTCAAACCTTCGTAGTCTCTTCTGAAAAGAGGAAAAACGAATAATAATCGACTATTCCCAAATAATAAACCGGCTCATTTTGTCGGATTCTTATCCTCCTCCAAGAATAGACAAGATGATAGAAAAATATCCCAAAACAGTAAATTTAGTACTTTTGACCTCAAAAGTGCCTATCATCAAGTAGCTATAAGGCATAGCGATAAACCATATATGGCCCTTCGAGGTTAGCAGCAAACTCTATTATTTTCGCAGAATACCGTTTGGCGTAACTAACTGGGTAACTAACTTTCAACTGGAGACAGACTAGATAATATCGAAAGAGAACCTGCAATGCAGCTATGCTTACATCGATAATGTAACCATTTGCAGGAACAATCGAGCGAAATATGACAGAAATCTCAAATTAATCATGACAGCTATGAAAAATAATAAGTTATCGTTTAACGAAGATGTCTACGCCCGATCATACAGTACGTATGGTAGTAAAAACAGACGACCCAGAATGCACCATAAAGTTTCCTTATATAGGTGCGGAGGCCCTATAACTTTTTTCTCTAGAACCCTGTCTAAATCAGAACGTAGGTATTCTGCAACAAAGAATCGATCCTGTGCTATTGTCGAATTGTTAAGAAAATGAAGGTATTATTTCATCAGGTGACATTTTAAATTAATTACAGATAAAACATCGGCAGCATTCATGTTTAACACCCCTCCCCGCCCAAAAACAGCAAAATCAAAAAAGAAAAGATAGCCAAGTTGCGGATGAAACTGTTGTGTTATTCGTTTGATATATACAGCCCTGGTAAAGAAAACGCAGCTATAGACGCCCTCTATCGGCTGCTAGCAAAGAAAAAATTAAAGAGATTATATAGAAAGTTGTACTACCCGGGTGTTACACGCATTTCTTCTTCTTCTTCTTCTTCTTCTTCTTCTTCTTCTTCTTCTTCTTCTTCTTCTATGCGCCCTGTCCTTTCAGGACGTAGGTGATCATGGCCTTCCACATCTCCCTGTCCCTGGTGGCTCTTAATACGCTTTCTCCTGTTACACCATGCAACCTCCGTTCCGTCATCCACCTGATAATGTCCTTCAAATATGTTATCCGCTGCTTTCCTTTGTCTCCTTTTCCTTCTATGTGGCCTATTAGTATAAGCTTCTTCAAGCCCTCCTTCCTCATTGCATGTCCCAGAAACTTTAGCTGTCTCTTCCTGATGCTCACTATTAATTTCCTTTTCGTTTCCATCCTTTCCAAAACGTAAACATTGCTCACATGCTCGAGCCATGATATTCACATCATCCTTCTGTAGAACCTCATTTAAGTTGCTTCAATTTTTCCTTCATCTTCGATGATATTGTCCAGCATTCAAACCTTTCCTACTCAATAGAGGATGTGAAAGCGATTAGCAATTCCTGTAAGACTTGCGCTGAAAATAAACCCGGGTTCCACCGTTCTAACACCAGCAAGGTCATAAAAGTCACGCGACGCTACAAAAGAATGGCACTAGATTTTAAAGAGCCGCTTTCGTCAAAAACTCGCAACGAATACATGTTGACAATAATTGACGAATATTTGCGTCTTCATTTAGCGACACCATGCCCCCAGATTTATTCTCTACAACGGTCATATATATTTTGCCGTGTTTGCCAACCGTATATTTCTGACAGAGCTTCATTTATGTTCCAACACGTACGGCGATTCCTACAAAAGCATTGGGTAGCCGTAAGTAGAACAATATCATATAACACTCAAGCAATGACAAACTATAATGGAATAATCTGGAAAACTTTTGGATTAGCAGCTGCTGATAAAATGGTAACTGTGGAGACTTGAGAACAATTACACCCAGAGGACCAGCGTGCTATGAGAACGCTGCTATGCACAGTCACTAACGCAACACCCCATGAATTATTCTTCCTTTTTCCAAGAAGTTCGACTGGAGCGTTTCTATCTTTTTGGCTCTCCAAACCGTGACTGAATAAAAACGAACCACTGGTGGATCAAGTGGAACAATTAAATGCCTATCTACAGTATGCGCGTGTCCGTTACCTGGATGGACGGGAAGGCACAGTTTCACTAAAAGACTTTGGTACAGGAGGGGACGAATCGGAACCAAACAGGACACTTCAATGGATTTTGAACAGAGATTATTAGGAATATTTATGCTCTGATTCCTTAAGAGGCGACGAACGAATTTCTCAGGCGAGAGCACACCCAACTTCTGATACTTCGGAGGACTAACAAGTCATTCGTAGACTACAAAAATGCAGCAGAATTAAATTCATTTCAAGCGAGACGAGGAAGAACCTCATCATGTTTCTGACAATCCACCATGGCCTCGCAGTTGGCAAAGAATGCCTGTGTCGCTCAAGGACTTATTTCCTCTGTAGGAATAAAGCAGGGTAGAATGTAGTATGGTTCATTTCTCCCATTAATGGATCTTTCCTGAATGCATCTGTTCAGGAGAACTCTGGTTGTTATGAAAATTATTTAAATATAAGAAACAATACGTTTGTTATTCATAGATATTTCTCCCCTTATCAATAAATAACAAAAATAATAAACGTATTGTTTCTTATATTAAAATGAAAATCATTTTTACAACTATGGTCTAACATTGCCTGACGACGAGGTAGAAATCTCGAAACATAGAAATTTCCGTGTCGCAATGTATCTTTAATTAAAAGAAATTTAGTTATATATATATAGCGTAATAATGATCCACGTTTTCTGTCTTAATGTGTATAGGAAAAACTAATAAAAAGTTGTAAGTTTAAAAATGTATTTTTTTGACAGTATTTATTTATTTCTATTATATATATATATATATTTGATATTTCAAACCGGCCTCGGCCTTTCATCAGAAACAAATGATTTTAAAATTTAAACTAGAAGCGTTCGTCGCGAGAGCGTTCGTCGAGAGATGTTTACATCACGTGACGTAGAAAGCGTTAGAGTTTTTAATATTTGTAAACGTTAAGCTATCTCTAATAATACTTTTAAATGTTGTTTTAAAGAAAATATTTTTAAGTGTATCTAAAAAATGTTTAACTATTGAAATATTTATAAAGATTCAAAACACCTAAGTCCCTATTTAACCCTAGCCTATATGTATTTAATTTTAAAATCCAGTATTTTTCTTTCTTTCTGTGTGAGTATGTAGAATTAAAATCAGAATCTATCAATAAACATTTGCAGTTTTCTAATGTGTGTCCTGGTTGATTGAAGTGTACAGCTATGGGTGAAATATATTTCTAATTATTTTTGCTGTAAATTCTGAAAAACAAAAAAGTGTATTAATTCACTTTCATACGTTTATGTTTATTACAATTGAAGTAATCACTTTTTAAAACAATGATCATTGCCGAAGACTGAAGCTAGTTAAAAGCATGGTGTCATGAGTATAAGCATTCTCTTGAAGCACCCTCTTAATGCAGGTACGTTTATCCATATTTGCCTAATATTTTTATTTTGTCATTCATATTCACGTCAAAGCTAAAGTTTATTTGATATAGTAGTTATATATTATATTTTTATAAATTAATTTATTTAGTTATATTTATTTAGTTATATTTATTTAGTTATATTTATTTGCATCAATGTAATTTTTTATTCATTCAAATATGAAAATATTTGAAATATGAAATAGTGCATGGCCCCTTAAAAATTAGGAATGACCATTTTTTATTAAACACCCGCTGAAGTTCGTATTTAATTATATTAAATGAAATTTTTTTCCGACTGCTTGAAAAACCCAACTTACCCGAACACTATGGACTCTTCTTGTGTGTTTCCTGTCAGTATTAAACAAATCGGCTTAGAAAAATAAATCAGTGGCGTATAGCATAGAACAGAAGGAGGGTGCGTCGGAGTCTGATCAGCTCTGATGGGGTCAACTCAGCAAGGGTAGTATGATGTTGCAAGACCTGAAACTGCCCAGTGACCTGAGTAAAGTACATCACTGACGACCTCCTCCTGCGCTACAGAAAGTGCGTATTTTTGAAGTTCTTCTTCTTCTTCTTCTTCTTCTTCTTCTTCTTCTTCTTCTTCTTCTATGTGCCCTGTCCCTTCAGGACGTAGGCGATCATGGTTCTTCACGTCTCCCTATCCCTTGTGGCTCTTAGTATGTTTGCTCCTGTTGCTCCTGGCAACCCCCGTTCCGTCATCCACCTGATCAGACCCTGCAAATATGTTATCCGTTGCCTTCCTCTGTCTCTCCTTCCTTCTATCTGTCCAGTCAGTATCAGGTTCTCCAGGCTCTCCTTCCTCATTGCATGTCCCAGGAACTTCAGTTGTCTCTTCCTGATGCTCAGCATCAATTTCCTTTTTGTTGCCATTCTTTCTAACACCTCGTCGTTGCTTGCATGCTCAGTCCACGATATCCGTAGCATAGTTTAAAATAAAATTTTCACAAAAATTTAAAAAGATAATTCTGATGATAATTTTTTTATCAACTTAAATTTAATCCCACCTGATCCAATGAACGCTTGTTAAAGTAAAGTGCAATTTTTTTAGGATACAAGAAAATTTTAAAATAAACCACAAAAATTTAAAAATCTTATAAGATGTAAACTTGTTGAACTAAAGAAATTGTTCAGGTTATGTCAATGTTTAAACAAATCATTTTACCCTAAGCAAGGTAGTCAGTCAGTTAAGTGCCATACGTGATACACGCTTTGGGCGATCATGTCTCGAAAGAGACATGACTGACTGGGCAGAAGATTATCCCGCAGTATTTTGCCATTGCTTTCTGTGGTAGACTGGCTGCTAGCCAAGGCTATAGAACCCAATCTATCCTATTATTTAACCCATAACTGGAGGAAAGAGACGGATTAATACCTTTCCTAAGGGTAATTTTGCACAAGTGAATACAGAGACTTCAATTGGAATTCGAACTCGGCTCCCCGATTTGTCGTTCCCAACCAATATCCACTGCACCACAACGCACATAAGCAAGGTAACAGAGTCATTAACACGCAGTGGGTTACTGAATGTGAAAGAATATAATAAAACATTATTAAATAACGAGAACAAAAAATAACAAGAATTTAGAGAACGTGTTGTGGTGCAGTGGATATCGACTCGGAAGGACAAATCGGGGAGCAGAGTTCGGATTCCAGTTGAATTCCTTTCATTCACTTACGCACAAATACCTTTCGGAAAGGTATTAATCCATCTCTTCCTTCCATTTATTGATTAAATAATAGGACAGCTTAGGTTCTTTTTTTTTTTTTATCATATCACCCCAAGCAAGGCAGTGACGCCACTGATGCGCATGGGGCTACTTAAGAGTAGAATGATTGGAAAAGAGAAAGCCGGGAACCACATCTTAAACAAGAAACAAGGGATGAGCCTCTTAACCTGTTCAATAAACGTGGGTGGAGTCTGAACCGGGCGATAGTTAAGTCTATCTACTCCAATTGAGAACAAAAAAAAAAAAAGAGAAAAGAAAAAAGTGAAAGAAAATTGGGAAAAAAATGAAGAAAGCCGGGAACCACATCCGAAACAGGAAACAAGGGATGAGCATCTTCACCTGTTCAAAAGACGTGGGTGAAAAGCAATGGCAACATACTGTGGGATAAACTTCTTCCCAGTCAGTCATATCTCTTTTGAGACATGATCGCCCAAAGTGTGTATCACGTATGGCACTTAACTGAAGATAACGACTCATATCTCATTTAGATTTAAAAAAAAACAAGTTGACTGAGAAGGAAGAAGCT
>JBBBDQ010002384.1:275000-427500 GCA_037127315.1 Ascarosepion bandense
ACCTTCATTTTAATATCTCGTGACTTTGCACTATACATGAAGGAATTCTAAAACTAAAATATTCTGCTAATCTTTTTGAATGATCTGTGAGCGTTTTTATAGGTGCCAACACTGTTTATACATACGAAATTTAGAATAAAGCTCATTTTGTCTTTTTGCCTTCATAAACTCCATCACAGGACGAAACGCGTAGGTGATTTAAATACAGTTTTTTTTCTTGTCTTCTTTTTATTTAACCATATATATATATATATATATATATATATATATATATATATAATACTATCTATCTATCTATCTATCTATCTATCTATACACACACTCACACACACAAACTCACAAACACACAAACTCACAAACGCACACACACACACGCACACACACACACACACATATATATATATACATATATTGTTAAATTACTTAGTTATATATATATATATATATATATATATATATATATATATATATATATACTGAACATTTTACAGTAAGTTAGGACCAGTCTTGTACGCATCGCTCATTCAGTGAAGTGAATTAAATTAAGCGCGCTAGCTATTGGGCGCATATAACGATATGCGCTAAAAAGTAAGCCTACTTCCACCGAATTCCCATAGTCCTGGAGTAGAGTCGTCGACTGACGCCATTTCGGTCGGGTTTCCTGGGTAAAAAAGCAATCGGAGCCTAACTGTACTGATGAGCTGTGATACGGCGAAACAGATCTGTCTGCGGATGACAGTATATATATATATATATATATATATATAGATAGATAGATAGATAGATAGATAGATAGATAGATAGATAGATAGAATGTTTTTCAATATAATAGCTAAAATTACACATGGACTAGGAAGTAAAGTTAAAGTTGTTTTTGTCTCACATAATAATGAATCTTAAAAGTCTTTTGAACTCCCTCACAGTTTTCCCCACTTTGTCCCACACTTACAATATTCCCTCTTTTTCATTTGTTGCTATCGTTATGGTTTTTATGCACACAAAAGTCAGAGAACATTAACCCGAAAACAGCAGTGGTATCTTTGCACATGCATACAATAATTTTAAATAATCGATCGACATTCTATTTGAAATTGCAAAGAAATAAAGAAACGAAGAATTTCTTATTTGCACAACCAAATCTACGCCGCTTATCTTGGATATTTTCTATTCCTTTTATGTATTTATTTATTTTTAGCCTTTGTTACCGCGGCTTACAAAACGTTTTCTTATGAATGTTTTGCGAAATAAAAAAGAAATGGTTGTCATTAAGTGTTTCATATTGGAAACACTATAGAGAAAATAGTTTTCTTTTTTTAGCCTCCGTATATGTTTTCTATTCTTAATAGTATTATGCAAAATGAAAGATTAGCATAGAGGATATTAATATTCACTTCCATTTTCTTATCTTCCCCACGCCCGCTTTTACAAAATTTTCTATTTAAATTAGAGATGATCGATAACTGGTATACTAATCAGGATTTGATTAATCGGTGCTGGTATAATAGTCATATTAAAACTTAATTAGTTCAGCAAAATTTAATCCACTGATTAATAATAATTCTTAGTAGAATTAGGTCTATATGCATTATGAAATTATAAATTTAGAAATCTATCACAGGCGGTTTCTAAGAAGGGGTATATATATAGAAACAGGTTTATATACATTTTTATAAATAAATAAATAGAAACTGACTTAGATACAGCTATACATATTGTATATATATATATATATATATATTGTTGGGGCACCTTCCCGGCTTAAACTAATATGGACTCTTTCTAAGACTATATATAGTAGTAGTCATTAATGGACTACAGAGCATTAACAGTGTTAGTGTATCCCAGTGATTTAGTCCTGAGGGTAACATTGCCAAGTCTCAAGTCTCGTATTATCTCGCATTTCTCTCGTATTCGACTAACCGTATTGTACGACGTTCTACTAACCTCCACTGTATATATTTCTCTTCAGCATATTGCGTTTCTTACCGTATTACACTGCGTTGTGTATTTATTGGATCTAACCCCAGATCCACAACTCTCTCTCACACACACACACACACACACACACACACACACACACACACATATATATATATATATATATATATATATATATATATATATATATATTGATGATCATCCACGTATACTGTCTTAATATGTATAGGAAAGAATATTAATAAAAAGTTTCGAATTTAAAAATGTACTTTTTTTTAACAGTATTTGTTTATTTTTATTATATTTTATATTTCAGACCGTCCTCGGTCCTTCATCAGAAACAAGTGATTTTTAAATTTGAATGAAAAACGTATTTCACGATAGCGTCCGAATATTTTTTGTTTACATCACGTGGTGTGTTTGTTCACAACATGCGGCACGTCCGTAGAGAAAGTCTGTTTGTTTTAGATAAAAATTTCTTGGACTATCTGAAAAAAATTTTTAGCTATTGAAATATTTGCAAAGATTCAACACACCTAAGTCCCTATTTAACCCTAGCTTGTGTGTATTTAATTTTAAAATCCAGTATTTTTCTGTCTTTCTGCGTATGTATGTAGAACTAAAATTGGAGTCTATTAGTAAACATTTGCAATTTTCTAAAGTATGATCACACTTGTTTCTGATGAAGGACCGAGGGCGGTCTGAAATATAAAATATAATAAAAATAAACAAATACTGTTAAAAAAAAGTACATTTTTAAATTCAAAACTTTTTATTAATATTCTTTCCTATATATATATATATATATATATATATATATATATATATATATATATATATATATACACACACACACACACTTACTTGTCATCCACATACAAGCCTGTTTCGGTATAACACAGCTCATCATAGTGGCTAGACATATATTTGTTTCTGACCGGGATCGAAACTCGACCGATTTGATGTCAGTCGGAGTGTCTACTCCCTAAGCCATAGGCACATAGAATTAGACATAGGACATTTTAATGTGTTATATAATAGCGGTCTATACACACGCCAGTCACTGGAAGAACTCAATTAATTGCTAGAGAGTAACGCGTAAATAACAGACAGTCTTGTTTCGCTGTATCACAACTCATCAGTAGGGTTAGACATCCGATTACTTCTAGCCAGGATTGAAACCCAATCGACTTGACATCAATCGGAGATTCTTCCTGTAAGCTATCGCCACACGGTGGGGGATGGCATAATTAACATGTTATATACATAGTGCAAACAAACGCCAGTAGTGAAAAGTGTTCTATCCATTTCCGGTGGTCGAAATTGATCCATAGAAAAGACTGTCATAGATTTTTCAATATATTTGAAATATATTTTTAATATATTTTTAATGTATTTTAAAAATATATTCAAAGATGAATTTTAATTATGAATCACTACAAGCAAAATATACAATTTTGTACTATATTCGATAAGTAAAATCTTTAAAACATATTCTAAAAGATAACAAAAAAGGCGATCCAATGAAAAAGATTTCTTTAGTCATTTGTTAGATCCTGTTTGATAGAACTAAAAATGGTTAAAAGTGTATATAACACTATAAATTATACGACAAAATGTTTTAAATTTACATTGTTTATTGAAAGTTGTACTGAAAGTTCTGAGCTGTATAACATATAGCATCATAACATAGCAAATTTGTTTAGTATAAATTCCCTTTGGATCTCATTTGAGGACACAATGTTTTAGTAATAATGAGTGAGTACCTTGAATTTTGTCCAATATTAGTAAAGCTTCAGTAAATCATAAATTTTATATGGGTATCAGTGAATATTAAAATGAAATTCCAACGCTACAATTTTGAATCTAAACTTAATCTTTAAAATTAATTCCTTAAAAACGGTAATAATTTGGAAAACAAATTCTGTCATTATATATCATGTCAAACGCAGAATTTCAAATTGTGTGCAATACCGCCGTTACGAAATCGACCTGTCCTTATGGTACATTTGTCTAGCATTATATAAGATCTCATCTATTCTAGCAATGTCTAGAAAATGACATTGTTTCACAAGTGGTGGGAAAACTCTTGAGTTACACTACCTCGATATATGTCCGCATCTCCTCATATTTGTAAGTGATAGATTTTGAGTGTAAATAGATCTCTTCAATACGTCATATTAACGCTCGATTGGGCTCGTGTCGAGTCAGTGTGCTAGTCACACTATTTGTCCAAACTGTCCAGAATACTCGTAAAAGTAGTTTTTGGAATCTTGGACACGATGACACAATACGTCATTCTTTTAAAATATTTTGTCGATGATAGTGTCAGTCAGTCAGTTAAGTGCCATACGTGATACACGCTTGGACGATCATGTCTCGAAAGAGACATGACTGACTGGGCAGAAGATTAACCCGCAGTAGTTTGCTATTGCTTTCTGTGGTAGACTGTTTGCCGACCAAGGCTATAGAACCCAATCGGTCTTGCTATTTAACCCTTAACTGGAAGGAAGAGACGGATTAATACATTTCCCAAGGGTATTTGCGCGCAAGTGAATACAATGGATTAGGCTGGAATTCGATAGTGTCAGTCAGTTAAATGCCATACGTGATACACGCTTGGGCGATCATGTCTCGAAAGAGACACGACTGACTGGGCAAAAGATTATCCCGCAGTAGGTTGCCATTGCTTTCTGCGGTAGACTGATGCCTGCCAAGGCTATAGAACCCAATCTGTCCTGTTATTTAACCCATAACTGGAAGGAAGAGACGGATTAATACCTTTCCCAAGGGCACTTGCGCGTAAGTGAAAGCAATGAATTCAGCTGGAATTCGAACTCGGCTCCCCGATTTCTCGTTCCGAGCCGATATCCAATGCACCACAAACATTAAATCCTCTGTGACTCAAATTAGTGCTTGGTTAATTGGGACCGTCACTTCGCAGTAGGCTGGATCAGCTGTCATCAAGCCAATACCTCAATGTCACATTTTCATTTGGTCACTGAAAATCAAAACCCTTATTTTTTATTTAATTTTTTTACTAGGTGAAAGATTTATTTGTAACAATTGTGAAACTGAGTATTGATTATCATGGACAGGATAGACAAAAAGCTTTCTGAAATATCGTTGTCCGTTTTCAGTCACCGCCACCGCCACCACCACCGCCACCATCCCCACCATCGTTTCCCCACTGACATTTCGTGGCAGTAGTAAACGGAGACCTTATTTTTTAAAAAAATATATTCGTTTCATCCCAAGCAAGGCAGTAGTACTATAGGTGCACATCGTCCTTCTTCTTCTATGTGCCTTATCTTTTCAGGACGTAGGCGATCATGGTCTTCCACGTCTTCCTTTTCCTGGTGGCTCTTCACCCACTTTCTCCTGTAACACCACGCAACCCACATTCTGTCATCTATCTTCTCAGGCCCTTTAAATATGTTATTTGCTGCTTTTCCCCTGTCTCTTGTTCCCTCTATCTGCCCTGTTAGTATCAGGTTCTCCAAGCCCTCGTTCCTTATTGCATGTCCCAGGAACTTTAGTTGTCTATTCCTGATGCTCAATATTAAGTTTCTTTTCTTTCTATCCTTTCTAAAACCACATCAACCCTCACATGCTCGGTACACAATATCCGCACCATCCTTCTATTGTACCACATTTAAGTTGCTTCAAGTTTTTCCTTCATTTCTGATGATATTTTCCAGCATTCACTGCCCTATTGAAGAACTGACATCACATAGCAATTCTTCTTTGTTTCCAGTGAAAGTTTCCTGTCTCTTGATACCTTGCTCAACTTCTGGAACGCGTCCTTTACCATACCAATTCACCTTCGGTTCTTTGTGTCTCACTTTACAGGGTTACAATGAGAGAAAAAGGAGAAAACAAGGTACAGGGGATGTCGAAGAAATGACGCGGGAAAGATGTGAATCAAGGGGATAAAAGATGGCAACTAACGGAGCATTTAAACTTTTGAAGATTGTAGCTATCGTGGAAGCAAGTATACAGAAGGGATTTTCACAAGCGGGAAATACGAGAAAAAAATTAATAAAAAAGGAGTGGCGGTTACATTTGACTGTTTTGACAGTGAAAGGGGAGGGACATAATTGCCAATCTAATAACACGAGTAAATTCATGTGTTTGGAATAACAGGGAAAGCAGCTTTTCAGAAGAGAAGCCGTAAAAATATTTGTAGAAAAAAAACAGAGGAAAAACATATCCACTTGGTGAGAAAGTGACTGAAGTCGAGCTGCTAAATCGGTATCAATTAAATTGCAGATTCTCCTTTGGATTTTGTCGAAAACCCCGAGATGAATAACAGGAGCACCCAACCAGATACAGCAACAGTATTCAATGAACGGATGAATCGTAGATTTATAAATGAGCAAGAGGGATTATGACGATAAAAACTTCCTGGCACGACACAGTGACCCAACCTTCTTAACTGTAAAAGTAGCTGTTGATACGAGTGAGACCGAGGTGGCGCAGTGTGTTGCTTTCTGGGAGACTAAAGTCATCCATAATGATGGAGGTTAGGAAAGTTTTCTCGGTCGTAAAAAATTCTCTATGGTGTCTAATTCTGAAGATTAATCACAGCAACTCTTTTCTGTACTTAAGCATTATTTTCCGTAATTCTTTGTTTGGATGATCCCGATACTTTCTGCTGATTTCCAGAAACTCCAAATTGGCATTTTTTGAAACTGCCATTAATATCGACTCGCTCTTTTTAGATTTTGACCTACGCTTCTATGCGTGTATTGATTCATCTGTCACTTCGATTTATCTTCTGAAGTGATATTATTTTTCTTTCCATTTTTGAGTTCTAGTTTTAGTGTTTCCTAGATTTCTTATTCGTTGAATAAGACTTCTTCCTCCTTCTTTACGGGGTATGTATAGACGGTCTACATCAGCCTTTGGATGATACATCTTATGCTTAGAAAGAAGCTTCCTTGTCTTAGAATCCATTCGTCTGATGTCGTTTAGAGTCCAGTTCAAGATGTTTAAACTATATTGGACCACTGGGATTGCAAGATTATTAATTGCGAGAATTCTGTTCTGAGAATTCAATTCAGTTTTTAATATCAGTCGTAGCCTTCTATGGTACTCTTTACGCACTATTTCTTTCATTTTTTTATGGTGAATATTTTCACTCGCATTTACACCTAGGTATTTATAAGCTTCTTCTGGCTCTAAATCTTTTATTTTTACATTAGGGTCTGAGCTAATTGAGGATGTTTGTTGTAGCGATCCTCGTAAAACTGTAGCTTTAGCACATTTATTCAAATTGAATTTAATTCCACTGTTTTCACTGAAGCATTTTACAGTTTGCAGCTTCCAGCTCATTATCATTCTTAGCATACGACTTTAAGTCATCCATATAAAATAGATGGCTTATTTTCTTTTGGGTAATTTTATAACCGCATTCTGCTTTGTTAAGTTCACTGGTTAATGCTATTAATCATATGCAAAATAGTAAAGGAGACAAAAAGTCACCTTGAAATATACCTCTTTTGATGTTTATTTCACCAGACTTATAGGTTTCATTTATATGATTGAGGTAAAGGTTTTTTTTCCATATCGACATACATTGTTTGACGAAATTGATGATGACGGGTGATACTTAGTACATATTTAAAGTCGTTAAGATCCAGGAATGTGGTACACTATCGAATGCTTTACGATAATCTATCCAAGCAGTACTAAGATTCTTATTTGCATTGAAGCAGTTTTCCAAGATCATCCTATTAATAAGTAATTGGTCTTTACATCAGTAACAGCCACGTTGGCACTCTTTTTGTTCAAGCGGTAGTATATCATTTCTTTCCAAGAAGAAATATATCTGTTTTGTTAAAATATATGTTAATAGTTTGTATGTTGTCGGAAGGCGTGTAACTGGTCTGTAGTTTTTCGGATTATTTGTATTACTATTCTTGGGTAGAATAAATGTAATCCCTCTGGTCATCTATGCAGGAATTTTAGTGGGATCGTTAACCATTTCTTGAGGTTCTTTGGCTAGATTTTGTGTGATGTACATAAAAATATAACCAAAAGTTAGGAATTGTATCTGTTCCTGTAAATTTCTAGTTGTTTTTTTTTTTTTTTTTTTTTTTTCAGTGCACATTTAAAATCATTTTCTGTGATTCCAGCCCATGTCTATTCTGGTTTATTTTTCATTTGTTCTATCTCTTGCGCAATTCAATCTGTTTCTTTGTTATGTTCTTTAAGGCAAGCCCATTTTTTCCCCAGAACTGTATAACTTCTTCCATTTTTAGGGGACTATCATTTCAATTCTTTTTTTTTTACCAATTTCCCTGTTAAATCTCTTTGCATCGGTTTGAAAAATCTTGTTTTGTCTGTAGAATCTTGATCTTTTCTCATAGCGCCGTATTCTTTGAGCCTTCAGTTGTATGATTTGCTTTATTTTTTCCTTAGTTGATAGGACTTCATTTTCATTTCTAATATTGTATTTTCTTTCGACTCATCTGCCTTTTCTAGTTCTTACATTTATTTCTCTTGTCAGTTCATCGAGTACTGATAATTCACTTCTAAGTTATTCGATTTCTTTTTTTATTTTTATTTTCCAAGATGAATGTTCATATCTGCGAGTCTGCCTTGTTTTTAATTTGATGTTCAGTTTTTTTGTTGTTGCTGCTATTGCTAATGCATATATTGCTTCATTGAGATTTATATGAATGTCTTCTTCATCCAAAATTAATTTGAGTGCTGCATTGTAGAGCTTAATAGTTTCGAGGTTATGCTTTGTTGGTTGTAATTTTGGGAGCTGTTCTCATTCCTCCATTGCAATATTTTGTATTTGACTTATATGGTTCTTGATTTCTTCCTTGGCTTCTTGTATACTGTTCTTGCTTTCTGTAAATCTGTTCAATGTGTTCTGAACTCGTTTTATTGTCGTCTTGTAACTGACTCAAATCACATCTTTCCAGCACTTCTAAACTTACAGCATTATCTTCACACTGATTTGTGTGTATCACGGTTTCTACCTTATGACCTGTGGCTTGTTTGATGTTACTACTTTTTATTTCTGATTCCGGTTCTTTTTCATATTTTGTTGATTCGTCTATTCTGGTTACAATTCTTTTTATCTCATTAATTTCAGCCTCTGTCAATTGGTTATTTCGCATGGTGTATCTTCGTACATTGGCTAATTTATTTTCGTCAATATACTTTCTATTTGCTTGACCAACCTTTTCTCGCCAAATGTCATATGTTTGGCGAGTAATGTTTTTTTGAGGTTAGAGAAACGCTTCATGAAATGCAGTCATAATGACTTTGTACTCCTCATGAGACCATTTTATTATTTCTTCTTTAAATATACGGTTATAGATCTAGCTGGAAAATTTTCAGGACCATCATTAGGATTATCCTGGTTGTGGGGACCTGAAGATTCATTCTTTGTGTAGGAGTTTGTTCCTATGGTAGATTTTCGACCTAAGGTAGGTTCAATTCTGAAAGACGGGCTCCCTATTTATCCACTGAAAGAGCCATACTGGACATTTTACTACTATTTATATTCCTCATATCTTTCCCACGAATGACGCACGTGTCCAAAAGTCCACCCAAAGTTGCCCGGCACGTTGGGTAACGGTCTTTTACAAACAGGGTCCCGAAGACTGTCGGGGATCGTTTGTGACCTCGTAACGCAGTAGTCATTCACTCCTCGGCACGATTAACACCTTGAGTTGCGGGTTGTTGTTCGGAGTTTTCCTTCTTCTAAATGGGTTGCTAAGTTACAGTTTACAGAGACGCTATTGGAATTCAAAGAGAAAGACTCTGGTTAAAAAAAAGAAGAAAACTTGGATGTAACAGCTGTTCAACGAAACAAAATATCACTACACTAGAATATTTTGTTAAAAAAAAGTGTTGCTAACATCACTAGTCATTGTAACAAATATAATTAAGAAAAAGAAACAAAATTAATGGAAAAGAAAAGTTGACATACGTTTAAATTTGTTACTGCTGTAAAATTTAAGAATAATAATAATTTTTGTTAGTCCTCTGTATATTAGGTACCTCCATTACATCACCAAAAATCCAGCATAGTATGATTTAAAAAGGATCAAAACTTGATAATATCAACATTTTCTATGAAAATGTTTATAATATTATTAAGAGGAAAGATCAAAGTAATTTGTATTTATTTTATGAAATTTTTTAACATGTTCGAAATTTTGGCAGAAAATTTTGTTTTGATTTGAGTTAGCGTTGCAGAAAATCAGAGAAAATCTTACGATTGTTTACAATCGATTACGTAACTCTCTTTTTTACGTAACTCTCTTTTTTACGTAATTCACTTTTTTACGTAATTCACTTTTTCGGTGAGAAACACATTAATTTGGAAATTCTCTCAAAAATCAAATAATTGTCGGATTTTAATGAAACTTTCAGAACTCATTCACAAATAAATATCATTATTTTTGAAATTATTATTTTTTTAAAAATATTGATGAAGAAAGTTTTTTGACTCTGTTAACCCCTTTATGTAAATTCATGAAATTTTAATAAATTGTAAATTAGTTTTTTATTAGTTAAATGCATCGGGAAATATAAATCATCTATTTTTTATTTAAAATTATTCGGTACTATCCAAAAAAATCTGCTCCGAAGAGTAAAATAAAAAATGCAATAATACTCTATAATTTAATTTGATAATATTTTAATTGCGGGAATAAATAATAAAAATTAAGGACATTATATATATGTTTTGATTACTAATAAAATTTTTTAAAGAATTGTTTTTTTTATTATAATAATTCATAAAGTTTTAAAAATATTTTAAATATCTTTTAAGAAAATGTATGATTTTGTATTAGTTAAGAATTGATGATAATACTGCCTATGAAAAAAAAATCAATAAAAATTTTTCAACACGTATATTTTAAAAAAAAAAATTATTTGTGTAAAGATGTTCAAATTTATAAAGTACGATGTTCATATTTATAAATACGCTGTTTCATATGGGTCAAATTGATTTTATAAGTTAACAAGAGTTCTAGATTATTCCCCCTTATATACGAAACCATAGAAGAACGCATTTTATTTTTACGTTATTCTATTTTCTACGCTTCTAAAATTTAATAGCCTGTTTTGAAAGTAATTCTTTCAACATTTAAAGTAAGTATTTTTTTTCAATTCTTCAATTGTTTAATTAATTGTGACCGTAGGTGCATTAACTAATTTATAATAATTAAAAAAATGAGATGAAAATTTTGGCACGATTGCCGCCATACATTCTGTTCTTGACAACACCCGGTAGATGTAAATCTGTCATCGCCTCGAATGATTGACATAAAAAAGGGCTACCGTAATTAATTCTTTTATATTGTAAATTTCTGGCAGTAAGCAATTATTAATTGATTGAAAACAGATAAAGGTAAGTGTTCATTTTAAAAATTGACTTAAATAACATGTCAGCGAGGTATATTTTATTTTTGCAAGATTTTTAAAAACAGAAATTTGGCTACTGTTTACGTAATGTGTCACTCAATCAAAAATGGCGGTATATTTTTTAAAAATTGTAAATTTCAAAATTTTAGATTTCAACCAATATAATTTCAGTTAAAAATAAACCAGTATTTTTTGCTTACTGGAATTATTAAATTTAATAGCTTGGCTTTCAATTAAAGCTAATTTTAATGATTGAAGATAACTTACTTATTTTTAAAATTTCAACTTGAATTTAAGTATCGAAAATGAGTGGAGGTACCTTCTGTATATTCAGTTGTTTTTTCATGAAAGTTGTCAAAAATAGGCTTACAAAAATAATTAAATAAATAAATAAAATAAATAAATAAAAATAAATAAAATAAATAAATAAGTATTTTTTCTAAGAAAGAATATCGTAGAAATTGTACCAAACTGTTTTTCATTGTAATTTTTTCTTGTTGTTTTGTTTTTGTTTTCTTTAAGAAAAAATATCATATTATTTCGAAATATCGACAACTAAGGGAAATATGAATAATAGAAAACTCGTTGATGAATCAGGATCATTTAAAGAAGAAACAGATAAATTAAATAATATACGAATAAAAATTCATTTTTACGTTAAAATAGTAAAAAAAATTTCATATAAAAATTTTCTAAGAGAAAGACGCTAGTTAAAAAAACAACTTGGACGAAACAGCCGCTCAACGAAACAAAACATCTCTACACTCAGCAGAGTATTTTGTTAAAAAACATTGTTGCTACCATCACTAGTTCTTGTAACAAAAATAATTGTTAAGAAAAACAAAAACAAAAATTAATGGAAAAAAAGTTGACATACGTTTATGTTTATTACTGGCGTGAAATTTAAAAATAATAATTTGTTTGCCCACTGTATATTCAGTTATTTCTTTATTAAAGTCGTCGAAAATAGGGTTATCAAAAAAAAAAAAAATAAAATAAATAAATAAATAAATAAAATAAATAAATAAATACTTAAAAATAGATAAATAATTACTATTTCTAAGAAAGAATATCGTAGAAATTATATCAAACTAGTTTTCATCGTATTTTTTCTGTTGTTTTGTTTTATTTTTTGTTTTTAAGAAAAATTATCATATATTTTTAAAATTTATATCGAAATATCGACAACTAAAGGAAATATGAATAATAAGAAAGCTAGTTGATGAATCTATTAGGACAATTTAAAGAAGAAAAAGATAAATTAAATAATATATGTAGAAAAATTAATGTTTACGTTAAAATAGTAAAACAGAATTTCATTAGAAAAAACGTAAAAGTTTTCAAGAGCTTCAGAAAAACACGTCATTCTCGTTGTAATTCCAATCGCGTATTATTATTATTATGTCATTTTTCATCATATTTCGATTTCTGCTTTGGTCTCACTACCAACCAAGTCTGCGGGGAGACCTAAGGCAGGTAGTGGCGTGTTGTTATGGCTCCATTTCATCTTTTTCTATCTTCCCTATCATTTCCAGCATTACATAGATAAAGTTTTCCTTAGTGTGTGGGCTGTACTTAATAAGACAATTTTTTGTATATCTCTTAAGCTGGGGTTTCCAGGGATTCTTTCAATGTGTTGTTTTGTTCCATTTTTTATCATTCCAAGTGCACCTACTATCACTGGCACAACTATTGTTTTCAATTTCCACATTTTTTCTATTTCAATTTCCAGGTCTTTATATTTTGACAGTTTTTCAAATTCCTTGATTGCTATGTTACAATCCGCTGGACAAGCCATATCAATTAATAGACACGTTTTCTCCTTCTGGTTTTTAACAATAATGTCTGGCCTGTTTGCTTCAATTTTTCTGTCTGTGTAGATGGTGTAATCCCATAGAATGGTGACATCTTCTATTTCTGTAACCGGTGCTGGGTGATGTTCATACCAGTGTTTGCCTACAGCTTTTCCATAATGTTTGCATATTGCCCAATGTAAATATTGCCCATCTCTATCGTGGCGATTTTTATATTCATTTGGGGCAAGCACAGAACAGCCTGAGATTAGGTGGTCTATTGTTTCTTGGTGTTTATCACAAAACCTGCATTTTGGATCCATATTATTATGCATAATATTTGCCTGAAAGTTTCTCGTGAAAAGACTTTGGTCTTGTGCTGCAAGAATAAATCCTTCAGTTTCAGACTTTAATCCAGATGCACCTAACCATCGATGAGTATTAACTTTGTCAACATTGGATTTATTGGCACGTACTGGATATTGGCCATGCAGTGGTTTGTCTTGTCAGCGCTGTTTCATCTGTTCAAGAGCTTTATCTTTGGCTTTCATTTTCATATTCTTTGCCGCAATAGCCGGCTCTTGGCTTCCGTTCTGCTTTTCTACAGAATCTACTAACTGTAAATCTTGTTTGAATTTACTGCCTTTTTTTATTATTGAATATTTTTTCTTTCTTTCTTCATGTTGCCTTACTAATTGTATCATCCAATCCTTTGTTGTTTCTATGTATGTTAGTAAGCCAATAGTTGTTGTCTTGTATGACAATTCCAGCTGAATAAGACCTCTTCCACCTTCTTTACGGGGTATGTATAGACGGTCTACATCAGCCTTTGGATGATGCATCTTATGCTTAGAAAGGAGCTTTCTTGTTTTAGCATCCATTCGCCTGATATCGTTTAGAGTCCAGTTTAAGATGTTAAAGCTATATTGGACAACTGGGATTGCAAGGCTATTAATGGCCATAACTCTGTTCTGTGAATTTAATTCAGTTTTTAATATCATTCGTAGCCTTCTATATTACTCTTTACGCACTATTTCTTTCATTTTTTTATGGTGAATGTTTTCACTCTCATTTACACCTAGGTATTTATAAGCTTCTTCTGGTTTCAATTCTTTTATTGTTGCAGCAGGGTCTAGGCTAATTGAGGAGGTTTCTTGTATTGATCCACGTAAAACTGTAGCTTTAGCACATTTATTCAAATTAAATTTCATTCCAATGTCTTCGCTGAAGCATTTTACAGTTTGCAGAAGACCTTCCAGCTCATTATCATTCTTAGCATATAACTTCAAGTCATCCATGTAAAATAGATGGCTTATTTTCTTTTGTCCTATTTTATAACCACATTCTGTCTTATTAAGTTGACTGGTTAGTGCTATTAATGATATGCAGAATAGTAAGGGAGATAAAGAATCACCTTGACATATACCTCTTTTGATGTTTATTTCATCAGACTTATAGGTTCCACTTATATGATTGAGGTAAAGGGTTGTTTTCCATATAGACATGCACTGTTTGATGAAATTGATGATGACGGGCGATATCTTGTATATATTTAAAGTCTTTAAAATCCAGTCATGTGGCACACTATCGAATGCCTTTCGATAGTCTATCCAGGCTGTACTAAGATTTTTCTTTGTACTGTAGCAGTTTTCCAGGATCATTTTGTTAATCAGCAATTGGTCTTTACAACCATAACAGCCACGTTTGCACCCTTTTTGTTCAAGCGGTATCATGTCATTTCTTTCTAAGAATAAATATGTTTGTTTTGTTAAAATAGATGTTAATTATTATTATTATTATTATTATTATTATTATTATTATTATTATTATTATTATTATTATTAATAATAATAGTTATTATTATTATTAATATTATTATTATTGTTATTTTTCATCATATTTCGATTTCTGCTATAGTCGCACTACCTACCAAGTTTGCGGGGAGACCTAATGCAGGTCGTGGTGTGTTGTTATGAATTCATTTCTTTTTTTCTATCTTCCCTATCATCGCTAGCGTTACATAGACAAAATTTTCCTTAGTGTGTGAGCTGTATTTAACAAGACAATTTTTGTATATCTCTTAAGCTGGGATTTCCAGGGATTCTTTCAATGTATTATTATTATTATTATTATTATTATCATTATTATTAGTTCGATTTTGCTATGATCGCACTACCTACCAAATCTGTTGGAAGACCTAAGGCTGGTTGTAGTGTGTTGTTATGGATCCATTTCATGTTTTTTTCTGTCTCCTAAAGTTCTCCTTAGCGTGTGGGCTGTACTTAACAAGCTCTACAACAAAATGACGCTGAGGAACAAATAAAAGAAGCGTATATATGTATCATGTAATCCAGACTTCTAAATATATACCATGTACAAGGCAGGTCGTGGTGTGTTTTTATGGCTCCATTTCATGTTTTTTTTATCTCCCTTATCATCCCTAGCGTTACACAGACAAAGTTCTCGTTAGTGTGTAGGCTGTACTTAACAAGACACATTTTTGCATATCCCGTAAGCTGAGGTTTCCAGAGATTCTTTCAATGTGTTGTTTTATTCCTTTTTTTCTCATTCTAAGTGCACCTACTATCACTGGCACGTTTCTTGCTTTCAATGTCTACATTTTTTCTATTTTAATTTTTAGGTTTTTATATTTTGACAGTTTTTCGAATTCCTTGGTTGCTATGTTACACTCCGCTGGACAAGCCATATCAATTAATAGGCAAGTTTTTCAGGTGCTAGAAATTTCGAACCGAACCCTTTATTACAATCGCTGGGGTATATCATCCTCATTCCTTGCATAAAGCTTCGATTAGAAGTCATGAGTTATCTCCCTCTAACCCTGCAACTTACTTGTTCACCACTGCTGTAGCCTGATATATTGAACTCACAACTGAGTCTAGTCAGGAACTAACCAACGTCTATATCCACTAAGCCATATGTCCTTATCGAGGCTTTACGATAAAAAAAATTCGTAGCCCCTGAAGAAGGCCGGAGCGTACAACGACCGAAACATCGTACAAATGGCAACAAAGATGGGATCAATAGTCCGAATAATGTAAATACTTCATAAAAAGTATTGAATTAAAATTCGGCCAGAAACACAATACTCTTTAACCTGTGAAGAAGGCCAGCATACTATACCTTGTCAAATGCTTTTGAACTATTTAAGCCTTACTTTTCTAATATAAATCTTGATTGACACTTTTAGCGATTTCAAACTTGGTTCGGAACATACAATGCCCGATTTGGCAGGAAGGTTACTTCTTGATGTTATAGATCTAAAGTAGTAATATAAACACGTGACGCTATTGCCAGAAAACCATTCCACGGACTAAATCAACTGGTATAGAGATAAAATCTGTTCAATGGTTGCGCTAACATGACGTCACAAATCATCAAAAAGGAGGGTTTTAACGTAGTGGCTAAAATATACGTTTACTCTAAAATATTTGGTCACTAATTTCCCCAAAACTGTTACTAAGGTTTTCTTAGTATAGTTGCAGTAAAACCTACAGGAGAACTGTGAGAGTGTCAACAAACACAAATATGGGCAAATGGATATCTTCAATAAAGAAAATGTATTGGATGTTCATTATAGTGTGGTGAATATCAATTCGGAACGAGAAATGAAAAAGCCGAGTTCGAGTTCCAGTTTAATTCGTCGGATTCACTAACGCCTATATAGTTTCGAGAAAGATAATTATCCGTCGCTTCTCCCTTCAGCAATGAATTAAACAACAGGGTAGATTGGGTTCTATAGCCTTGGTTGACAACCAGTATAATGCAGGAAATAATGGCAATCTACTGCAGAAAAATCGCCTGCCCAGTCAGTCATGTCTCAAAAATCCCCTAAGCATGTATCACGTATGGCAGCTAAATCACTGACTTTTATAAGTATTGAAACCTAACAATAACACATGCAATGATCTACCCAAGGGTATCTCTATTTACCAAAGACCAGGTAAAAAAAATGTGATTTTTTAAAAACTTCTAATATCATTTGCAAATATTTACTTAAGATAAACAACGGATGTTCTCTCGCATAATGACGTCTTGACAAATTGTCAAAAGTAGAGAATTAAAATAGAAATCTGAACAGCAAACTTTTTCTTTTCAATCACATCAGCTGTTACGTCACATTGCTGCAATATATGCAAACCGTTCAATGTTGCCATGTCAAACACAGAAGCAGCTGTTTTGGAAACTCTCAAGCTATTCTTTTTTGTTATTTATGTTTTTAGCTGTTTAATTGCAAAGTCGTGGTTTAAGAAAGATTACACAGATAAGGTTATTATTTATTTGCGGAATGTTCCGGTTTTATTTTAAAACATTTACGCTGACATTACTAGGATAATAAAAAAAATAGTAATAACAATATTATTTGGAGCGGTAGAGTATTTTATTGTTATTTACTGATATTTGTCTCAGATAACACCAAAATATTCTACAGCAACCTCTTCAAAGGAAAACACAAAACTCTAGATGTTGTTATTAAACAAAAGCTAAGATACATAATCTGCTATAAAAAGTTTAAGACATAAAACTAATTTATTACTTAAAACATCAGGTTTTATCTATCTATCTATCTATCTATCTATCTATCTATCTATCTATCTATCTATCAGCCTTTTCTATCTATGTATATATATATATATATATATGTGTGTGTGTGTGTGTGTGTGTGTGTGTGTGTGTGTGTGTGTGTGTGTGTGTGTGTGTGTGTGTGGTAATTTCATTAATAGTATGGTTTATAAAATCATTATATCACAGATAGTTACATACATACATACATAGAAACAATACTTAAACTGTATTTAACTCGCTTACGCGTTTCGTCCTGTGATGGACTTTATCATGTCAAAAAGACGAAATGAGCTTTATTCCAAATTACGTATCTATAAACAAACGGTTTTGGTAACTATAAAAACGCTCAGAAATCATTCAAAAAAGATTAACAGAATATTTTAGTTTTAGCACTCCTTCATATTAACATGAAAGAAATTCAACCATTTTTCTTGGAGATTTTATTATCTATGCTAGTCTGTTTCAGTAAATGTGAGATTGGTAAAAAAACCGGGGCGCAAATTGATATTTTGGTAGTACTGGATGGCGGCGCTCTCAAGAATTTTCCTTCTGAATAAACTGCTTACTCTTTTTATTGGTGTGGCATTTTTAGAGCGAAATTCTGATCGTATTTATTTTTGTAAATCACTCATGCATTCGTTAAGTTATTATTACTGATGTCTCTTTTGTGTTCATATATACGTTTTTTAGATTTTTACTTGTTTCTCGTATGTACATTGAGGAACAGTTTTGGCAGTTTATTTTGTATATGCATGTTTTCGGGTTTTTAGATCTGACAATATCCATAATAGTTTTCGAGGTAGTTGTTACTATGTGTAACAACTAACAATAACAGATACATTATACTATGCACCAACTCCATTGCATTTCAAAACAATTCATCCCATCTAAAAAACAAACACAAGTTGCCGCCATCCAGTCTCACCAAATATCAGTTTGCACCCAGGATTTTTCCCAATCTCATCTCTTCTTATGGAAATGATACTGAAACAAACTAACATACATAAGAAAAGGTCCAAGGAAAACGGTTGAATTCCCTTTATTTTAACATATCTTGATATTGCACTACACATGAAAGGGTTCTAAAACTAAAATATTCTGTTAATCTTTTTGAATGATTTGTGAGCGTTTTTTTTATAGTTGCCAACACCGTTTATTTATAGATACGTAATTTGGAATAAAGCTCATTTCGTCTTTTTTGCCTTGATAAAGTCCATCACAGGACGAAACGCGTAGGCAAGTTAAATAGTTTTCCTCTTGTCATCTTTTTATTTAACCATCCTGTTGGACGAAACGCGTAGGCAAGTTAAATAGTTTTCCTCTTGTCATCTTTTTATTTAACCATCCTGTTCTTAATCTCAGATCATAACTGGGTATATATATATATATATATATATATATATATATATATATAATTTTTTTAATCATTTCACCCCAAGCAAGGCATTCCACTACCACTATTACGCATGGGGCTACGTAGGGGAAGGTAAAGAGGAGTGGTTCGTTATAGGAAATGTCAGAAAGAAAGGTGATTGATGGGTAAGGATACCGAGGATGAGGTTAGGGTAGATGGGAAGAGTGTTTGAAAAAATGGAGGCGCGTTAGTGTGTTAGAAGGTGTCTATTGATCTTACATTTAAACTCCTGGAGATTGTAGCCGTCGGGGAAGCAATCATGTGGAAGGGAATTCCACAGTCGGGAAGTGCGAGAAAGGAACTGTTGGAGTAGAAGTTGCGGTTGCATTTTATCGGTTTCACTTAAAAGGGTGGGATCTAGTTGCTAATCTAGTATCTCGTGCAAATTTGTACCTATGATCTAAGTTCATCGGAGCAGAAGCCATGAAAGTATTTATAGAAGAGACACAGGGAAGCCACGTCGCGCCGGTGAGAGAGAGACTGCAGCCGGTCTGCCAAGTCGGTATCGATCACATTAGAGACCCTCCGCTGTACCTTATCGAGAAGCCCGAGGAGAATAGCAAGGGCACCCTACCAGATATGGCAGCAGTATTCAATATATATATATATATATATATATATATATTGATTTCACAAAACAGGACATCATATTTTTATTTCTTTTTTTCTTTTTACTTATAGACCTTAGATATGTTAGACATGTTGCGATACACACGCTTTCAAACGAAGATTCGTCCGTCCTATGTACACTGCATCGCAGCGACATTTAAACTTATATATAACCGAATTTCTGCATAGATAGGACAGTCAATTTTTCGAAAAAGAGGGTAACATGGATCTGGTTTGAAAAATAGTCCTTAATTTTACAGAAAAGAAACAAGAAGAAATACAAGCCGAAACTTTATCAGTAATGACATGACATCTCCTACCAAGCCAAGACAACTTAAGGTAAATGTGACAACGACTTGATCCCAAAACAACTGGTTCCTTAAACCGTCTAATCTTCTTAGCAATGACTCTTTTAACTATATTTGAGGAATACCCATTCGCTTCAAAAATATCGTGTAGCTTTACAAGTTTACCATCTAATAAACTAAGAGAACATATTAAAGCACAATGTACAAAAGTCTCAATCAGATCAATCTTTCAAATTTTGGAACGAAGGAATTCCAATTGCTATATAAACCAGTAAAGGTAGGTTGACGAAAAACAGAAGTATCGAAAAGCCCGTGCCTCCGTTGAACTAAGACATTAAAAAAGGGAAGCGTCCCATCCTTCTCCAATTCAGTGGTAAACTTAAGGGATGGATGAAGTAAATTCAAATATAACAAAAACTTTTTGGCATCACTAGCATTTTCAAATAAAGAGAAAGTATCGTCAATATACTTTTTGTAAACCAAAGGTTTGTTGGCCCTCTCAAATAATACTTGCTCATAGTGATCCACGAAAATATTTGCCAGAACAGGACCCAGGGACTAACCATAGCGACACAATCCGTTTGAACATACATAGTAACATCGAAACTAAATTCTACTCCTTCTGTGGCAAACAGCATACACTTCAGAAACAACTCTTCTGGAATGCAGGTACTACCCAAATTTCCTCTGTATAACCAATCAGAATAAATACCAATCTTTTGTTGTAGTGGTACGTTAGTATGAAGACTAACTATGTTATACGACAGCATTAATTTATCAGCAGAAGAAAGTTCCAAGTTTCTAATTAAACTGGAAAAATTGAAGGAGTCAGAAATATTGTTAGTCGATAGTACAGGTTGGATTAAATCTGCCAACCATTTGGCCATCTCATATTGAACGGAGACCACCATAGACAACATTGGTCTAAGTGGGACCCCGTCTTTATCAATTTTAGGAAGACCATGCATTGTAGGTCGCTGTGAACAGACCGGCCTGATTCGATCGTAGATGTCTTTTAAAATAAGATATTCTTTATACAAAGACAACAATCACCTTTGTTTCTTCGTTTCAATCTTAGCGGTGTTGTCAGAAGACTCAGCTTGAGCAATTCTTTTAAACTTTGTAGAATCGGGCAAAATTACCAGCATTTTATCCAAATAGTCTTGTTTATTTAGAATGACAACACCTGGCTTGGTAATATGTATGTGTGTGTGTGTGTGTGTGTGTGTGTGTGTGTGTTTAGAAAAAAGAAAGAAAGAAAAAGAAAGAAAGAAAGAAAAAGAAAGAAAGAAAAAGAAAGAAAGAAAGAAAAAAGAAAAATGACAAAAATAAATCATATGCATACATTAATAGAAATATATCTCTATGAAATAAATATGCATATGTCACAACTTTTGCCACCATTCTAAACTCTTCTCCAATGTAATGCAATTGATTTTTTAAAACTTTTTTTTTTATTCCCATCATAGTACAAAACTACTTGTTTTATCCATTTATTTACTTTTTCGTATTACATTCTGGCCATGTCATTAAAAAAGGCTGCAGTCTTAGATGTGATTTGAAACAACACAAAGAAGGAGAAAATCAAGAGTGGGAATATCAGAGAATTACATGAAATCAGATGCAAAAGAAAAGTTAACGTAACTTAAGATTCAAGTCTTTTCCGCATAGAAAACATCTGTTCGCTCTCTATGTAGCCTGGTGGAATTGAGTTCCATGTTATTAAGTAGTTTTTACTTTTTTTTTTTTAAATAGATTCATTCCAAATGTATCGATTTGTATCGAATTGCCGGTTGTAAAGTCTGAGACATCTAAAATAAGGAGTAACTGATAGGGACTTTATTTACTCTTTTGATCAATGTTCATTTCGTTTGTTGGAATAAAATTGCCTCTGAATGCAGTTATTGCTTTATTTTCAATGACTGAATTTAATTTTCGTTTAAAATGTTTCCCGTACGATCTGCGCCAGAAATTCTTCGTCAATTTAAAATTAAAAATTTTCCTCTGAAAAATAAATTCTGCTAAAGTTTATAATCGAGGCAAATGGACAGTTCAGTAAAAGAAATTTAGTTTAAATCTTGTAGAAGCATTATTTTTATAAGCAAATCTTTCCAGTGTAATACCTGTTTGAATTTGCGAATTAGAGTCTGTAGTTTTTCAAAGTTTGATGAGAACGTATATGCAACTAATTAATATATCAAGTTATTTTAAGTGTAGCTTAGTTGAGGCACTAGGCCAAAACTATGCAGCACCCAATGAGTATCAAATTCAATAGTCAGTCGTAACTGATCAGGCTAGACAAGCTTTCTGACCATTGACATCTAAGTGCCCAATAAATTATTTAAAATTTATAACAAAAATAAATTAAGAACATATCGCTGACTGTGGTATTACTATTTGGTGCAATGGTTAACTATCTTATTCCATAAAATCAATTACGGTTGAGACTTTGTGGTGCAGTGGATATCGACTCGGAACGACAAATCGGATAGCCGAGATCGAATTCCAGTTGATTTCTTTGCATTCACTTACGCACAAATACCATTTGGGAACGTTATTAATCGGTCTTTATAGGACAGATTGGGTTCTATAGCCTTGGCTAGCAACCAGTCTTCCGCAAAAAGTAATGGAAACCTACCGCGGGAAAATATTCTGTTTAGTCATTCGTGCCTCTTTGGAGACACGATCGCCCAAGCATGTATCACATATGGCACTTAACTGACTGACAGAATGAGTTCACTTCTGAATGCCCTGTATTTTCGGTTTTGTGCCAGATCTGAGCAACGTTTAGTAATTTGATTTTATTTAAAATTAAAATTCAATTTACATTGCGACACGGAAATTTTTGTTTCGAGATTTTACCTCTTCATCAGGAGATGTTGACTTACTGGCGTTTGATACATCATACATACGCTAAAAAGTCTGTCTCCTTCTACCGAGCGCCCATAGCTCAGAGGTAGAATCGCAGACTGATGCCAATTCGGTCGGTTTTCAATTCTGGCTAAAAGCAATCGGATGAGCTGAGATACAGCGAAACAGATCTGTCTGCGGATGACTATTTACGCTCTCACACCCTGATTGAGCATTCTGGAAGAATAGTAGACTTTGAAAAAACAGAAGTTACTCTAGCACTTACGCATCGCTCATTCATGAATTAAAACACTCTAACTACTGGAGTATGATAAATCATAGGCTAAAATGTCTGCCTCCTCATACAGAGCGCCCATAACTCAGAGGTAGAATCGCCGACTGACGCCAATTCGGTCGGGTTTCAATTCTAGGTAAAAGCAATCGGATGTCTCCAGGATTCTGGCTAGGTGTGAAAGAATGAGTATGCCTACTAATTCGCATGCCTTGCTACATCTTAGCTACCCATTGTTACATCGAATAAGTCGTGGTTTTGTTTTTTTGTCCATGATTCATTATTGTAGAATAGTAGGGATTTGCGGCAGTGCATGATTATTTTAATGTCTTCGTCTGTAATTTTTATATGTTGTTGTGCCAGTTGTACAGCCTCATTTAATATGTTTTCTGTGATGGATGGGTAGAAGTCCACGATGTCGAATTGGATGAAAGTGGCTTTGTCCTTGTTTTTTATTGTTATAAACCACTTTATGACAGCTTTGGTATTCTTCCATTGGTTAAGGCCTAATTTATTCCTTAAGTTGGTGTTGATATCAAAAGGAGAAAAAGGACACGAGACTATACAAAGATGATGGACTTATCCTGATAAGAGAACCCAATGGTCCCAAATTAGATAGATCTAGGAAAAAAATAGTAAACGGTCTAAAATCTATTGGATTCAAAATAGAAATAAAAGCAGGTATAAAAACTGTAAACGTCTTAGATGTCACCCTTAACTTGGACAAAATTACATATGAACCATACAGAAAAGATAATGACAATCCAACTTACGTACACACATCCTCCAACCACTCACCTTCAATCATCAAACAAATACCCATATCAATCAGCCGCAGACTATCTGAAAATTCATCTAACATACAGATTTTCAATAACAAAAGATCACCATACGACGAAGCACTAAAGAAATGTGGATACAAACAACAACTACAGTATAAACCTCCGTAACGAAAAAGCAAAAGCAAAAAAAGAAATATCATCTGGTTTAATCCATCATACAACAAAGCCGTCAAAACAAACATAGGTAAAACATTCCTGAATTTATTAGAAAAACACTTCCCGGTGACAAACCGATTAGCAAAAATATTCAACAAAAACAACGTCAAAATTAGTTACAGCTGCACAAAAATATTACACAAATAATAAAAAGCCACAACAAAAAATTAACAAACTACAATAATGCAATCGAAGAAGCTCAATGCAACTGCAGAAACGGAACTACATGCCCACCCAAGAGAAACTGCCAGCAAACAAACATAGTATATAAAGCCAAGGTAAATGCAAACAGCAACACGATGTACTACATCGGTGCTACTGAGGGGCCATTTAAGAAAAGAAATAACAACCACAATCTTTCATTCTCCAACAGAAAATACTTGAACAGCACTACACTATCAACATACGTATGGCGTCTAAAAGACAGAAATATTTCACTAACAATAAGCTGGGAAATACTGAAAAACACCTGCTTACAACAACATCACAAAAACATGCCTACTTTGCCTACATGAGAAAGTAGCAATTATATCTCATACCCCACAAAAGAACTTACTAAATACGAGATTAGAACTAATTTCCAAATGCAGACATGAAAATAAATACCTATTATCACAATTTATACTAAACGGGAAAAAAATCGCACGTCTATGCCAGAGTAAAACTAATAATTAATAAACACTAACAAGCATTACAAATTAGAATTTTTACCATTTAAACATATGCAACCACAAAAAATAATAAAACAAGCCAATAACCGACTTTAAAACAAAAATAACAATACAGCCTTAAATAAAATAATAGCAATTCTTACCCACTATAGTTTCTCACAGAACCCATCAAAAGTACATATGTACGTACGAGAAATCGACAACTGTCCGGCGCGTTGACATCGCTACACTATTCGAATACACCAACCGAATGCGTATGTGCGCAACGGCACACATATACATATATATACCGAACCCCGCACGATTCGCATGTGTATGTTTATGCAAGCCTTAGTGACCGAACGCGCGTGCGTGTGTGTGAGTGTGTGTGTGTCCTTGCGAGCGTTGATGGGTGTACAAATGTATATCTATATATATATGTCTGCGTCTGTCGTGACGACAGATTTCCCCCACTTCCACAAAAATACACGAATATAACCAATTTTTTAAAAAAATGAATCAGTTTGTCTGACGATCGCAAAAGAGTGAAACCCGGGGTTACAAACTCACACCTGCTCTATCACTGATATTGAGCGCTTTTAAATAAGTACCACGCATATATAATATGTAAACAATATAATATATATAACAAAGTGCATATATATATATATATATATATATATATTGATATTTATAATTATATACATACACTTTTCACACACACACACACACACACACACACGCACACACACACACACACACACACACACACACATATATATTCGTGTGTGTGCATGCGTATATATATATATGCATGCGTATATATATATATATATATATGAATAAGTTGTTGGTAGTACAAAAAAATAATAGGACACGAAATAAAGTAAATTTTATACTTACAGGCATTTTAAATATGCAAAAATAAAAAATAAGAAACACGAAAAACGACCGACCGTTTTCAATTCGAAGCTTCATCAGGGTCGACTGGGAATTTAATTCATCCTTTTTAATATATTTAAAAATGAAGACGAATAGGAAAAAATAAATTTACAGCAAATATTATGCTCTCATTACGATTGCGCTCTCTGGAGAAGAAAATTTTAAAAACATTTTCCATTTCTGCTATATGCGTGACTCTTCAGAAATGAATTGAGTTTTCTCGGTGACTGGCGTGTCTAGACACCAAATCGGTCGAGTTTCGATCCCGGCCAGAAGTAAGTAAATGCGTCTAGCCACACTGATGAGCTGTGATACAGCGAAACAGGCTTGTATGTGGATGACTAATATATATATATATATATATATATATATATATATATATATATGCGAGTGTGTGTGCTGTAAATTTGTTATTACATTAGATATATCCCTACAAAAATTTCATCTTATTATTGTTGTTCTCTAGGTGATATTTCAAAACAAATAGAGAAAGTAATTTTAGAAAATATAAAATTAGTTCATGGGTTTTCAGAAAAATGAGAACGAATAGCTGGGGGAAGTTAAACAATATGGCTATGGGTGTGTTTGTATTACTTGATCAAAAGAGCAAAATACAGTATAGGGCTCTATTCTGTATTGAGCACTTTTTATAAATGTAATAATAAAGCAAAAAATAAAATGTAAAAATAAAATTTAATATAAATATAAATAAAATTTGTTTTATTTAAAATTAATTTAATTTACATTTACACGGAAGTTTCTATAATTTCTATCGCCTTTCAGTCACTTCTATAGCCATTTACAATGGTGTTTATTTCTCTGCTTTTGTCATTTTTTCTCGTGTTTTGACTGTTACTTAGTTACTTGGTTCTTCTTAGCCTAGCAAGGCCGCTATCGCCCATCGAAATCACTTCTTCCGGCTTTATCGGAGTCACGTGTCGGACCATAACAGGCGCCTCATTGCCTCTGCTCGCAAATCTAAATTATATTAATTTTAAATAAAATCAAATTACTAATTACTAAACGTTGCTCAGTCCTGGCACTTCACCGAAAATACAGGGCACTCAGTTAGAACTGAACTCATTCTGTCAGTCAGTTAATTGTCATATGTGATACATGCTTGGGCGATCATGTCTTGAAAGAGGCACGACCTACTAGGTAGAATATTTTACCGCAGTAGGTTTCCATTTTTGCGGAAGACTGTTTGCCAGCCAAGATACTTAAAGAAGCCAAGCTGCTGCTTGCAGCCAGAATGAAGCAGCGCATAGCATCCCGTAAGTTCAGTTCCAAAGACTACTGGAGGCTCTGTAAAAGTGTACTAAACAATAGTAAACTCTCAATCCCCGCTCTAATCAACGAATTTGATGTCCTTACATCTACAACAGACAAGGCTGAGTGCTTCGCTCGCAGATTCTCCACCAAATCGACACTAGACTCTTCTGGAGTAACTGTACCAGACTTCCCACCCCTGACTGAGGCCCAACTGAATGACATCCACCTTACCCCTTCGGTTGGCTCTAACATAATTTCAAAGCTTGACCACCATAAAGCGAGCGGCGACGACGGAATCCCAATCATTGTTCTGAAGAAATATGCCCCTGAACTCTCCTCTGTTCTCTCCAAACTCTATAACTACTGCCTCTCTGCTTCTTGCTTTCCTGCCTGCTGGAAGTCCTCCTCCGTAATTCCAATATATAAAAACCATGGTGAACCCTCTGACCCGTACAATTATCGCCCTATCAGCCTCCTACCAAAGTGTTCGAAGCCATCATCAACGCCGAGGTGGTTCAACATCTCACAACCCACAGTCACTTCTCCGACAAACAGTATGGTTTCCGCTTCACCAGGTCTACTGCTGATATGCTCAAGACAATCACTGAGTGTATACACCAGGATCTCGACAAGAACGGCAAAGCCCGAACTGTTGCCCTAGATATCTCCCAAGCATTTGACAGAGTCTGGCATGCTGGCCTTCTACGCAAGCTGCGAGGCTATGGTGTAATTGGAAAATTGTTTGACCTTATCCAGTCATTCCTCCCAAGCGTTTGACAGAGTCTGGCATGCTGGCCTTCTACGCAAGCTGCGAGGCTATGGTATAACTGGACAATTGTTTGACCTTATCCAGTCATTCCTTTCAAATCACACAATGAAGGTAGTATTGAACGAATATGCCTCCCAATACTATCATACAAACGCGGGTGTCCCTCAAGGCTCTATCCTAGGTCCTATACTTTTCCTTATTTACATTAACGATCTCCCAGATGTAATAAGATCCCAAGTAGGCATATACGCTGACGACACTCGCATCAATGAAAAATCTGCTGAGGCTGACAAAGCAAACCTCGCTGCCGAACTTGAAAAGGACCTCCGATCTGTGGACTGGGGTAAGAAATGGCTCGTGAATTTTAATGCTTCCAAAATGAAGCTGCTATCTAATAATCATCACAGACAATCGCTCCTACCGCCACATTAGCATGGATCAGGCTGTTCTCCTTGAAAGCAAAACACTGCGCCTCCTCGGCTTAAATCACACAACAGTCCTCAAGTGGAATGGCTACATAGAATCTGTTGATAAGAAAGTCGGTTCTCTGAATAGTGCCAGGATTTTTTTCCGCCTGAAAGAATCCTGCATATATATAAATCTACCATCCGCCCGTGCATTGGATACTGCTGCCATATCTGGTCGGGTGCTCCTGCTATCCACCTAGGTGTCCTTGACAAAATAGAACGGGGAATCTGTAATGTGATAGATTCCGACTTTCTTACCGGCGCAATGTGTCTTCCCTGTGTCTCTTCTAAAAATACTATCACAGCTTCTGCTCCGATGAACTTAGCTCACTGGTGCCCTCTCTATATAAATTTACTCGAGCTACAAAATTAGCAACTACCCTTTTACTGTGAAACCAATAAAATGTAAACGCAAATTCTACTACACCAGCTTCTTTTCTCGCATTCCCGCCTGTGGAATTCCCTTCCATTTATTTCCTTACCCGACAGTTATAATCTCCAAGAATTTAAATGTAAAGTCAATAGTCATCTCCTATCTCAGTAACCTGCATCCTCTCTCTCATGTTCCTTTCTCCGTCCACTTCACTTTCATCAGTATTTTCATCCTTCTCTTACCCTTTTCCTGACACACCCTATAACCTGTCATTCTTTCTCATAACTTTCCTCTTATGTAACCCCCTGTAAAACAGTGACAGTAAAATGCCTTACTTGGGGTGATATGTTTATAAAAAAAAAATCTATACTATAATAATGAGAATATAAAGTGGGGGATCGATTCTACATTACAATCAATATATAAACTGATCCATCACTTTATGGCCACAGTCATCCTTCTCTCATGCTCCTTTCTCCGTCCACTCCACTCTCATCAGTATTCTTATCCTTCTCTTACCCACTTCCTGACACACCCTATAACTTGTCACTCTTTCTCATAACTTTCCTCCTATGCAACCCCCTACAAAACAGTGGCAGTAAAATGCCTTGCTTGGGGCAATATGATTATAAAACAAAATTGTTTTGTTTTTTAAAAAGGATCCTTTATTCTTTAGCCCTGACTTTCTGCGCGCGACTGTAATTTACTTGAGCATGTTGTTATATAAAATAAAAATGGTCAATATTTAATTTCCACTATTAAATAATAAAAAGTGATGATATGAGAGAAATATTTTATATATAGTGCCTATCTAATAGCGATATATTTTGATGCTACGATGTATATAGAATAATTGTTTTCGATCAGAATTTACCTTAAGGATTCTTGTAAAATATGGATTAGTAAACTTTTATTTAATGACAGTATAGTTTGACAAGTGACATATCTGATAATCTAAGTAAAAGATTGGTGACAAGAAACACTGTCTAGTACAATTTTACATCTTTTTCAGGAATTACGGCAGAAATATACTGCTTAATCATTCTTCGTATAGCAAGATCTTTTCTTCTTGCTATTATCATAGTTAGTAGGGTTTCTGAATGTGATATCAGCAGCCTTATAACCGCTGTTTCTAAGTGCAGAATTATAAAATTTACTATGCTTGTCAAAAATTACTTTACTAGATGAGTTGTTTTAAGGCCCGAACTTGTAACTCCCTCCATACACCTTGCTACCTTTGTCTCAACGAAAAATTAGAAATTATCAAATATAGGGATAAGGTTAAATTGTTAAACCAGAGGAATGCGCTCACAGTTCATTGTAAGCATAGTTCAGCACTTACATTAAAATCCGGGTTGTAATATTGAAAAATTAAGGAAAATATCCTTAACTGCCTTTTTGATGGGTGTTTTTATTCGGGTTGGGCGTTCTGGTTGATCTTTACTGGGTGCTTTGTTCGGAATGTGTTATACTATTTTTGCCAGCCGTTCGACTTGAATTGGTCGTCGGGTTGTATGGTTATGTGGTGCTTTACCCGACATTGGTTTTCGGGGGGCGGGATTTATAAATAGTTAGGAAACTATGTGGGAAGTGGGCCTTGATTATCATGGTTATTAGTTGTTGGTTATTAGTCGTTGCTATGGGGAAACGTGTTGTGCTTTGGCCGAATGATTTATATTGGTGTGGGCTATATCGTGTATTGACGTGATAATCGATGTCGGATTAGATGCCTCATGCCTATTTAGGTTGGCGTTCGATGTTGGGTTCTGTGCTTGCAAAGTGTTATTGTGTTGAGATGTGCCGGATTATGTACCCGGGGAATAATTTGTTGGGGCGTCCGAACCGTGTGAGTGTACCCATCAGATATAGGCAAATTAATGTCTAAATATTAGTGTATGTATATATATGTGCGTATCTATATGTGTATATGTATGTAGATATATTTGTGCGTATGTGTGTATATATGAGTGTACATCTGTTCTTTTGTACTAGTAGACATATTGATATTTGCTTTACTTACTGATATGTATGTATTTGTATTCATTTACTTGTATGTGTATGTATGTCTTACATGTATGTATGTATGTATACTTTTATATGGGTATTTGTGTATATATATGTGTGTGTGTATATGTATATGTGTTTATATGTGTGTGTGTATATATATGTGTGTATATGCGCATGTATGTATATGATGTATGTATATGTGTATATATTCATACTTGTATGTATGTATGTTCAGATGTCCATGTATGCACATCTATATAGGGTCTTCCACTCATTTTTTCTACACTTAAATTTAAGTTAAAATTTTAAAAATAAATAAGTTATCTTCAAGCTTTAAAATTGGCTTTAATTGAAAGTCAAGAGATTAAATTTAGTAATTCCAGTAAACAAAATACACTGGCTTATTTTAAAGCGAAATGATATAGATTGGAATCTAAACAATTTCAGATTAAAAACAAAATTTAAAAGTACCGCCATTTTTTTGATTGATCGACACATTTTTAAACAGTAGCCACATTCCTGTTTTAAAAATCTGGCAAAAATAAAATATACGTCGCTGATACGTTATTGAAGTCAATTTTTTAAAGTAAAACTTACCTTCAACTGATTTCAAACAATTGTGCTTGCTTACTCTCTGACATATTCCCTGCCATTTTTATTAGATTAGGTAGTCCCAGCATGACAGCTTATCTCAAGTGTTGATAGATTTAATGACAAGCGGAAGAGGGGCCCGAAGGCGACAAAAATATACGAATGTAATTTATTATGTAAGAGAAGACAATCCTTGAATCACGTGACCTTTTAATGATAAATATCACGTACGCCCCTCCGTACAAATAAAGATACGGGCAATCAAAATGCATACAATTAAAATGTTTTTAATTATTTTAAAAATTGACAAGGTCTATTATTTGTATTAAGCTTTCAAATTTTCGATTCGTAATTGTAGTCTTCATGCAGCAATTACATACCCTAGCCGGCCCATTGGAGGAAGAAATTTAACAATAATTTTTAAACTTTTTATACATAATTTTTATATATAATTAAAAACTTAAAAAAAAATGAAAATAACTATTGTAAAAATTAATTATTCATTGAATTGTTTTTTCTTTTCAGACTATGATATGCATAATTTATATTGTTCATAAAAGCAATCAGAAGTTTATCCACATAAAAATTGGCATAGTTATTGCATTTTTAGCAATACGGACTTACTTTTTAGAAAGACGGGTACTATAGAAGAAAAAAACAAAACAAACAAAAACAAAAACAGTGAATCAGCATTCCCCAATGACTCCTGAATTTTTATATTAGTTTTAGAGTGGCCCAAAGTCGAATTGTTACACATTTCTGGAATTTAATTGGTCGGGGGGGGGGGGGGGTAGTAACATGCTTAAAAAAATATTTTTACCAATATTTCTAAAAATAATGGAACCAAAACTGATTTCAGTCAATTATAAATAAGTCCTGAAGTTTTCAGCAAAATCCAACTATTATTTGATTTATGCAAACATTTCCAAATTAATGTGTCTTTCACGGCCAAAAAAAAAAAAGAAGTGCATTGCGTAACAATTACGTTTTTTTTACTGAATAAAATAGCGGCAATTTGGATATCGCATTGACGTAAAAAAAAAGTCTTTCTACAACAATTTCGAACGTGTTAGAAATAATTTAAAAAAGTTTTAAAATAGTTAAAAATGCTTTGTTCTATCCTCTTAATGGTAATATAAACCTTTTGCCGATAGAACTGTTTTAATTTAGTTTGGGACCTTTTCCCTTCTGACTATGCTGTTTTTTCATCGATTTTGTGGAGGTACCTATATCTATATCTCTCTCTATATATATGTATGTTTGCGTATGTGTGTGGATATGTATGCGTATATGTATGTATGTATGTATGTATGTATGTGTATATATATATATATATATATATATACGTATGTATTTGTATGTGAGTGTATATGTGTATATATATATATATATATGTAGGGGTATATGTATTTATGTATGTACGTATGTATGTGTATAGATAGATAGATAGATAGATGTTGACTTGGGTTTCACGTTTTTTTGATTGTCTAACAAACTTAATTTTTTATTTAAAATACTGGTTATATTCAGAGATGCGTATATTGAATTTTTTGTGAAGGTCGGATGAACAGTGGGAGGAATATTTTTGTCGTGACCCCTTTTATACAAACACAAACAAAAATTAACAGTTGTACAACCATTGACGTGCGCTGAGACACACGCACACGCGAGGTAAACAACTGGGGCCCATAGTCATAACTTGATATGAACAATATGGAGCTTAGCATATATATGTCTATGTATGACGTTTTGCACATGCATACGCATTTAAACTTTAGCTTGTATTTTTGCGTTAGTATATATTTAATTCTGTTTATATGTTCATACATTGAAATATGATTATGTCTATCCCGACCCAATTCATCCAAAGCCGGTAGTGTTATGAATTCGCCTTGACTGTATCCAATATGTAGCAATTTAGTCTGTTTGAAAGTTAACAGACAAACTGACAAGTCGATAAAGGCTAAATTTTGTAATTTGTGTATGTATATCTGCGTGGGTGTATTAATCTGTATATGTGTCTGTTTGCTAGTGTTTGTAAATATACACGTCTATTTTTCTATGTGTGAATGTTTGTAGATTTATTTATGTATGCGTTCTTTCTCATCCTCGTTTAAAATATGAATAACTTTATAAATCTACTAAATTGTTAAATTATTTTTTTTTTAAATTTCGCAACAAAACTAAAGTAGATATAATAGTTAACCAATAATTGCTGATCTCAATTTAATCAAATTTTAAAATCAATGCCCACCAAGATTAATTTTAGTCTGCCCACATATTCTCCAAATTAGAGGTTGCTTTACTCTGATTGGTCCACATCGTATATACAATAATGCCTCTTGCTTGTTTTTAACCTTTTAAAACCATTCAATTTAAAATAAACCACATCACTTGATAGGATACAAGAAGTGTCGAAACAAGCTACTTTTGTAGTGATATTGTAATATATCCATGTTATAATTTCTGAACAAATAATATATATATATATATATATATATATATATATATATATATATATATATATAGTATATCGAGGCAGCAAGTAATTTTCTAAACATATGTTGTTAAATATAAGAGACAATGAATGTCTATTATGTTTAATCATGAGCCGTTCTAAACGTCGTATTTTTGTTTTAATTTCAGTTGAAAATAAAGACAAAAATTCTCAAACATTTGGATAATTATTTATTAGTTTTCTTCTAAGCTTTCGGCTCACATGAGCCATCTTCAGAGAGGTCGTTCAAACTGAAATATTATAAAATCCACCATCACCGACGATTTTATTTTGTGTTGACATAGAACTCCGCGTATGAGTATATATATGAGTATGTGTATTTTGGTCAACAATACGGTGATCCTTACTCATACACACAGTAAGAGGAACCTGCAGATATTGGAGGCCATGTACATCAAATCGAAACAACCAACACTCAATAAAATCAACTTTTAAACAAGAAATAACATATTACATTGCATTTGACTACATGGTTTTGTTGTCATTTTGCGCTATCCCGCGGTGTGACGTCATAAAACCGCATCGCAAACTTAAGAACTGCGTTTATTATTTTTGGTAACTATTGCCGTTGCCAAGCGAAGTTTTATGTCAACACAAAATAAAAGCGACACCACTCCATTAACCCAACCGTACTTTATTAATTAAGTTACGGATGACCGTGATTAAAAAAGTATAGTTCAATTACCTATTTGAGGAATGCAAATCTACAATCGAAATTTTTAGAGTTCTCATAGCTGAAATGCAAACAATTTTTTTTAAAATTACATTTTAAGTTTGCTTTGACAGAAGGTCAATTTTTTTAGTCAGACTTGTTTATATAAATTAATTGATATACATAAGAAACAAATGTAGATCCAGGAATAGAACCTTGGGGAACACCAACATTAGTGTGAAAGAACCTAGAAGAGTGGCCGTTCAACATGACTTTCTATATACGCTTGGTTAAGAAAGATTGGATCAGATGAACAATTCGACCAGAGATACCATAGACCTTCTGCATTGAAAGAAGACCAGCATGCCAAACTCTGTCAAATGTCTTTGCGATTTCTCAAATTAAAGTTCAAGCTGGGACCTTCTTATCTAAAGCTTCACAGGCTCTTTCAGTAATAATGTTAACACATTGGCAGTTAATTTAGAGAAGCGAAAGTCATTTTGCTTGCCTAAAAAAGAAGAAGAAAAAAGCTGTACAAAAAGATGCTTGATTAATTCAGACTTTTGTGAATACATATATTAAGGATACATTGCCCAGTGGATGCAGATGTTAGTTCCTGTGACTTGACCCCAAAATTTGTAAGTTCAATAAGTTCAGGCTAACAAGTGGTAACTTGCAGGGTTCGAGGGAGATAACTTATGACTTCCACTCGTGGCATTACTACTCTGCATGGAATGAGAATGTATATACCTCAGTGATTGTAATGAAGGGATTGGTTTGAAATTCCCAGCACCTGAAGAAGGCCGGAGCATACAATGGCCAAAACGTCGTACAAATGGCAACAAAGATGAGGACAATAGTCCGAATAGTGTAAATACTGTACATATATATATAGAATTAAATAGATAAGCAGCTGCATTTTTTTTCTGCGTCACAATATGCATTTACTCCAACAAAATTATGAAAGTTACTCTGATTATTAAGCATAGAATGCAAAATAATTTTTATTTCTTAGATCTACTAGATAAATGTAACAAATTTTCCTCCTCTTTTCCGTCCTAAGTAATTACTGATGGCACATGCCTGATATATATATATATATATATATATAGTCTTGACTTGTGATAATGCTTCTGGCACAGAGTTTTGTTTTTCAGTATAAATACTGATAAAAATGTAATTTAGCAAGAAGATTTTTTTCGGAAGGTGCTCAGTATCGAAATAAAGATAGAACGCTAATAGGATTAATGCAAAGAACTGAGCAGAATCATGTCAACTTCGAAGCTTAGTGACGGCACCATTATGATGTTTTCACTCCTCAGGACTTGTTTTTCAATCTCCTTCGAAAAGGTAACAAACTTCTGCACATTAATCAAATATCATATATATATATATATATATATATATATATATATATATATATATATATATTGATTATTTAATTACTTAGTTTTTGGTCATAATAAAATTAGACCAGTACACTGTTGTTCAATTATATTGTAGAACTTTTGAATATTCTTCATTTATAAACGGGTTATTAACCAATAATTTCGTGTCTACAGGCGATATTGAAAGACATTACATGGTAGAAACCTAAGTCACGTAATAACTTGTTTACAAATGAAGAACATATCTACGAATCGTTCGTTAAGTAATGTATTTGAACACTCACAGCTATTGGCGTAAGTTACATTATACATAACATGCTCAAAGTCAGCCTTCTTCTACCGAGCGTCCATAGCTCAGTGGCAGAAACGCAGACTGATGTCAATATATATAGTATATATATATATATAGTCATCCGCAGACATATCTGTTTAGCTGTATCACACAGCTCATCAGTACGGTTAGACATCCAGGATTGAAACCCGACCGGTATTGACATCAGTCTGCGTTTCTGCCACTGAGCTATGGACGCTCGGTAGAAGAATATATATATATATATATATATATATATATATATATAGTCATCTGTTTCGCTGTATCACAGCTCATCAGTACGGTTAAACATCCGATTGCTTTTTTTAGACAGGATTGAAACTCGACCGAATTGTCACCAGTCGGCGATTCTACCGGTAAATTCTACTCGGTAGAAGCAATCAAACTTTTGCGTGTGATATACCATGTAAACATGTTCTAATTTATTATGGAATTTATTATGTCTCCCTTTCTTTATCTATCTCTTTCTGTGTGTATGTAGCACTTTGATAGCTAAAAAGATAGTAATCAATGTTTTGTCTAGAAAAGACAGTGATTTTAAATACAAATTTCTTAGACAGACAAATTTCCATCACTGAAAGAATGACGCAATGCAATATTTCTTCAATCTATCCATACAAAAGTTACCATAGACGCGTTTTTCAATATATATCTTTCTATTATATATTTTGGCAAAGCTTTTTTCGTATGATTTTTTCTACTTTAATTTTTGAAAAAATCCTTTAATGAATTTTGCCAAAGTTCTGAGAAACTTTCTTATGAATTATGTGAGTTTTTTAATCATTTCACCCCGAGCAAAGCGAGCCTGTCAGTAGTGCGCAGGAGTTTACGGTGAGAGAAAACACTAGGTACATGGGTATTGAAGAAAGGATAAAAGATGAACGGGATTAAAAAGATAGAAGATGACAATTGACGTTACATTTAACTCTTTGGAGATTATAGCTAACAGAGAAGCATGTAAACGGAAGGAAATTCCACAGGCTGGAAGTACGAGAAAAGCAACTATAAGAATAGAAGTGTCGGTTACATTTAACTATTTCAACAGTAGAATGGTAGGATCTAGATGCTAGTCTAGTAGCACGCTAAAATTCACGTAATCCAGGCACCAGGGAAAATTCCTCATCAGAATAGCGACCATGAAAATATTTGTAAAAAAGACAGAGGGAAGCCACGTCAATCGGCGAGAAAGTGATTGAAGTTATTTAATATTTAATCACTGGTGCATCAAAATAATACCCCATATAGAATCATAATAAGCAAGCACAAAAATGAAATAAGTGTTTTGTTTACGGTATTTAATTTTATTCTGTAGTATTTAGTAATTTATTTGTAATTGATAAACAAACATACCATCGACTTGCTTTTGTAAAATGCGATAACGGATATCGATCAACTTGGCCAAGAAATATACCCTAAACCTCACCTGTCCCATCCTTTTATCATTAAGCTATGAAAGCAAGTGCAAAATGTTCACGAAAGTTTATTAACATGTTTAACGGTGATTACAACTTTTAAGGCGGAAGAGTTACCGTCCGTCCGCCCGTCCGTCAGTTCAGGAAAAATGTCTATTTTTGTTTGAACTGATTTTCCAGTAAATCATCGTTAATCGATCAGGATTTGCGATTAAAGCTGGTGAGTAGGAGGGTGTGTTGAGGGGTTGGCTGAACAAGAATAGGATCGATAGAGAGAAGACGGCGGCAAATTTTACAAGATGATTAATGCACTGACCGTCGGGGGTAAGCGCGCAAATCACGAGCGTGCGTGGCGCCATAAAAATTTCTTTGCAATTAATGGCTGCAAACGAAGCAGACGATGATTACAATCGCCCGGGCTAACCCACTCTCTCGCCTCAGTCCGACCGCTCACTCACGCCAATTGAAAGATACTTAATTGAATGCGGAGTGCGACCCAAGTCGTAAATTCCCGCCTGAGGCGCGCCTTCGCCGCTTCAATCTTGGCCTTGACAATGTGGGGGTTTGGCAGGGTCGGTATGAGAGATTTTACCTGGAGGAAGCAACCAGCACTTGTGCTGCATGCGCGCCTAAAGTGTCTTCCACAAAAGCCGCTACTCCGTTGAAAAGTAGGGAAGAGGCAATTATAGAAACCGTTGATAAAGAGAAATATTTCTTAAATAATGACTTTATGCAATCACCATCTTGATTTTAAATTCGCTATGTGCGCATGCGTGAAGACCAAACCCAGGTATTCTTGGATTTCTTTTAGGTATTATTCTTACCGTTACAAAAGATCCTTCACCCCCCGCCCATACACCAGAAATAAAGAAACACCTAACGAAAATAAACAAAAGAAGCGTCAAAGCAGTGATGGCTTTTCGTATCGTATTTTAGCTGGCTTAGCAGACAACAAAACTTGAGAATAAAATAATGAAAACTCGTTGTTAAGGAAAGATTTTGAAAGAAAGATACACGGAAAATAATATCCAATCCATAGATTTCAAATTCTGATAATAGAAAAAAAATGGATTTCGAATTTAACAAGAATAAAGGAAATAAAATATGAATCTAAAGCAAATTAGTATTAGGAAAAAATGTAAAATCATAAGTCTATTAATAAATAATAATAGAGTCCTGAAAAAGTTTGGTATCATTCAATATTTATTGTCTAATTTAAAATTGAGTACAAACTATATACATATTGCTCTCAGTAGAAAATAGACTTAATAAAGCAATAAGAGTTTGCGAAAATTGATTTATATTATCATTATTATTGTGTCATTTTTCATCATATTTCGATTTCTGCTATGGTCGCACTACCAACCAAGTCTGCGGGAAGACCTAAGGCAGGTTGTGGCGTGTTGTTATGGCTCCATTTCATGTTTTTTCTATCTTCCCCATCATCCCTAGCGTTACATAGACAAAGTTTTCCTTAGTGTGTGGGCTGTACTTAATAAGACAAATTTTTGTATATCTCTTAAGCTGGGGTTTCCAGGGATTCTTTCAATGTGTTGTTTTGTTCCATTTTTTATCATTCCAAGTGCACCTACTATCACTGGCACGACTCTTGTTTTCAATTTCCACATTTCTATTTCAATTTCCAGGTCTTTATATTTTGACAGTTTTTCAAATTCCTTGATTGCTATGTTACAATCTGCTGGACAATCCCTATCAATTAATAGAAAAGTTTTTTCTTTCTGGTTTTTAACAACAATGTCCGTCTTATTTGCTTCAATTTTTTATCTGTGCAGATGGTGTAATCCCGTAGAATAGTGACATCTTGTATTTCTGTAACCGGTGCTGGGTGAAGTTCATACCAGTGTTTGTTTACAGATTTTCCATAGTATTTGCACATTGTCCAATGTAAATATTGCCCCACGCTATCGTGACGATTTTTATATTCATTTGGGGCAAGTACAGAACAGCCTGAGATTAGATGGTCTATTGTTTCTTGGTGTTTATCACAAAACCTGCATTTTGGATCCACATTATTATGTATAATAGTTCCTAGAGAAAAAGACATTTGTCTTGCAATGCAAGAATAAAGCCTTCAGTTTCAGACTTTAATCCAGATGCACTTAACCTTCGATGAGTATTAACTTTATCAACATTGGGTTTATAAGCACGTTCTGGATATTGACCTGGCAGAGATTTGTCTTGCCAGCGTTGTTTCATCTGTTCAAGAGCTTTATCCTTGACTTTCTTTTTCATATTTTTTGCTGCAAGTGTTGGTTCTTGGCTTCTGTTTTGCTTTTAGAATCTACTAAATGTAAATCATGTTTGTATTTACTGCCTTCTTTCATTATTGAATATTTTTTCTTTCAGTTTTCATGTTGATCGACTAATTGTATCATCCAGTCTTTCGTTGTTTCTATGTATGTTAGTAAGCCAATAGTTGTTGCCTTGTATAACAATTCTAGCTGAATAAACCTTTTCCAGGTGGTCTACATCAGCCTTTGGATAATGAATCTTATGTTTAGAAAGGAACTTTCTTGTCTTAGAATCCATTCGTCTGATGTCGTTTAGAGTCCAGTTTAAGATGTTGAAGCTATATTGGACCACTGGGATAGCACGGTTATTAATGGCCATAATTTTGTTATTAGAATTCAATTCAGTTTTTAATATCATTCGTAGCCATCTATAGTACTCTTTACGCACTATTTCTTTCATTTTTTTATGGTTAATTTTTTACCTCTCGTTTAAACCTAGGTACTAATAAGTTATTATTATCATCATTATTCTCTGATTTCTTTACTGAAAACTTGCTATCTCTTACCACATAATGTTTCGACACATTGTCTTGCCGATGAATCAAAATGTTAGGAATGTCGGGTCATTTCCTTGGAACTGATTCTTGTATCCATTTCAGCACTTCCAAAGAAACATGTAACATTGCAGTAATAATCTTTTGTGCGTTGTGGTCCAGTAGTTATCGGACCGGAATGAGAAGTTGGGGATCTGAGTTCGAATACCAGTTGAATTTCTTACATTAACTTACGCACAAATACCCTTGGGAAAGGTATTAATCTGCCCCTTCCCTCTAGTTATGGGTTAAATAACAGGAGAGATCGGGTTCTACAACCATTCTACCGTAGAAAGTAACAGCAACTTACTGCGGGATAATTTTCTACCCAGTCAGTCATGTCTCTTTTGAAACATGATCGCCCAAGTGTGTATCGCGTATGGCACTTAACTGACTGACTGGTGTAATGGTTATCAGCTCGAAATGAGAAATCGTTTAGCAGAGTTCGAATTTTAATTGAATTCGTTACATTCAGAATACACGTAAAGGTACAATATTTATATTATTAGGACTATTGTCCGCATCTTTGTTTCCATTTGTAGACGTTGGTTAGTTCCTGTGATTTGACGCAAAGAGTTGTAAGTTTAATACCAGGCTACAGCAGTGGTGAACAAGTAACTTACAGGCTTAGAGGGAGATAACTCATGAATACCAGAAGAGTCTCTAGGCAAGGAATGAAGACAATATACAACAGTAACTGTAATAAAGAGTAGGTTTAAAAATTCCTAGCATCTGAAGAAGGACAAAGCGTATAACAGCCGAAACGTTGTACGAATGGCAACTAAGATGAAGACAATAGTCCGAATAATGTAAACACTGTAAATATTACATCATCTCAGAAATATAGACAAATACGAGTTAAGGTATTAATCTATATGTTTCACTTTCATCTATAGGTTGAATAGCCTTGGTTGACAACCATAGAAAGAAATGGCAACCTATTGCGGGAAAATCATTCGCCTAGACGGTCATGGCTCGAATGAGACATGATTGCCTAAGCGTGTATCATGTATGAACTGACTGACTAACTATGTTGAAATGTCTAAATGTAATCGTAATATCCTAATCATCGTTAACAGTTTTTGATGTAGCACTTTTTGCGTATCTTTCTTAGCTTCTTGCTCCACGGCAAACTTTGATCTACAGTAATTTAAATGTAATATCAATCGTTATATTCTGTCTTCTTAATCCCTGTTCGTTTATTGTTCTCTATCTTTAATAATATTTTTTCTCATATTATCTTACACTCAGTATCTTCTTGCTTCTTAGTAACTTTATTGCCTTACTTTCAATATTTATTCATAGTTTTTGTGTATTTATACACCGAATTTCTTTTGTCATTTTGGCATATTTTAACCTTTACTAAAACCAAATGTCACACTCAAAAAGACTCAAAGAATATTCACCTTAGACCATCTTAATAAGGCTAAATTTTTACGAGCCCCTTATATAATATTTTTGTTAATCTACTGCTCCAAATATATTTGACTTATTTTCCGCCAGTTGTATAACATGATGTGCGTTGTGGTGCAGTGGATATCGGCTAGAAACGAGAAGTCGGGGAGCCGAGTTCGAATCCCAGTTGAATGCCTTGCATTCACTTACACGCAAATACCCTTGGGAAAGGTATTAATCCAGTCTCTTCCCTCCAGTTATGGGTTAAATAAAAGAACAGATTAGGTTCTACAGACTTGGCTGGCAACCAATCTACCGCAGAAAGTTAGGGCAACATACTGCAGGATAATCTCATGCTCAGTTAGTCATGTCTCTTTTGAGACATGATCGCTTAAGCGCATATCACGTATGGCACTTAACTGTATAACACGAATAAATTTCTCAACTGCTCAAGAAGAAATGACCTATATAGTCTGTGGCTCAGAAATTCGGAAATTGGAATAAGTCCGAATGTGATCGTGTTTACCTGCTTCATTACCCTAGCGACACACTACGGCCATTCTGGGAATTAAATTACACCACATTTATTTATATGATTGAATGATCCATTTTTACTTTTTACCATAGTGCGTTTTTATTATCATCTACTATCTTGTTTGGCTTGGTACTTATATATTTACTTATCATGACATTGTTCCGCCACCACTTAAATGTTTCTCACTTCAAATGTCCTCTGCAGCTGATTTCATATTATTTAATTTGAGATTTCATCATTTTTTTTTTACTGAAATAATGGTTATCGCTTTCAAGTTTATTGTTCATTTATTCATCCCTGTTTTATTTCTATTTCAAATTTTGATTGCAATCGTTAAACTTTTATCTGCCTTTTTTGTGTTTCTAGATTCGATGCAATCTTTAATGCTTACAATTCTTTATCTTTCTGCACACAAAGTCCATTGATATCATCTCTTGAATGCAAGACTTTATTTGATGCAGTATCATTTTTTCCTTTCTCATCCAACTTCTTCAGTTATTTTCTTTTCCAGTTTAAGAGGGTGAACGAATAACTTATAATAAATACTACTCAGGTAATTTATTATTTTGATCACGTTATGTGCGTTGTGATGCAGTGGATAACGGCTTGGAACGAGAAATCGGGGAGCCGAGTTCAAATTCCAGTTGAATTCATTGCATTCACTTACGCACAAATACCCTTGGGAAAGGTATTAATCCGTCTCTTCCTTCCAGTTATGGGTTAAATAACAGGACAGATTGGGTTCTATAGCCTTGGTCGGCAACCAGTCTACCGCAGAAAGCAATGGCAACTTACTTCGGGATAATCTTCTGCCCAGTCAGTCATGTCTCTTTCGAGACATGATCGCCCAAGCGTGTATCACGTATGGCACTTAACTGACTACATGAATATAATAGTTGGAAAGATAATTAACTACTGGGCATAAAGTGGGGGATCGGTTTTTTATTGTGATGAAGTAATAAACTGATCCCCCACTAAACACTTCTTAATAATATAATACATCTCTTCCCTCTTTAGCTATGAGTCAAATAACAGGACAGATTGGGTTCTATAGCCTTGGTCGGCAACCAGTCTACTGCAGAAAGCAATGGCAACTTACTTCGGGATAATCTTCTGCCCAGTCAGTCATGTCTTTTTCGAGACATGATCGCCCAAGCGTGTATCATTTATGGCACTTAACTGACTGACTGAATGTTACAGATATTGTCTTTATTCTCCTAAAATAATTAATAATTAAATGTATTTCCATTGTTTGATATAGTTTTAATTTTATTTATACCTAAGCATTTATACAATCTCCTTGTTTTGTAATTCAAGTTAATTCTGTTTATTTATTTATTTTTTGTACATTATTAAGTATGTACATTATTGAATATGAACATTACAAATTATGCCCGTTTTTTTTCCTCCAGATTATTATTATTTTCTTTTTTAGAAGATAGACATTTCAGCTCAGTGGATTTGCTTTAGTTGCTATTGTTATTGCTTCTTCTTCCTGTTGTACCCAATATTTCCCCATAACTGTAATGGGGAAATACACCTATTCCTCAGTTAATGGACTCTAACTCCTATATTAATAAGAGTTAACAGGAAGTTCATAGGAATTCTTTAGACTTCTATTGGAGTTCAGTAGAACTACAAAGAAGTTGATATTAGTCGGCAGTTAGCCGAATACTAAAGAACCAGCTTTCAGTAGAAGATTACCAAGTTCCTAAAATTTTGGATACGTTAAGTCGATTAGCAACCGACAAGGCACAATTATAAATTTTAGTGCGAAAACTACTCCACAACACTAACATACATAGAAACAACAAAGGACTGGGTGATACAATTAGTCAAACAAAATGAAAATGTAAAAATATTCAATAATGAAAGAAGGCAGTAAATACAAACATGATTTACTTCGCCTGAAATAGGCCTATAGTTCTGATTTACCATGAAATAACGTGTCTGCCATAATTTTTTCTTATATATAAGAATGCATTTATATACATATATATATATATTGAGCTCACTTAGAGAGTTATCCTATCACTGTATGTACAGGATACTCCTTTGGATTCTTCTATATCTACACCACATGGTGATATTATATATATATATATATATATATATATATATATATTAGTCATCCATATACAAGTGTGGCTAGATCTCATACACTTGCTTCTGGCCGGAACCGAAACACGACCTATTTGGTGTCAACTGGTGTTGCTACCCCTTAAACCAAAAGTGCATGGAATGAAAGGTGGGAAATTTTAACGTGTTGTATATAATCAGTGTATACATACACGCCAGTCACCGAAAGAACTCAATTCATTTCTGAAGAGTCACACATATGTATATATATGACAATTGCAAAAACTTTTGTGACTAGTTTCATCTGTTAGGCCTTCGTCGGAGTAGGTTTATTGACGTTGTTTTGACTATATATACTCATGGACGAGAAACACTGGTAGTTTTAATTTTTTTTCCAATGTTTCTTTGTTCCATATATATATATATATATAGAGAGAGAGAGAGAGAGAGAGTGAGGTGGAAATAATGATGGAACACTTTACATTTTTGCTTATAACATTTTGAATATTGATTGAAATATAATAATTTTTTGACCAAAGGTAGGTAATAAAACAAGAAGTTATATTACATTCAAATTCTATACTTTAGTTAAGTTTTGTTAAAATTATTGTAAAAATACTGTTCTGCGGGACTACGTTTTATTGAAATATAAAACGCCCTATGTAATTTGCAGCACATCACCACAACGATTATTCATAGATTTTACTAAACTCCCATGTATTTCTTGGGGAATTCTCCCCCAGTTCTCTTGGACGACACGCCAAATCTCTTTTTTGTCTTCGAAACGTCGTTCATCGGTGTAAACTTTGCCTCACTAGTACACCCCAAAAGTTTTCTATAAGATTCTGATCAGGTGACTTAGCTGGACAAAAGTGCGGATATTTTGAGCCTGGAGTCACTTAGTTTTGTGCTTTCAAGTGTGATTGGCGGCGTTGTCTTGCCGGAACACTGCGTTATTCTGGTGAAAATTATCTAAAAATAGAAGAAAAATTTGTAGAACTTCCGTGTAGTTTACTGAATTTATTTTCCCTTCATTTTCATCAAACTCGTCTTACTTTCTCCTGAAACACTCGCCAGATCATCAGGGCAACTTGCTGAATATCTGTTCATACTTCCTTAAATAGTACTGAAATCTGTCTAAATTGAATTTTTTTTATCTGAGAAAAACAACATTTACCCAATTTTCATTATTCTACTGTGCTTTTTCCGCACCCACTCCTCTCGTCGTTTCTTGTGTACCCTCTTTAGTTCTGGTTTTGTTTCTTCTTCTAATACACAAGATTTTCTAAAGTATTGAGAATTTTCCGAACTCTTCTGGGTGTTACATTCAACTTCAGGGACATTTGAATAATTCTGGAGTTTTTTTCCTGGAGAAGAAGCCTTACCTAACATCCTGCAACGACTGGTTGTGATAAGCTTGGATGAAAGTCCAGTAGATTTCTTCAATTTGTACGCTTCAGGATTTTGCAAAATGTTGCAAATTACTGTTCTTGATTGTTTTTTTTAAATATTACAGACGCTGGACAAATTCAAAAATCTAATTTCCCCAAAACGTTGAAGTATTAAAAAAAGCCTTTACTTAAAAAGGCATAAATTATTGATAAAAGGGAATAAAAAGATATAGGATTTGAAATAAAATTATTTTTTTTAAAAAATTAGGTCATTTGAAATTAAACTAAATAAAGACAATACTAGGTAAAAAAAAAAAAAAAAAAAAAAAATTACAATTATTATATATACATATCAATAGAAGTACACACACATATATATATATATATATATATATATACACACACACACCATTTAACGAATAAGAATACATATATACATACACATACACACACATACATTCAATTTATTACACACTAATATACATATACATGCGCATACACACATATATATATATATGTGTGTGTACACACCTATATACAAAAAATTCATATAGACATAATATACATGTGTACACATACATGCACACATATACACACACACGCACACACATAGACATAATATACATGTGTACACATACATGCACACATATACACACACACGCACACACACACACACACATATATATATATATATATATATATATATATATATATATTCTTTATGCACTCACACATACATATTAATGAATATTATGAAAAGGAGCATTTACATAGCTAAAAAAATTTTTTTCCAAAATAACATATAGCCCACATACATAAATACATATACACAAATATGCACATCCACACACAAACATACACATAAAAAAAAAAAAAAAAAAAAAAAAAAAATTAAAATTAAAATTAAAAAATTTTTTTAAAATAATAAAAAATTATAGAAAAATATAGAATTTAAAAATTAAAAATTAGAAGTTAAATTTTAAAATCCGCCCTATGGCGGCACTTGTTTATAAATTCCCTTCTAAAGTTCAAAAGTAAGTCCTGATGAGGATACTTCAAAATCAGAATCTTCTCCAATAAACACAGACGACACCTATCACGAAAACTTTTAGGAGTACAAGCTGAGCCTATTAATTTCCAGCTGATTATGGGGTCCTGCCCCTCCTCCTTCATTTCCCAGAACCTACGTGACAGTGCCGTCTGGAATCTCTGTTTAGGGTTCGAAAACGAGTACCTGTGATTATAAAGCCTCTGTTTGAAAGAGCCCGCGGACATGCCAATATAGCTCCGGTAACTGTCCTTGTTATTAGATGGAGAAATGCGGGCTTCATAAATTACATGAGTGGATTTACATTTTCTTATTTATTTGATTTTATTCTATCCTTTTCTTTTTCTTTTTCCTTTTCTTTTTCTTTCCCTTTATTTTTATTTTTATTTTATTTTATTTTATTTTATTTTATTATTATTTATTTTTTAATTTCTTTGCAATCTATTTAAAAAGGAAAAGTAGACTAATTTTTCTCCAGTTTCTGAAAGGTTTTTTTCTGTTGCTGAGGTGATGTGTCGCTCCCCGTGGGGATCGTCATATCGAAATGGCCATTCAACATCTTTGAATTAATCCTTTTTTAATATATATATATATATATATATATATATATAATATATATATCTCACACCCACTCTCTCCAACTCTTTCCCTATGTACATCTTAAGTCGTCTATCACCCTCCTTCTGACATTTCCTATACCCAATCCCTCTATGTAACACCCGTCGCTATAGTGGCAGTGGACTGTCTTGCTTGGGGTGACACGATTAAATATATATATATATATATATATATATATATATATATATATATATATATATATATATATCCAGGTGAAAAGAACTTTAGGTTAAAAAAAAAAGTAATAATAAAAAGTAAAAATACACTAAAGTTAAGTTATAGTTGTACGGATAATCTGGAAAAATATAAAAAACATAATAGTAATATTTTAAGTCAAAATTTAACCTAAATGAAAATAAAAACTGAAATCAATAATTTAGACAATAATAAATGAAAATGTAGAAACCCTATAGATCGTCATTGGAAAATAAATGCAGAATCTATTGTTTATCTATGTTCGATTTCTTCTACGGAAAACTTTAGTTAAATAATATTTATATTGGAAGTACTAAGAATTGGTTGAAGCAAAGAATTTATCAACACACTTCTTCATTTAATAATAATAAATACCGGAATAGAATATCTCTATCCAAATATTTTTGGTATCTAAAAGAAACCAATAAAACACTCAAAATAAAATAAGAAATCCTAAAAAAAAACCTAAAATATGTAAGTCTTTAAACAGCCCATGCTCGTAAGGTCTCTATAAAAAATATATATATTATTAAATTTCTTAAAAATAAAAATCTATAAAATAAACGTCATGAAATTAATGTTATATGTAAACATTGCAAAATGTTCATTTTGTAATATGGTTAATAATTCTTCATAAAAGAATATCGATTAACTTTGGTACTTTGTTTTGTATTATGATATAATATTAATTTAATAGATATTTAAATTTATGAAAGTTAAGAATATATAAAGAACTGATAAAAAAACACTCTTAACTGAAATTTAAAATAATTTAATCATACCAAAAGTCCCCTTATTGCAATAGCAATAATAAATTATTGCGAATCGCCTGAAGACACCACATGGTAGAAACCTAGGTTGTGTAATAACGTGTTTTCAAATTAAGAATATTCAAAAGTTCTACAATATAATTGTATTGAACACTTTTAATAGAAATGTATACTGGTCTAATTTTATTATGACCAAAAACTAAGTAATTAAATATTCAATATATATATATATAACCTTTGAGATTTGAAAAAGAAATCACTCGACCGGCCGCCGAGAGCGAGGAATAATTTATTCTTGCAAAAATAATTTTACTCGACCGAGTCCATTTTCTTAATAGTCGCCTTTCGTAAACATAGTGTGAATCGCTGACAGATAACAAAAAATGAAATTTTAATTAAAATTTCGAATGTGTTAGAAAGGATTTAAAATTTAAAAAAATAATAACAACCAAATTTGATCTTTCCTCTTAATAATAGCATAAACATTTTAATGATAAAATTGCTTTTATTAAGTTTGAGCCCTTTTAACATAATGATATGCTGTTTTTTGGCAATTGAGTGGAGGTACCTAAATTTGTAGTTTCTTTCTTCTTTTTGACTACAACCTCCATCTCATAGATGATAAAGATAACAAATCTGATTTTCTCAACGATTTTCTATAAAAAAATTACTTAGTTGTATAATTTGTTTTTCGGTGTGTGGTTGAAAGAAGTATGTATTTTTTTCTTTCTTTCAAATGTTCGTTTTTTCTTTTCGTAAGCGGGAAGGAAATTGATGTTGAGTGAAGGATTATATTTTTCCAAATATGTTTTGAAAAATCTGTGAGCGTCTTTAATCTGGGTGACAGAGACATTTTGGCTCCACTCTGGAAGCGTAAATTAAACGAATGTTTACACTGATCGGCCATATATAAGACCAAAGAGTTCAATAATATCATTGTAGCTCATTCTAAGTAACTTGTGAATCTTCAATGGCATACTTTTAAGTTGTAAAAGGAATCAGATTTCCTTTTTCTATATTTGAACGGACACGCTTCAGTACGAGATTTTAATCGACCTCGGGCGAGTAAAGCAAGTATCTTTAATCGCTCAATAAATTTTTAATCGACTGAGTCGACCGGGTGAATGAAATATCAAAGGCTATATATATATATATATATATATATATATATATATATAACTTTTAAATGTCATTGTTATAGTAACAAAACGCTTGCTTGATTTTGTTGCTATAGCAATTGTTTTTTAAATAACTCTCCCAATACTGAGACCGTAGTGTTAGTAATTATTCGATAACCAGCTCGTCTATTGTGACGCACAGAAACAGAAACAAAAAAAAGTTAGACTGTCCATTATTACCTATTAGATATTCAACGCATTAGGTGTTCGTATCGATATCTTTTCCTAATTACTTCAGTTCTCTATTCTGTAGTGTGTTTTATTTTAGTAAAGAATGGTTTTAATTCTTCCTTAAATTTCTATTTCTTCCAGTCTGTGTTGCAAGGTTTTTTTTTCTGGCAGTACACCCTCAAGTAAATCGACAAGTATTACTTTATGTTTTATATTTATTTCTTGTCCAAATTTAATTTACTTTCATTTGGTAACGATAAGTAAATTTAGTCACCTTTTTTGACTTGTTTAAAATATTTCCAATAGAATTAATCCGTTTCTTGAGAAGATGATATTAATTTCAATCATTTTAATAATTCCCGAACAATTATATCATCAATTTTGATTAACTTGCTACACGAGTTGTGACAATTTCGTTCTCTGAATATCCCAATAAATGCAAAGTTTATATTCCACGTTACTATGATTCACTGTCATATTAAAATAATTTTTTACTTCTCTTATGGGTGCTATTCATGATGATAGTACCAGTCATGGAATAATTATTGGAAATAGTATTCTAGAATATCTTTCAGACACGTAGCTACGTGTTGCTAGATGTGGGAACGTCACAAAATTTAGACTATCTTTTCAATTTTAAAAATAGCCCCAGATCTGACTTCAAATGGAATACATAGACAAAAGACGTATCTTATGAGAAAATCTATTATCTTTACTAGTGTCCGTTAAAATACTTTAAGGTTGGATCGTATATTAAAGAAATTCACTAAAGGTTAAAGAATCACAAAATTTCTAGAAAAGGTGAATCACTTTATCGATATGGAAGACATTTTTACGAAGGACAAGAAGTAGACATACAAAACAGCTCCCAGAAAAAAAAATGTGAAGAGACGTATTTTTCAAAGATGGCATACGATGCCAAATAACATATGCCATTAAAATGTTAAGGCTGAATGATATACAAAATAAATTTTACCAAGTTTAAAGAAGCACAAATTCTCTAAAAGAAGTAAATTAAATCATAGATATAGAAAACATTTTTATAAAGAACAAGAAGTAGACACAAAAGGACAGTAGGCGGAAGAGAGCTAAAAATAAAGAGTTATTTACACAAACACACACGATTCCTACTAACATATGTCATTAGAATGATAAGGCCGAATGGGATATAAAAGAAATGCAAACAAGATCAAAGATTCACAAAGTCATCAGAAAATGTAAATCAATTCATATGGAAGAAATTTTTAAGAAGAACACGGAGCAATTTGTCTATATTTCTGAGATAAGGTAGTATTTACAGCATTTACATTGGTCGGACTATTGTCCTCATATTTACTACCATTTTTACGACCTTTTGGCCGTTATACGCTTCGACCTTCTTCAGGTGCTAAGAATTTTGAACCGAACTCTTTATTACGATCACTGAAGTATATTATCTCATTCCTTGTGCAAAGCCACTTCTGGTAGCCATGAGTTATCTCTCTTTAAGTTAACACTCTAAGCGCCCAACGGCTAAAATGTCGTAAACACGGCAGTAAAGAACAATATAAATACTGTAAACACGAAGTAAAACAAGATAGACATACACAGAAGAGAAAAAAAAATATGGAGAGTTATTGTCCAGAAAGAAAACCAATAATATAGGAGATCGGTACATTAAGGTTGAACGTTATATATAAGAAACGTTACCAAGGTTACAGAAGCACAAAATAAATGAAATGAAGAGGTATAACCCAATCCGCCCCCAGTCTCAGACTTGCATGTATGTGTGTTGCGTGCGTTAACTGACCGTAAGTTAGTTGCACCTGAGTCTGCAGCTGTTCGCTTTCGTTCCGTGCCCAGGTTATCGAAGATATTAGCGATCCGTCAAAATCCCTCACTTCCCTGCTACGTTGTGATTTCTGGTCTCAGAGTTAGTTACGGACTCGGGGGTGTTGTCTTCGTGGTGCACTTCTCGACAGCTGAAATCAAGGGACGGTTAGGTACATAATGCAAAAATAAAGGAAACAAGCAAGAACAAAAAAGAGATAAAAAGACAGTAGTAAAGGCCAGTCTATATGGAATCAGGATTATATTTGTAACTCATTGTACAGCAAAAGAGAGAGGGAGAGAGAGAGAGGAGAGAGAGAGAGAGAGTTAATAAGAAAATACAATCCGACTTCTTTTAGAGTATACAAATTACTTGCTGCCACTATGTCTGTTTGTTGTTAGAGTTAATACAGTCTTTATGCTCTCCTTTCCTTGTGTTCTGCTTAGAAACGGTGGACATGCCTGTTAGCGTGGGAGAGAGGATTTTTCGTGTCTTAACTTCAACGCATTTCCAGCGGGTCTCTTCTCTCTTCTCTAACTCGTTTTTCAAATCCGTTGCCTTTTTGCTGAAAACGCCTCGATATGGCGTGGGTCGGTAAGTAATTGGAATGTTTAACCATAAAAGTTTAAGGTCAAATTCGTGTATCTGGCTTAAATTACGCGCTTACGATTTCGCACTGATGTCTGCTAATCTGGAGGTTTGGCTACAAGATTTTGTTGACATTGCACATTTACCTGCGTGCGTTAATTATAAAAAGGGAGAGAAAGAAACACGCAAGGAAGAAAGAAAGAAAGAAAGAAAGAAAGAAAGAAAGAAAGAAAGAGAGTTTTCTCCCTTTCGCGAGGCAAGCCTTTCATCTCGTCTATGTTTGGTTCTTATCATATATATATAATTTCAGAATACCTTGTGTTTCGCCTCTCCTCTATCTCTCCTGGTCACCCCCAGCGCCTATTCCATTCTTCTACACTTTCTTATTCCCATCCGCACCTCCAAAAAAAGAAAAATATACACACAGCGGTATTCTCCAAATATCTGTTTCGGGATCCATGGTCCGTCGATACTATTTTAGCGTGTATGCATAAGGAACTCTTACAGTGTTACAAAAGCATATCATAGATACGTAAGCCATTTTACGAACAACAAGAAGTTTACGTAAGGTAGAAATTCCACGAGAAAAGAAAAATTAAAGAGAATTATTCTTTAAAAATAGATATAGTCCTTATATATCAATAGAATGATAAAGATGGACATTATATCAATGAAATTATAAAAGTGAACGCAATCAAAATGTCTCCTTAAAAGTTAGATGCTACATTTCATTTATAAGACATTTTGAAGGACAACAAGAAATAAACGTAAGGTAGACGTCCCCCAAATGGAAAAAAATAGACAAATTTAATTTATAAAATGGCACAGATTTCACACTAATATATTTGGGCGATAAGAATGAATGAAATATAAAAGAAATGTGGTCAATGATAGAAAATCACAACGTTTCCATAAAAATGTAAATCATTTCATAGATATGGAAGAACTGTTTTGTTATGAATAACAGGTAGTAACTGAAAGATAGCTTTATCCAGATAAAAAAAAAAATAATAATGTATTAAAAAGACACACCAAACCCACTAATACCTCACTCTGGGACGTTAATGCATAATATTATATTAAATGGACAAGTTACAGAATCACAATATTTCAAGAAGTAAATTATTTCATATATATGTAAAACATTTGTACGAATAGCATGAAAAAAAAGTATGACAATATTATTCACAAGGGGAAAATAAATAAAGAGATGTAATTTCAAAAAGTCGGAAAAACTCAAATAATATATTTGTTTGGGGTGATAAGTGTTAAAGTTATATAAAAATATTACGAAGGTTACTGTCTCATAAATACTCCAGCAAACTAAATCACTTCATGTCTCTATAAAACATTTTTAAGACGAACAAAAAAGAAACGTAGTTTAGCTGAACATAGAAGAGACAAAAATAAACACATATATATTTCTATAAGACTCACTTTCTTCTTTAATATATTTAATTGGTACGATAACAGAGAAGGGAATATTAAATAAAACATTAGAAATGTCACAGAATCACAACGTCACTGTGAAAGATAAATTATTTCATGGATGTATATTCATTTTTATAAAGTTATAATAATTAACAATATAGAAAAGAAATGTTACAAAATTAAGAGAATATATCTCCTACGAAGCTAAATCAATTCATAGATATGGGAGAACCTTTTCACAAAGATGAAGAAGTAAATGTAAGACAGTACAACCCAGAAAAAAAAGAAAACATAAATAGATGTACATCTTAAAGACTCACATTCTTCTTCAATATAAGTTATTGGGATGATAAAGCAAAGCGAAATAAAAAAAAGTTACTAATGTTACAGAATCACAACGTCACTGTGAAAGATAAATTGTTTCATGGATATATATTCATTTTTAAAAGTTATGATAATTAACAATATAGAAAAGAAATGTGACAAAATTAACAGAATATATCTCCTGAAAAGTTAAATCGATTCATATTGGGATGATAAAGCAAAACGAAATATAAAAGCAATGTTACTAATGTTTTAGAATCACAACCAATCCAGAAAATTAAAGTAATTTCATTGACGCGAAAGACATTTTTATGAATAACAAAAAGTTGATGCAATATACCTGTACTCAAAAGAGAACAAAACAAAGAGATTAATTTTCTAAATAAGACAAACTGTCTCCACTAATGTATGCCATTAGAATTATAAGTTTCATTAAAATCAAAAAGAAATATCAAAAAGGTTACAGAACCACAACGGCTCCTCAAAAGGTAAATCACTTCATTGATATGTTAGACATTTTGACGCAGAACAACAAGTAAATGTATGATAGAAGGATCCGTAAAAAAAAAGAAAAAAGAATAAAGTGTTGTATTTTCCAGTATGAAACACAAACCACAATCATATATGACATTGGGATGTTTCGGCTGAACTTTATATAAATAAACAATTAAGTGGTATTATAGAATCACAATGACTTCAGAAAAGACAAATCACTTCATGGATATATAAAATATCTTGACGACGAAGAACAGGAAGTAAACGTAAAGTAGAAGGATCTATAAAAGAGACAAAATAAAGAGTTCTTTTACAAAAAAAATCACACAATCCCTACTAATATATCGCACGTAAAATTAATGTATAAGTAATGTTACCCAGGTTAAAGAAGTGCAATACCACCAGAACTGGTAAACCACATACTGGAAATGAAAATATTTTTACGTATAACATGAAATAGACAAAAAGAACAGTACCCAGAAGAGAGAAAAATAGAAAAAGGAGTAATTAAAAAAAACCCACAACTAACATATGTCATAGGAACTACATATTCTGAACTACATATAGAAGAAATATTAGCAAGGTTGTAGAATCATAATACCTCCAGAAAAAATTAAATCATTTCATGGATGTAGAAATATTTGTACGTGGAACAAGAAAACAGAAAACTGCAGTACCTAAGAAAGATAGAAAAAAAGTAAACGGATGTGTTTTCCAAAAAGACATAGAATCCCCACAAATATATGTCATTTTGATGGCAAGGCTGAATGATATATAGAAGTGTTATAAATTTAGATATTTTTTGCCAAAAAACAATGCTAAAAGAAAAAGTACAGTACCCAGAAGACACAAAATGCAAAGAGAAAAATATTGCAAAAACACACACTATGCCTACTAATATATGTCATTGGGATGATAAGTCTGAAAGATGTAAGAAATGTTACCATGGTTACGGAATCACAATGTCGACAGAAAATTGTTGCTCACAGGCAAGGAAGGAAAGATATTTTTACGAAAAAAAGAAGACAATAAAGAATAGTATGCAGAAGAATGAACAGAATAAAGGATTATTTTCCACAAACACAGACTTTCCCGAATAATATATGCCACTTGGTTGATAAGGCTGAATGATTTATAAAATAAATGTTACAAAGTTAAAGAATCACAATGTTTTCAAGAAAAATGTAACTCATTTCATGGACACTGATTATATTTCTACAAAGAACAAGTAAAAGACGCAAAACAATTGTAAACATAAAAGCGAAAAAATAAAGGTTAAAGAATCAAAATGTCTTCAGAAATTACTTCATCAAAAGATACACTATCCCAAGTAATATCTGTCATTGGAAAGTTAAACTTGAACGATATATATATATATATATATATATATATATATATTTAATCATATCACCCCAAGCAAGGCAGTCCACTGCCACTATAGCGCAGGGGGTTGCATAGAGCGATTGGAAATAGGAAATGTTAGAGGGGTGTGATAGACGAGTTAGGAGGTACGTAGGGAGAGCATTGGAGGAAATGGGTGCGAGTTAGTGTGTTAGGAAGTGTCTATTGACCTTACATTTCAAATCCTGGAGGTTGTAGCCGTCGGGGAATCAATCATGCGGAAGGGAATTCCACAGGCGGGAAGTGGGAGAATGTTACTAATGTTACAAAATCGCATTCAGAAAATTTAAATCACATTATAGATATGGAAGCCATTTTTATGAAGAACAAGAAACAAAGAATTGCATCCAGAAGAGAGAATAATTAAACAGAAGTATTTTCCAAATGAAATAGTCACAACTAATATATGTTATTGTCGTGATAAAGATGAATGATATATAAAACTAATATTACCAAGTTTGGTAAATCAAAATGTCTACAGAAATGCAAATCATTTCAAGGGAATACAACAAATTTTAATGAAAAAATAGAAAACGCAAAAGAAATATATAAAGAAGAGGGAAAAGTAATGAGAAATATTTTCCAAAGAGACAAAAATCACCACTGATATATGTCGTCATGATAATAAGGCATATCTATATATAAAGAATCATGTTACAAATGTTGACTGCTGCAGTACCGGGAAGAATGAGCAGTTCCCCCAAAAGATGCGCCACGCAAACATCATCACCCTATACAAGAACAAGAGTGACCGCTGTGACTGCAACAATTACTGTGAAATATCCCTCCTCAGTGATGTTGGGAAAGCCTACGCCTGTGTTATCCACAACAGGCTGCAGTTGCTTTCAGAGCGTGTATACCTCAAGGCACAGTGGGAGTTTAAAGCTAGAAGAACAATCATCGACATGATCTTCTCCCTACAGCATCTCCAGGAGAAACGCCATGAACAGAGGCGTTTCTCCTGGAGATGCTGTAGGGACTAGAATGCTAGACACTGCATTCATCGACCTAAGCAAGACCTTTGACCTTATCAGCTGGAAAAGACTTTTTATTTTACTGCAGAAGATTGGATGTCCTCTTAATCTCTTGTAGATGGCCACGTTTTTCAATGAAGACACGCACGGCACCGTACAGCATGACGGCTCTTCGTGGGACCCTTTCCACGCATGATGATGTAGCACTGATGGTACACTTTGAAGAAGTATTGCAACGTCTCATCAGTTGCTTCGAGAAGTCATGCAGTGAGTTTGGCTTGACTATCAGCCTAAAAAAGATAAACACCCTGGGCCAAAATTTGAGTAGCACCCCAAACATCACATATTCACATACCCTGGCTCCACCATCTCCACCAACCTCTCCCTGGACACCGAACTACAAATGTAAAGGTCACAACACTTGACAAATAGAATCTGAGAGAATAAAAAGCTGATCACCACCACCAAGACGATGGTGTACCGAACCTGCGTACTCAGCATGCTGCTCTACGGCAGCAAATCATAGACCCTATACTTCCATGCACAGGCTCAACACCTTCTACGTGCGCAACCTCAGGAAAATCTTGGGAATCACCTGGCAGAAAAACTAAATCCACTAATATATGTCATCAAGTTAAAAATGATTTAAGGTATATGAAAGAATTTTACAAATTTTACAGAATCATAAAGACTCCAGAAAGATTTAGTCCCTACAGGAATATGGAAGACATTTTATGAAAACCAATAAGTCGACTGAAAAAAGCAGCATCCAGTAGTGAGTAAAAAGTTTAGAGAAATACCTTCTAAAAATACATACAATTTCCACTAAAATATTGGAACGATAAGGCTGAACGATATATAAAAGAAATGTTACCAATTTTACACAATCACAAATTCTCCAGGAAAGGTAATTATGGATATGGAAGCTATTTTTCTGAGGAACAAGAAGAAAACTCTAAAGAACAGTACACAGAAGAGTAGAAAAATGAGATGTGTTTTCTAAAGAGACATTCTCTTTCCACCAATATTTATCACTGGGATGATAAAACTGAGCTTGTTATAAAGAAATGTCTTGGCAGAGTTAGGATTAGGGTTAGTTGTTTACAGAATCACAATACCTCCAGAAAATTTAAACCACTTCATGGATATGCATTTTACGAAAATAAAAACGCAAAGTAAACAGTTCCTAGAAGTAAGAAAAACATCCAGAGAAGTCCTCTCAAGACTTTCAAATACACATTATTTCCATGTCTATGAGATGATACGGCTGAATGATATATAAAATAAATGTTACAAAAGTTGCTGATAAAGGATTTTCTTTTATTTGGTAAAAAGAAAAACATACAAAAATAATTGTTCAAAACAAATGTCTGAGATAACATTTGATTTATATAAGCGCACAACACGAGTCGAATTTATGAACGAAGGATACATTTATTGTTAACACACAAAATAATGAATGAATTGCACAAATTAAGTGTGTGCTAAATGATGACCAATAACATGTATGTAAAAGTAAGCAATGCAAATGAAATATACACTTTTATCATAACAATTATAATGCTGCATGAGTTCATCAGAAACAAAATCTGCATATAAAATGTAGAAAGGAAGAAACTGCTTTTTTGAATAGTTTTCAAAGAATTGCTTCAATTTTCGAAGCAAATTTCGTCGTAACAACGAAATATAAAAGAAACGCCAGCGGAAGACTTTTCCTTGATGTAGGAGCAACGTTGTTGTTCTTTTCTATTACCATCTGGGTTTTGCCTGATTTCTTCTGTATTTTTTTCTTTCTGGACCAACAGCCTGGTAGATGTTTTTGACGCTATCTTAGCCTTAGTAAAAGTTAACGAGGCTATAGAATCCTGTCTCATATAGGGGGTAAAACCATATGCCTTTTATGGGATATCACAAAATAAATACGATTTCGTATGATAGAACTGATAACTTCACTCGTGGAAAAATTTAAAGAACTTAAATGCACAAGCTATTTAAATAAATTATATCAAGTCTTTTGGTATTCTATTAGTATAATTTAATTTCAGGATAATTTTAATTTGCCCAAGTCACTTAAAAGTATTTTCCGTTTAATTGTCAGTGGCAACCACGAAGACATGGGGTTAAATACACTAGAATTTTGTGCTACTATATTTTTTGGGTTTTGGCAGAGGTATCTAAAACATTGAAATTTCTAAAGTATCTTTGATGGTATTGTACTAATATCCTAAATTTTTTCTATGTCACTACTATGTTCTATAACTTTTTTATTGTCTTAGTGACGACTATAATAACAGCAGTGGTTATAGTCACTACTAAATGCTTTGCTCACTAAAGACTTATAATTCTCTGATTTACTTTAATTTGTGAATATCTTTTTTCTCTTTTTTTTTCTTCTTTTCATTTTAATGAACAATATATTTATTTTGTTTAGGTGATTGTGGAAAAAGCTCCTAAGGCTCGAGTTGGAGATCTTGACAAAAAGAAGTACCTGGTACCAACAGATTTGACTGTGGGCCAGTTTTACTTCTTGATTCGCAAGAGAATTCACTTACGGCCTGAAGACGCACTCTTTTTCTTTGTGAATAATGTAATTCCTCCAACTAGTGCTACAATGGGTTCTCTTTATCAGGCGAGACAATCAGAAATCTGAGTTTATTATTGATACAATGAAGCTATAGAATATAAGCTCCAGAAGAAAAAAAAATAAACTGAATTTCATCCTTTGTCATATAGAATATTAAATAATTAGCTTTCTTGGATTTTTCCATCGGGTTCGCTTCCTGGCGGAAGACATTTGAATAAAACAGTTGACGTTACAGTTGAGATACACGAACGCAACTCAAAACTTCCGTCTGCCATTCTTTTCACAGATTCTTTATATAAGTATAACAATTCTTCAGGAGAATCACTTTCATTGTGTTATCAGACAACGACCAAAATAAGCACCAACTGCAATAATTACATTTTTTGGTATAAACATTTGATAAAGTTTTCATGATGTTCTTAATGCATTTCACAGCTAAGTTCATTGATAACAACTAAAGTGAAGGCAAAATTTTTACTGTAGAATCCTGTTCTATATAAGAGACAAAACCATGTGCCTTTGGAGGCATCACAAAATAAATAAAATTCCGCAGGAATTGAACTGACGACTACACATCTGAGAAATTTCAAAGAACTTATATGTACAACATTTTTAGATCAATTATTCCAGATCTTTTGGTTTTCTATTGGTATGATTTTAGCCCAAGATAATTTTATTACTTAATAAATATTCTCCCTTTAATTGTTAATGGTAGGCAAAAAGACAAGGGATCAAACATCCTAGAATTTGGGGTTAGTATTTTTCTTTTGGTATTGGCAGGAGAATCTAAAACTCCAATCGAAAGTATGTTTGATGGTATTATACTTATTTCCGAATTTTTTTTCTAAGTCACTACTATGTTCTATAACGTTTATCATCGTCATCTAGAGACTTCTTTAATTCCTTGCCTTTTGAGTTACAGGAAATCAACTCAAAACTTCCACATGCCATTCTTTTCATAATTTCTTCATATAAGTATAACAATTCTTTAGGAGATTACTTGTCTTAATCAAATTATCAACACTAAAATTATCTCAACATAACTTTACATAAATCATTAGGGTATTTGTTAACATGGTGCTGGATGATAAAATTCAACATAAAGGGATTTACTATAAACTCAAAGATCAAAGTTGAATATCTATAGCAATGAAATTCTCACCTTCTTTCAAGAAAAAACAAAACTTAATTCTATCATTTTCATTTTGAAAACCAGCAGAAACAATTGTGGGTAGATGTTTGTGCTTTTCTCATTTTAATGCAACCAACTTTATATTTCTCTCTATTTCATTGATTATTCTTCATGTAATTTTAAAAGCTTAGTTTCATGAAAATATATTTGGCGGATTCTAATTTGGTTTACTTTATGGAAGGAATCATATTAGTCAAAAAGCTCACCATATTAGTATTTTGGATTTCATCTAATCATGTATCACTTCTTAATATCACTTCTAAAACAACGGAACCAGATCAAGTCAGTGTTTATTTTTTAACATTTTCTTAGTTAATGTTTTTGTCTGATGTAAAATGTATTTGAAATTGTAGTTACTATTCATTTTAGAAATGTTTGAAGTATCTTTGACAATGTTTACTTATATCATTTTTTCTTTTTTTCTAAGTCACTATGTTCCACAATTTTTATCATCTTCTAGACGCTTCTTTAGTTCCTTGCAATTTGAGCTGCACAAACGCAAATCAAAACTTTCGTCTGCCATTCTTTTCACGGATTCTTTATATAAGTACAACAATTCTTCAGGAGAATCACTTGTCTTAAATTATCAACAAAAATTATCTCTTAACATAACATTGCATAAATCAATAGAGTATTTGTTAACATGGCATATGATAACAAACTTCAATATAAAGTTATTTGCTATATACCCAAATATCAAAGTTCTATATCTATAGTAAACTAAATTTTCATCTTCTTTCAAAAAAAAAAGAATAAAAGAAAAACAATGCTATTTTCATTATTTTCATTTTTTAAATTAATCATGTAGTGGACAAGGTTATTAACACTCTTATTAAAATAAGTTGCAAGCGTGTTCTAGATAAGTTAATCCACCAAATTTAAATTTGTGCAATGGCGATCAAGTAAAAAGCATTCGACAAATAAAGAAATCCAAAAGAATTTTTATAGCAACAATAACAAATTAGCATTTATATCACAAAATACAAAAATTGGCATGGAATATTTTAAATAAAAAAAAGATAATATCTAAAATGGTGTATGAAACTGTTACCAGTTCAAATATAAGAAGAGTTCTTTTCCTCTGACAATAAACTTGGCAAAATGCAAAATATAGTTTGTTTAGTTTTGTGTGCTATAAACAATTCAAACAATTAATTTTTAAAAAAAATTTAAACGTGTGAATAAAATGCTTGTTTGATTGAAATGCTGATGATTGAAACTTTATTTGAGTGAGCGAGTGTTATCTGTGTGGAATAAATGATAAATATTAAGACAGTACTTGGTAAAAAATTAAAAAAATCAGAGTGACAAACGTTTCGATTTCAATTGGTCCAATGTAAATTTCTCACTGATGAGTTTTGGTAGGTTTCTTTTGTTTACAATTGTTGGTAGGCTCCAGCACACATAGTAAAGTTTTTGGCGGAACCTTGACCTAAACGCGTTCTTGGACCTGTTCCCACATGCTTGGGGTTTTAAAACCAATCATCGACGACTAGGAACAGATTCAAAACTGAATCCGGCGTCTGTATTGAATTGGACAAGTTTTGTTTTTACTAACAAAATGCCTACAAAATAAGTACATTGTCTCGGACACAAGTATTATGCGATGAGTAAATTTCGTATGTTTTATATTATTTTTAAAACTGTAATCTTATATTTCACATAACCAGTGAATGTGTAATATTTTCATCTTAAAAAAATTCATATCAGTGGCATGAGAAGTTAAATCCATACAAGGAATGCGTTTCTAATATCGGCCGAGAAAGTATATTTTTACTTCAAAATGACATTATCAAATCTAACCTGTTGTTCATCAAATTAAATCCAGGGTAAATGGCTTCGTTTAATGATTGTGCGCTGCCAGCTTAGTTAACAAAAATCTTAAATCAAACACTGATATAATTTTAAATCAAATACTGGTTTAATTTTAAATCAAATACTGGTCTAATTTTAAATCAAATACTGGTCTAATCTTAAATCAAATCCTGTTCTAATTTTAAATCAAATACTAGTCTAATGTTAAATTAAATTCTGATCTAATTTTAAATCAAATACTGGTCTAATTTTAAATCAAATACTGGTCTAATCTTAAATCAAATCCTGTTCTAATTTTAAATCAAATACTAGTCTAATGTTAAATTAAATTCTGATCTAATTTTAAATCAAATATTGGTCTAATTTTAAATCAAATACTGGTCTAATTTTAAGTCAAATACTAGTCTAATTCTAATCTGTTCATCACTTTTAGTTACAGGCTTATCAGATATCCAAATTTATTTCCCATAATATTTTGGGGAAATTGATAAACGTTCTACAATTTTTCCCGCACACGAAAAACAGGGAAATAATCGTGAATTCTTTCTTTTCTAAACTTTTGACAGCCGTATGTAAAACCTTTAAAGCAACAAAATAGGTCGAAAGGACTAATTTTAATTCATCCTTGTTACACGGAAACTCTATATAGTAAGTACCATTTTAACAATTAATGGAGTTTCTGTATTGTTCTATTTGTTCTTTATCAAAATCACACAATACATCTTTGTCCTCTAATTTTAAAGACTTCAGACTAAATATGATATCTAGATCTCTTCGATCATACTGTCATCAAGCCTGTCACAAATAGGGTAGCAATAATTCGATTTTAGGGACAAAACAAAATTCACACGAGTGATTGGACAGAAAAAAATACCGTGATATGATGATATAATAATTATTACAGTCAGTCTTCCCAGGTTCCTTCTTCTTCTATGTGCCCTGTCCTTTCAGGACGTAGGCGATCATGGTTTTCCACGTCTCCATATCCCTGGTGGTATATAATATGTTTTCTCCTGTTACTCCACACAACCCCCGTTCCGTCATCCACTTGCTCAGGCCCTTCAAATATGTTATCCGTTGCCTTCCTCTGTCTCTTTTTCCTTCTGTCTGGCCTGTCAGTATCAGGTTCTCCAAGCCCTCCTTCCTCATTGCATATCCCAGGAACTTTAGATGCCTGATGCTCAGTATTAGTTTTATTTTCAGTGCCATTCTTTCCAAAAACCTCATCATTGCTCACATGTTCGGTTCATGATATCCGAGTATCCTTTTCACCTAACGTTTTCAAGTAATTAGACATATTTCTGAAAGGAATTACGCCCCTTGAAATTTCTTTCATGCATTTTACGAACTGCATTGACCTCAAGTTTTAAATAATATCTACCCCTAATAATCCTTAGACAGTAATATCATCCTTGTCCATATTAGAAAAGTCGCCTGTTAGTAGTTGAAACCTTAAAATTACTTATCACCCTTTCCAGATTGTCAAAATTAAAATTGACATAAAATACATCATCGATTAAAATCGGTAATATTTTATAATAATTAGTAAATTTTACTTTAGTTTTTTTTTCTTTCTGGCAAAAAACTTCCTACTGGAGCCAAGAAATGTCTTTACTTTATCTTCTTTAGTGAAAGTGTCTTATTTCATAATTGAATTTTTTAAGAACTAAGTCTGAAAAATATGTTTTCTGACTTCCAGTGTCAAGCAGACAATTAAAGGAAAACACTCTGTCATTGTTGGTGACAGATACTTTTACAATAAGGAGTAGAATATTTTATTTTTCCAGGTTGAATGCATACTTTATTATTTAATAGGGTTTTCTAACCTTTGGGATGCAAAGCTTGCATATGTGATTTAGAAGAGCAAATTTTACAAGAATACTGTAAGCTATTTTTAATAGCTTTATGGATAGGGCAAGTACACACATTACATACATTTAATTCTTCATATCTCCCTGGTTTAGCCCTTAAAGAAAGTAAATTTTTATAATAACTAGCACAGTGCTCATTTATTTGTCAAAAATTACACTTGTGACAACATTTCTTAGTACTAGTAGTACTAAAATTTTCTAGTGTGGAATGACGTAATTAGATCTTTTGGGAGGTGGGGTAATAAACCATTATTGGCTTCAAATAATATTACAGCTGCTGCTATTTTTTTCTTTTGTTTACTGTTATGTTTTTATCATCTTATTAGATCTATCAAAAATTTCTTGTAGTGAAGGATAATTTGTACTTGTTACATAAATAATTAAAAAAAATACCAGGTAATTTAGTAAATATGATAAAGGTTTACTGCCAGGGGTTTTCTTCTATGTGCCCTGTCCTTTCAGGATATAGACTATCATGGCTCTCCATCTCTACCTATGCCTGGTGGCTCTTATCACGCTCTCTCCTAAGAGCCACCAAGGATAGGGGCACCTTTTCTCTAAAAAATCAAGGTTTAAAACATTCTTTGATTCATATATGTTATGTCTGGCTTTACCTTTACTTGTGATAACATTTTTTTAGTACTAGTGGTACTAGATTCTTGTGGAGAGAGTATTAAATCCTTTTGTTTTTACTATTTCTACTAAATTTTTCTTTTGTTAACTGTAGTGTTCTTGTCACCTTGTTAGATTTATCAATTTCCTGTAGTGAATGATAATTTGTACTTGTTAAATGAATGATTTTTCAAATACCAGGCAATTTAGTAAATATGATAAAACTTAAATGTATGTTGCTAGGTGAACCTTTCCTCTAAAAAAAAATCATGGTTAAAGGCTTTTTTTTTTTTTTTGTCTTAGTGGTGTAATGTTTACAAATTAATAAATCGGCATCATACACACAGGCTCACTCATTGATCTGCTTGAATATTTCATTAATAATGATTTGTCTAATAATTCTTCATTTAACAAATCTATAGCTATTCCCATAATCACAAGTTATTTATGCAGTGTAGCTAGTTAAACATATATCAAAGAATTGCAAATTTATTCTATTTGAGTCTATGTTAATTACATAGTTCTTAAATTGGCTCGTTACATATTTAAATACAAATTTAACATTTTAGTAGTCATTTAGTAGTCATTTAGTAGTCATTTAGTAATCATTTAGTAGTCATTTAGTAGTCATTTAGTAATCATTTAGTAGTCATTTAGTAGTCATTTAGTAGTCATTTCCACTAAAAAAGGACATTTGAGATTAAAGCTGGATGCATCAGGAAAGCCTGTATCGTCTTCTTTTATCACTCGACGTTCAATCTGTGTGCGGTCCATGAATTCACTCCTTTTGCATTCTGCTTCCGTCAGATAATCTTTCCGGTATAGATTTTCATCTATATATATGCTTTCTATTTGAATGTTAAATGTTTTGACAACACAGAAAAGTTATACAATGCAATTTTTTAGGCAGAGGATAATCCATACTGTGTGTGTGTGTGTGTGTGTGTGTGTGTGTGTGTGTGTGTGTGTGTGTGTGTGTGTGTGTGTTTACCAACGACTTTTTGATTGTGGTTAGTCGAATTGATTTTTTCTTTGAAGTTTGAGGTACTGATTCTGGATCAGGGTAGATTTTTCGGCTTGTTTTTCCCTTTTTTTTCTCACTCTCTCTTTTATTCGTATACAAGTATGTATGTTATATTGGATATATGTTAGAATCAATGAAGCCTTTTATCGACGGAATTATAACAACTAAAAAAAATAAGTGAAACAGATCACCATGATGAATTTCGAGTTTCACTCAACTCAGTTAATATCCCGATGAAAGTAGATTTTTTCTTTGGTAAGCTGTAGTTGAACCTATTTATTTTTTCTGAACGTAAATTTAGAAAAAAATATTTGCTGTAAAGCGTTTGTGTAAATTTTGAAATTTGATATTTTGCACTCAGCTCTTGATTTTTTTTATTGTAGACATTATGACAGCAAAACTATTTTAAAAGACATTAAGCGAACGTTTGTCTTCACGTGGAAAGTTATCTTAAAATTCTCTTGTAGGGATCTCTTGACTTTAAGTAAGTTAAAACTTATTAAATTTGTTTACCTTAACTTTTTTTTTTAATTGGAGTAGGTAAAGCCTACTACCGCCCGGTTCAGTCTCCTCTCCCTTCTTTTGAACAGGAGCAGAGGCTCATCCCTTGTTCCCTACTTAGGAAGGGGCTCCTAGTTTTTTTCCTCTCCTCAGGTCTTAATAGTTGTGCTGTCGCAAGGATTTTTGTAATGTGTGCGGATGGTGGCAATGTCTCTTCATACTGAGGGTAACGGATTAGCAGTTTCCTGGTTGCTACTTCTGTCTGCTTATTAGGAGCCAAAACTTTTTGTAGCATCTTGAGAGGCCACTCTAATCAGCAGTTGAATAATATCGAGGTTCTTGTAGTGCCTGGTTACGCATGGATGGGTGTGTTCGGTGGACAACCCTGAGGTCACATTATGCTTCAGACTGCGTCAGTCTGCATTTGATGATTGACTGTTACTACTAGTCTGGGCCTTTCTAACCATACCGGAACCTTTTTAATCATGATGGCATACAATTAAAGAAATAAAACTAAACAAACAAAACAAAAAACAGCTAAACCCGTCAACATCTCTTTCTGGGACGTTCGTGGTATCCGTACCAACTTTTGCAACATTGAATCCTTTATCCACGAAAACTCCTCTGATATCTTAGCTCTCTGTAAAACTAACCTTTGGTCCCTTTCTCTTATTTTATATTCTTGGTTACCTTCTTTTCATTATGAAGGACTCCAATGTTCATATGCAAGGTTTTAGTGCTTATGTCAGTGAACATCTTCCTCTAACCAGGATGATTTCTGTTGAATCCTCAGACCATTCCTACATGTCTCCGTCTCCCTTTAATAAGCTCAGTTATCTATCTTTTTTCTCTACCGTTCTCCTTCCCCTCCTGACTGTTCCCTATAGACAGCATCTGGAAAAATATAGACTGGAAAACACTGTCACAGATCTTGCTGGTGTTCATACCATAAACCTTTCAATCACTCAGTCTCTCATGAAAGTGGTAGATTCCCCACTCGTTTCCCCAATAACCATAACGGACTCGGCTCACTGCTAGATCCTTGTTTCAGTTCTATCGCTGACTCTTGCCATGCCATGCAGCTCTGTCTTCTTGGCAACACTGTTCATGCCGTGGTTTTCATTAAGTTCTACTCTACTCATTCTCTTTTCAGGAACCTTCTAGCTGCAGAATATACTACTGCTAACAAAGTGCGGACTGAGAGGCGTTCCATGATTTCCTTTGGGATGTTTCCTGGAATAAAGTTTTTGTCTCCCTGTTGAAAACTTTGCATCTAAGATCTCCCCTCAGGTGAAAACCAGCATTGATGCCTTCATCTCCTTAATGAAGTTCCGGAGTGAACCAAAGAGAAGAATGAGATTCACTCGGCCGCTACTGCCCACAGGAACCACTTCTCCCGGCTTTACCGGAGTGATGGGTCTGATAATAATCGGAGCCTTTTAGACTCTGCACGTAATGAATGTAAGCGAGTCCTAAATGAGGCTAAGCTGTTGTTTGCTAATAGAATGAAGCAGCATATAGCATCCCGAAAGTTGGATCTAAACAACAGCAAACCTTCAATCCCACCTTTAGCCAATAAATTTGAAGTCCTCACAGCTACAGCGGACAAGGCCGAGTGCTTTGCTCGTAGACTCTCCAATAGCTCAACATTTGTTTCGTCTAGAGTATCCGTATCTGACTTCCAGCCTAGAAAACTGAGGCTCAGCTGAGTGACGTTTAGATTATCCCTTCGTTGGTCTCTAACATAATTTCAAAGCTTGACCCTTATAAGAAGATTGGAGGTGACAGAATACATGTCATCGTCATAAAGAAATGTGTCTCTGAACTCTCTTCTGTCCTCTCTAAACTCTACAAGTACTGCTTCTTGCTTGCCTGCCTACTGGAGGCCTTCTTTTGTGGTTCCAATTTTTAAGAACTCTGGAGAACCATAAGGCCCCATTAATTATCGCCCTATCAGCCTCTTGCCTATTTTTGAAAAATGTTCGAGGCTATTATCAATTCCGAGGTGGTTCGAAATCTAGCCTATTCTCTGGCAAACAGTATGGCTTCCGCTTCTCCAGACCTATCCCTGATATGCTAACGAGCATCACAGAGTATATTTACCAGGCTCTCGACTAGAATGGCGTAGCTCAAGCTGTTGCCCTGGATATTTCTAAAGTATTTGACAGAGTCTGACACACTGGCTTTCTGCGCAAGCTACAGGACTATAGTATGACTGCATGCTTGTTTGTTTTAATCCATTCGTTTCTATTAAATCGCATAATGAAGATCGTACTGAACGGGCATGATTCCAGATCCTACCATACGAACGTGGGTGTCCCTCAAGGCTCTATTCTAAGTCCTTTTTCTGATTTTCATCAACGATTTCCTTCATGCAATTAGATCCCAAGTAGGCATCTACGCTGTCTGCACTACCATTTACTTCCGCCTCGATAAGAAATCTGCCGAGGCTGACAAAGCAAACTTCGCTGCTGATTTTAAAAAGAACCTTCAATCTGTGCTGGACTGGAGTAACAAAATGGCTTCGTAAATTTTAATGTTTATAAAACGAAGATGCTATCCTTTAATGACCAAAGACAATAGCTTCTACTCCCCATCAACATGGATCAGGCTAGTCTCCCTAAAAGCAATACACTGCGCCTTCTCGGCTTAACTCTCACAATCGACATTAAGTGGAACGACTACATTAGATCAATAACTAAATATATTGCTAGAAAGGTCAGGTCCCTGTGTCACGCCAGGAGATTTTTCTCGTCTGAAGCCATCTTGCACATATACAAATTTACCATCCGCCCGTGCATTGAATACTGTTGTAACAACTGTTCGAGTGCCTCTGCCTCGGGGTTCCTGACAAAATTCAAATGATAATTTGCAATGTAATAGATCCCGACCTGGTAGCCCGACTCCAGTCACTTTCTCATCAACAAGATGTGGCTTCCCTTAATCTCTTCTACAAATATTTTCAAGGCTGCTGCTCCGATTAGCTTAACTCCCTAGTGCTCCCTAGTGCTCCCTCTGCACGAATTTACTTGAACTATTAGATTTGTTACTAGGTCCCAATGTTTTACAGTAAAAACAATCAGATGTAACCACATGCTTCTTTTCTCCCACTTCCCGCTTGTAGAACTTCCTTCCATATTCTTGCTTCCCTGATAGCTACAATCGCCAAGAGTTTAAATGCAACGTCAATTTCCATCTCTTATCTTCTTTCTTTACCCTTATACCTCCTGTATTTTGTTTTTCTCCCTTTCCATTCTACTCTCATGGTACTCTCTTCACACCAGTGTTTACATCCTTCTCTTAACCATTCTACGACAACCACTGTAACCTGTTTCTCTTTTTCTTCAGCCTCCTCTTATGTAAACCCCAGCGCATTAGTGGTAGTAATAACTTGCTTAGGGTGAAACGATTATATATATAAAAAACTCCAATTTACAAGTAACTGAACTATGTTAATGGAGCAATGGATATAAACTCGGAACGAAATCGGGGAGCCTAGTTGGAATTCAAGTTAAATTCATTGCATTCACTTACGCATTAATACCTTTGGGAAAGGTATTAATCCGTCTCTTCCCTCCAGTTATGGGTTAAATAAGAGGACAGATTGGGTTCTATAGCCTTGGGTTGCTCGGCAACCAGTCTACCGCAGAAAGCAATGGCAACCTACTGCGGAATAATATTCTACCCAGTCACTCATGCCCATTTCGAGACATGATCGCCCAAAGTATGTACCACGTATGGCACTTATTTATGTTAAAATGTAACGCATTCAACAATTTAATTGATGTAAAGTAAAGCAATGTCTTGTTTGGTAAATAACATTACAAAAATAGTTTTAAAATGTTTGAGGTAACATATAATTAATTTTTGATAGATAACACGAGCCGAATTTAAGAACAAACAATAAATTTATTGTTAACCCATAAAATAATAAATTAATTACATAAATTAAGGGCATCGTTTGACAAATATTGGATAACATGTATTAAAAAATAATCAATGTTAATGAAATATGACATTTTACAATAGAATTTATAATGCTGTACAATGTTCTCATAAAAGAAAACCACATATCAAATTTTAAAAAAGAAATACTTCTCTGAATAATTTTCAAAATATTCGTACAATTTTCGAAGCAAATTTCATGTTAAATGCAAAGAAAAACAGTCAGATTATTCCAAGAAATATTCTTGATTTACGATCAACTTCGATGTTCCTTTTAATTCTAATCTGATGTTTGACAATTTTTTTCTTTCTGGACCGGAGCGACCTGAGCCTCAGCAGCAGATGTTCGTCGACACCTGGAATTAATTCCTGAGCTAACTTTTGATACCAAGAGGAAGGCCACAAATTAACTTCTCAGAATTTTGAGGAAAACCTTATGAGTGGATCTGGATGAAAATAAGGGTAGCATTTTTTTCGAAAAAATTGAAGTGTACCAAAAATATTTTTAAAATTCAAAAGACAAGCGAGAGCCCCAAACAGCGTCAGCATTTTCTCAAAAATGCAGAAAAAATACTCATAAGCAGTTACAACTTCTTATACTGTCGCACAAAGTATCTAGAAAAAGACACTTCAGAGATATGGAAGATATTTTTACGATGAACAAGCAGAAAATGTAAAAGAAAAGCACCCATAGAGAGAAAAAGACAAGTATTTTTCAAAAAGATACACAATCCCAACTAATATATGTCTTTTGGATGACGCTGATTGAAAGAGAAAATATTTAAAATATATAAAGATGAAAAAGGTAGATACAGATCCTGATATATTTTTTAAGCAGATATCATTAAATATTGTAATGTAAATGAGTAGGTCTCTTAATAAACAAGCCTAAGAGAAGGAAATGAAACAGGAAATAAATCGGATGACTAACACAAATTATGTGCGTCGTTGGTGCAGTAAATATCGGTTTAGAACGAGAAATCCATTTGAATTATTTGCATTCACTTACGCGCAAATATCCTCGATAAAGTTATTAATACGTCTCTTCTCTCCAGCTATGGGTCAAATAACATGACAGATTGGGTTCTGTAGCCTTGGGTTGGTCGGCAACCAGTCTACCGCAGAAAGTAATGGCAACCAAATGCTGGAAAAAAATCTTCTACTCTGTCAGTCATGTCTCTTTCGAGACATGATCGCCGAAGCGTATATCACGTATGGCACTTGACTGACTGACTGAACACCAATTATGTCTACAAAAATCGAGGATATTTATGAAGATATCATTAAAGTTAATGAGGGAAGTCAGTTATGATTTTAATGAAGAATCCTAAAAAGAAACGGAGTAACAAAGATATCATTAATTTTTTTTTTCCATAAAATAAAAGGTGACCACAAATGACGAGACAATTTGTCAGGAGATATCATTAAATATGCTAAAAGAAATGAGTAGTGCTTTTAAGGAATAAGATTTGTATAGAAACATCTTAAACAAGATATCATTAATATGCCTAACGTCAATAATATCCACAAATAAAGAGACAGTTTCTGAGGAGATAGCATTGAATATCATCATAGACATAAATAGTGTATTTAAAGAAGAAGCATAAAAAAAAACGTCTTAACAAGAATATGGATAGTGATATCATTAAAGACCATGATAAAAATTGGTTTTGATATTAATTAATATACTTATTAGCAAAACACGTTCACAAGGATATCAGTAAAATGAACATTCAATCGATTAATGCAAATACCAAGATATTTGTAAGGAGATATCAATAAACATGATAATAGAAATGGGTAGTTCTTTTATTGAACAAACTTAGAATATAAACAGCTTAAATGGATATCATTAAGATAAATGAAACAAAAGATGTCTACAAATGCCGAGAAATTTTGTAATGATATATAATTAAAATATATTGGTAGAAATGATTAGTGATTTTAACAAACAAGCTTAAAAAGAAAACAGCATAAATAGTGTATAATTAAGATTACTAACGGCAATGGTGTCCATGAATGCAGTGAAAATTTGTAATGATATATATTTAAAATAAGTTGGTAGAAATGATTAGTGATTTTAACAAACAAACTCAGAAGAAAACAGCATAAATATTGTATAATTAAGATGATTAACTGCAATGGTGTCTATGAATGCCGAGATATTTTGTAAAGATATATCATAAAATATGATGATTGAAATAAGTAATACGTTCAATAAATAAGCCCACAAGAAAAAACGTTTTGATAATGATATATTTAGGATGACTAATACAAATGTTAGCTACAAATATTGTGACATTTTTAAGGGGGTATTATTAAATATTATGATAGAAATGAATAGAGCTTTTAACGAAAAAGCCTGAAAGAAAAAACGGCTTAAATCGAAGATATTGAAGAACATATATTGAAAGGTGATGATAGATATCAGTTATGATTTTAATGAAGAAAACTAGAGGAGAAAGGCTTAAAAAGGATATCATAGGATAACAAACACAAATAATGGCTACAAACTCCGAAAAAATTTGTAAGGAAATATCAATAACTATGGCGATTGAAATGAGTAGTACTGTTAATGCGACGCCAATAAGATAAACGGCTTAAACCGGATATCATTAGGATGACTAACACCAATGTTGTCTACAAAATCGTGGATATTCAAGGAAATATAATCAAATGAGATAATAGAAAACAGTTATGTTTTTAATGAAGAAGCCTAGAAGAGAAACGACTTAACAATGATAAAATTAGGATGGCTACCACGAATTGTGATTACAAATGCAGAAATCTTTTGTAAGGAGATATCATTAAATATGATGATAGAAGTGAGTATCACTTTAAATGAACAAGTCTAGAAGTAAAACGGCTTAAACAGGATAACTTCAGAATGATGGCCCCAAAAGTCGAGTATGTTGGAGGAGATATCATCAAAATTGCTGATTGAGTTTAAGGAAAAAACCTGAAAAAGAAACAGTTTAAAAAGGATAAAATTAAGAGGAATAAAACGAAAGTTAGGTACAAATACCAATATATTTTGTAAGATATCATCTAAGTTGATGAGGAAAATTAGTTATGATTTCAATGAATAAGAAAAGCTTAGAAAAGATATAATTAAAATGATTAAAATCAATGATGACTACAAATAACGAAACATTTTGTAAGAAGATATCACTGAATATGATGATAGAAATGGGTAGTGCTTTAAACGAAGAAGACTAGAAAAGAGACGGTTTAACACGGATATCATTAGGATGACTAATACAAATGATGGCTACGAATGCTGAGACATTTTTAAGGAGATATTGTTTAATATGATGATAGGAATGAGTCGTTCTTTTTATGAAGAAACCCAGGATTTCTTATACCGATAATGGCTAAAAAACCGAGGCTATTAAGGGAGATATCCTCAAAGATGTTGATAGAAATCAGATATGATTTTAATGAAGAAGCCTATAAAATAAACGCCTGAACAATGATAATAGTAAGATGATTAGCAGAAATGTTGACTACAAATGCCGAGACAATTTGTAAGGTGATATCATTAAATATGATGAAATAAAAAAGTAGTGCTTTTGAAAAACACGCCCAGAAGAGAGACCGCTTGTTTAAACAGGATACCATTAGGATGACTAACTCCAATCATGGCTAGAAATTCCGAGGCAATTTTTAAGATATCACTTAATATGATCATAAAAATGAGAAGTACCTTTAATGAATGAGCGTAGAAGACAGACTGCTAAACAAGTATTTAATTAAGATTATTAATAGGAGTGATAGCTACCAAAAAAAGAGATATCAAAAGGTGATAAAAATCAGTTTTGATTTTAATGAAAAGACCTAGAATAGAATCAGCTTAAAGAGTTATCATTAAATGGCTAACATAATGATGGTTACTAATGTCAAGTCAATTTGGAATGAGATATCATTAAATATGTGATAGAATTTTAATGAACAAGCACAGAAAAACAGCTCAGCAATGATATCATTCGGCTGAATAACGCAAATAATGGCTTTAAAAATCACGGATATTAAAAGAGATAATTAAATGTGATGATAGAAATCAGTTATTATTTTACAAAGTCTTGAAGAGAAACGGTTTAACAAGGATATAATTAGGATGACTAACACAAACGATGGTTACAAATGTCAAGGCACTTTGGAAGGATATAATATTAAATAAGATAGAAATTTGTTGTGCTTTTAAAGAACATGCCTAGAATAGAAATATCTTAAACAGGATATCATTAGGATAGCTAATACCAATAATGGCTACAAATGCCAAGGCATTTTGTAAGGAGATATCATTAAATATGATGATAGAAATGGGTAGAGCCTTTAAAGAACAAACCTAGAAGCGAATCAGCTTAACAAGGATATCACTAGGACGACTAGAAATGCCTAGACAATTTGTAAAGAGATATCATTATATATGGTGATAGAAATGAGTAGTCCTTTAATGAACAAGCTCAGAAGAAAAACGGCTTAAACAGGATATGATTAGAATGACTAACACCAATGTTTGCTACAAAATCAAGGATCTTGTAGAATATATCCACATAGGTGATGATAGAAATCAATTGATATTAAGTACGAACTGTAGAAGAGAAACGGCTTCGTAATGATATCATTAAAATGAATAAAACAAATGATGACTTCAAATGCCGAGAAAATCAAGTATATTAAAAGAAGATATCATCAAATGTGACGATAGAAATCGATTATACTATTAATGAAGAGGTCTAGAAGAAAAACGGCTTAACAAGGATATCATTAGGATGCCTAACACAAATGATGGCTACAAAAATCGAGTATATTTGAGGAAATGACATCAATTGTGACCATAGAAACCACTGATGATTTTAATGAAGAAAACTAGAAGAGAAACGGCTCTGCACTGTTATCAGGTGATTAACACAAATGGTGGCTACAAATCCCGTGATAATTTGGAATGAGATATTAAACATGACGATAGAATTGAGAAGTGTTTTTAATGATCAAGCGTCGAAGAGAGACTGTTTAGCAAGGATATCATTAGCATGGCTAACGGAAATATTGGATGCGGATTCCAAGGCAATTAAATATGATGATAGAAATGAGTTGTGCTTCTAATGAAAATTCTTAGAAAGAATCGGCTTAAAAAGAATATTATTAAGATGAATAACTCAGATGATTGCAACAAATATAGAGCATACTGGAAAACGTTATCTTCGGATGCGATGATAGAAATAAGTTTTTCTTTTAATGTAAAAGCATAAAAGAGTTATGGCTTAACAAGGATATCATTGACTAACATGAAGTATAGAAAAGAATCAGCTTAACAAGGATATCATGTTAAATTTGAGGAAAATATCGAAGCGAAAGTGTTCAGTTTGGTAGCCAAGAAGGATATTAACTCAAGGCCGATTTGCATCTGTTCATAATGTGGTTGATCTTTCAGAATTCGCAAGATATAATTTGTATTTTTTATAACCGTAACCTTGAATGTTGAAAGTTGAAAGTTTCCACGTATATGCACTTTGCGTTTTTCAGTACTCTCTTAAAATTATTTCAGACGATTCTGAACAAAATTAAAATGATTTCGGACGATTCCGAAAAAATTAAAAAGATTTCGAACGATTCTGAAAAAGATAAAACGATTTCGGACAATTTTAAAAAAGTTAAAATGATTTCAAACGATTCTAAAAAAAATTAAAATGATTTTTAACGATTCTGAAAAAATTAAAATTATTTCGGACAATTTTGAAAAAATTAAAATTATTTCGGACAATTTTGAAAAAATTAAAATTATTTCGGACAATTTTGAAAAAATTAAAATTATTTCGGACAATTTTGAAAAAATTAAAATTATTTCGGACAATTTTGAAAAAATTAAAATTATTTCGAACAATTTTGAAAAAATTAAAATTATTTCGGACAATTTTGAAAAAATTAAAATTATTTCGGACAATTTTGAAAAAATTAAAATTATTTCGAACAATTTTGAAAAAATTAAAATTATTTCGGACAATTTTGAAAAAATTAAAATTATTTCGAACAATTTTGAAAAAATTAAAATTATTTCGGAAGATTCTGAAAACATGAAAATGATTTCGGACGATTTTGAAGACATTAAAATGATTTCTGACGATTCTAAAAAATTAAAAAGATTTCGGAAGATTTTGAAAAAAATATAATAATTAGCAAGGCGGTAATGCCACTGGTGTGCAGGGGGCTATATAAGAGTAAAATGATTAAGTAGAAGAGAGTGAATAGAAAGGCGAACCAGTTAGAAAGGAGCAAGAGAAAGATGGGAGTACAGGTGTGATGACAGTTGCAAAGGTGGAGAGAAAGGAAAGGATATACATGGTAGTGAAGAAAGAACTAGGGTCAAGTGGTTAAGAGATGAGTACTGACATTGCATTTAAATTCCTGGAGGTTGTAGCCGTCAGGAAAACAAGAATATGGAAGCAATTCCACAGGCGGGAAGTGCGAGAAAAGAAGCTGGAGGAGTATAATTGTCGTTTGCATTTGGTTGATCTAACTGTGAATGGGTGGGACCCAGTTGCCAATCTGGTTGCACGAGTAAACATCTGTTTCAGAGGTACCAGTGACTTAAGTTCGTTGGAGCAGAAGGCATGAAAGTATTTATAAAACAGACAAAGGGAATCCACATCCCGTCGTTGGGGAAATGGCTGGAGTCGAGCCGCAAAGTCGGTACCTATCACATTACTGATTCTCCTTTGGAGCCTATCAAGAAAACTGAGATGAACAGCAGGGGCGCCTGACCATATATGGCAGCAGTATTTCATGCACGGACAAATGGTTGCTTTGTATATATGCAGGATGGATTCGGGCAGGAAAAACATCCTGGCCCGACGTAGTGACCCAACTTTCCTAGCATTGGATTTAGCTATTGACTCATTGTAGTGGTTCCACTTGAGATGAGAAGAGAGGGTAAGGCCGAGAAGGCGCAGTGTATTGCTCTCAGGGAGACTCGCTAGGTCCATTCTTATGGGAGGCAGGAGAAGTTGCCTGTGATGATTGACAGACAGCAGCTTGGTCTTAGACGCATTGAAATTTACAAGCCACTTCTTACTCCAATTCACCACAGAATGTAGATACCTCTCAAAATCAGCAGCGAGATTATGTTTGTCCGCCACGCCAGGTTTCTTACCGATGTGGGAACAAATTGTGGTGTCATCTGCGTAGATGCCTACTTGGCTCTTGATCTCGTCTGGGAAATCATTTATGAAAATAAGGAAGAGGGTCGGGCCTAGGATAGAGCCCTGAAGGACACCTCGCCGGACTCCTCAAGGGCCTGGAACATGTACTCCGAAATGGTCGTTAGCATGTCGGCTCGGCCGTGGACATAGAAACACGTAAGAGAAGAGTTTATGGGCAGTAAGGTGTTGAACTATTTCAGCATTAATAATGACCTCGAACACTTTCCCGAATATTGGTAGAAGACTGATAAGTCGATAGTTGGATGGGTCCGAGGGTTCACCACAATTCTTAAATACAGGAACAACAGAAGAGGACTTTCAGCATGCAGGAAAACAGGAAGCAGAAAGGCAGTAGTTATACAGTTTAGAGAGGACAGGGGAGAGTTCAAGGGCACATTTCAATCACCGGGATTCCATCACCACTGCTCGCCTTATGGGGTTCAAGTTTTGATATTACTCGGGATACTACTGTTGGAGTAATGTATACATCGTAGAGTTTAGCCTCAGTTCTAATAGAGAAGTCGGGTGAGGGTACTTCAGATGAGTCAAATGTAGAGCCTTGTCCGCTGATGATATGAGCACCTCAGATTCATTGATTAAAGGAGGTATAGAGGATTTGCTACTGTTCAGCACCCGTTTGCATAACCGCCAATAGTCCTTAGGGCCGATCTTGCGGTCCGCTATGAGCTGTTTCATTCTCTCATAAACCACCGCTTGGCGTCATTCAGGATTCTCTTGCATTCATTACGAGTAGACGTGAATAGGCACCTATTGTGGTCAGATATCGTCGGAATTAGTGGTTCCTGTGGGCAATGGCGGCCGAACAGGCAGGAGAGAACCAAGGGGAGGGATGAGGTTTGAGACGAAACTTCCTGGTTGGGTATGAAGGCATCAATGCCAGCTTTCACCCAGGACGAGATCTCAGAGACACAGTCATCATCTACGAGATCGAACACTTTTCCCCAAGGGACGTCGCACAGGAAATCGCGAAAGGCCTCCCCGTCAGCTCTTTGGTAGCAGTAGGAGCTCCTATAAGTAGGAGGCTCCTGGCGGGGTGAGAGTGGAGAGAAATATTAAGAAAGACAACAGCATGGTCGGAGTTGCCGCGAAGGCAAAGATGCGAGACTTGGCAGGAGTCAAGTGCAGAGGTAAAACATTTATCTAGTAGAGAGACGTGTCCAGAGGGAGTGCTTGGGAAGTGTGTGGGGAAGTCTACTACTTACGTAAGGGATTGGGAAATGGCAAAGTTCATGGCATGGATACCAGCTAAATCAGTAACAGAGTCTTTAAGCCACTCAGCATGATGGGGGCTAAGATCCCTGAATACAAATATGTGAGTAAATGGGTGGTAGGAAGTAGCCTTATCTATATTGTCAGAAATGCTGTCTAGATGGTAGCAGTCAGGAGAGGAGGGGAACGGTAAAGGAAGAAAATTCAGACGAGTCTGAAAAAAATTAAAATGATTTCAGACGGTCCTGAAAAGATTAAAATGATTTCGGACAATTCTGAAAAATTAAAATGATTTCAGATGATTCCGAAAAAATTAGATATTCATATTATCCTGCTTTTATAGCACGACTCGGTGTTTCATGCACTATGCAATAATCAGGTACTTACTTTGAACTGACTGTTCTGAGATTTATAATAATCTAATTTGTTTTGAGATAAGACTTAAACAAAAAGTTGAAAATAAATCTAATCAGTTAAATTAAAATTTGAATTAAAAGGTGGGTTTTTTTAGAGCAGAGGTTATACGTTTTGTGCTTCTGGGTCAAGGGGGACTACTATTATTTTTTTAGGGGAAAAAGTAACTAAAAATCATGTAAAAATGATTACGTAGGAGGATTAATGTTAATCTAGATTAACGTTTTTGAACAGATATTTATTTATATGTTTGAATGTGGTCATCGATTCAGTTTTGTTTATTAAATAAGGGTTATTTAAGTGCTTTAAATAAAAAGTTACATCTATTTTTAAATCCATTTTAAGATTTAGTTTTTACGATGATATCCCAGGTAATTCTTGGATTTTTGATGTTGCCAGAAATATTTTGCGTGGGATGTGCTTTTACTGCATTTCAGTCATTTAAGTGCCATACACGCTTGGGCGATCATGTCTCGAAAGAGTCATGATTGACTGGGCAGAAGATTATCCCGCAGTAGGTTGCCATTGCTTGTTGCGGTAGACTGGTTGCCGACCAAGGCTATAGAACCCAATCTGTCCTGTTATTTAACCCATAACTGGAAGGAAGAGACGGATTAATACCTTCCCCGCGGGTATTTGCGCGTAAGTGAATGCAATGAATTCGACTGGAATTCGAACTCGGCTCCCCGATTTCTCGTTCCGAGCCGATATCCAATGCACCGCAACGCACATCCGCTGCATTACTTAAAATCAATTTAGGATTGTAATACCGGCATTTTCCATTTTTCTGTTGAGAAAAAATTAAATTTAACATCGCCATCAGAATAGATGCTAGCTCCGTAAATTATACTTTCTGTCATGCATTAGCTGTTTAGTGATCAGATATTATTTTTCGCCAGTTGCCATTATTTTTAGTTGAACTGTTATTTATAGTAGTATTGCTATTATGTTGATCATGTGTTTATTTAATATCATGTTATTATATTGTGTTATATATATTTATCGATGTTATTAACGCAACTATAACTAACATTAATATTGTTTTTGATGAAAATCTTTTTTTAGTTTAGGGAGAGGTTGAAGTGATTGTGAATTAAATTTATGAAAACTCTTCCAATATTTATTCGGACATTACGGCCAAAAGGTCGGTTAAACTAGATAACTTTACACTTACCTAATTTCGGCTTGTTTTTACCTTCATTGTCGCTTCTGGGCGTGATGGTAAACTACATCTGGCAGTAAGGTCTCTGAGGTTGGGAGGAGCATAGAACCACCTCTTAATTGCTGTTGTTCTCAGGTTCATCCTAACCCGGAGTGAGAAAGTATAAAAATACACTTGTTGGCTCCAACTTTCCCTGAAGGCTCGTTGGCTCTCTAGGTTAGTTATTTACTTTGTTTGCTCTACTTGCGTATTGAGCGCTTTTTGTTCAAGGTTACTCGTCTCGGTTTTTTTTCTTTGGGCAGCGTACATTGACTGATGTTCAAGTACTTAGCTCGTTCTTTTTTTATTACAATTTTTACCTTTCCGCGTATGTACTCGGAGGGTTTTTCGAAAGGAGTATAACGACAAGTTTACAATTATATATATATATATATATATATATATATATATATATAGTCATCTGCAGACAGATCTGTTTCGCTGTATCACAGCTCATCTGTACGGTTAGACATTTTAGCCAAGATTGAAACACGACCAGTTTGGCGTCAAATATATATATATATATATATATATATATATATATATATATATACTGGCTACCTTCATTCATTTCCGATATTTAACATTTAAATTGAATGTCTAAAATAAAAAAAAGTTTTCTTTAAGTTTTTATTTCAGTATTAATTGAAAGCTAAATGAATAAATTTACTATTTCCTGTAAACAAAATACTCTGGTGTATTTCAAACAGAAATTATATTGATTGGTATCTAAAATTTTGAGAATTTAAAAAAATGTTTTTTAATTTTTTGGCCATTTTAAGCGATCCACACATTTGTAAACAAATGTTAATTCTAGGTTTTAAAAATATGGCCGAAATATATATATATATATATATATATATATATATATATATATATATATATATATATATATATATATATATCTGTGACACGTTATTTCTGGAAAATAACAAATTTAAAGACAAATTAATCTGATTTACACAAGTATTACTTATTTATATCATGAAATTTAGAATAAAACTATTTTTGAAGCAGAGTGTGTTGATATTTCTCACCTTTTCCCTGTATACTTGATATGTGATGACACGCAGACATATGCAAGATAAGATAAATGCATGGCAACAGTAATTGACAAAATTGTACATATTTTTTTCCTGTAAGAAGAAGAAACGTCAAACACATGACCTTTTAATGTACACATAGAAATGATCATACAAAAAACTTCATTTACACAAAAGCGTTTAAATTATTTTAAAAATACGAAGGCACAACGATTTGTATTAAGCTTCTCAATTTTCAATTATTAAATATAGTCTTCACTTGATAAGTTAATAACCTAAACCCAACAAATTTTTTAAGTATTTTGTAAATATTTTAAAAATTTTACAAATTATTATAAAAAATGAATCTTTTCATTATTTATCAAAAATGTTTTCTTCACACTATATTGTCTTTAATATTATATTATTTATTAAAACAATTAAAAGCTTATCAAATCGAATAATGTCATAGTTTTACTGCATTTTTCATTTTACCATTGAGAGCAGATTTTCGGAAATAAAGGCAAAATGTTTGAAAAAATAATAGTTGATTTACATTCCTCAATGAGTACTGCATTTAGCTAATAAAACCAATTTTCCAACAGAATTTAATTTCTTAAATTATTATGAATTTACATGGATTGGGGTAACAGATGTAAAAAATATTTTTCAAGATTTAAAAAAAATAATTTCAACAACAATTTCAATCATTTCTGAATAAGTCCTGAAACTTTCCTTAAAGTCCAACAATTATTTGGTTTTTGTAAGAATTTCCAAATTAATGTTTTTCGTCGGAAAAACTGAGTTATGTAATAATACATTATTCACTGTGAACTCACGTAACGATTCGCTTGCCCGCAAACAAAAATCAAAACAAGATTTTTATCAGAATTTCGAATGTGTTAAAAAGAATTAAAATATTGTCTGATGAGGTGCTAATAAGCAGTACCGAAACAACACTCTTCTGTCGCAGTCAACTATGTTTTAATATAAACACTTATAATAAAAGTATTACTATAAATATTGCTCTACTAGGTATCGAGCACTCTTCAAAAAAGTAAATTACTACAAACACTAGAATGTTAACCCATTAGTTTATACAACTCCTAAGATATATATATATATATATTAATGCAGGTTTCATTGAATAATATACACAAGTTTTGTCTATTAATTTTGTGTAGGATCCGTTCATACCGTCTGATATACTTGATGGTGATGTCGTTAAAAGACAACAAAAAATCACAGTATTTGTTGAATTTTTTATCAGGTCTAAGCTTTCGGCTCACATAAGCCATTATCAAAGAGTAAATAATAACACACAGTAAACATAGAACATTTAAGCTATTAACAATAAAGATAATTGAATTGAAAATATAAGTCCATCCCTACCGTGGCGGATGGCCGAAGACAGTGACAAAATAGTGGTGTTGTGGTCCCTGGTCTGATTACAGACATTTGAGTACGTTGTTGGAAATATCGAAATTGATTGTATTCAAACCAGGTTTAAACTGTTTAATGTAGAGTGCTTCGAGGATTTTTAGTTTCTGCTTATTATTTTCTTGTTTGAGTATGTACGTGTTATCAACAAGCGTTTGTCTCAGAAGTGTGCGTTGATAACCGTGTTGTTCTAAATGACGGAATATATTTGAATTTTTATTTAAGTGCAACGTCAGACGCCGTGAGAGCGAATTTGTGGTGTGGCCGATGTAGATATTATTAAGGTTGTTAGAGATACATTCTCTAAATGGACATATGAATTTATATACTACATTGGTCTTTTGCAAATCACTAACGGTGGGGGAAGAGTCGTTGCGGACAAATGAATTAGATGTAGTGGATTTAGTGTAATATATAATGAACTTAATTCTTTTGTTAGAGTCTGTCGGAGAAATATTAGTATTTATGAGTTTTTTTAGGATGTTTTCATCTAGTTGGTAGTTGGAGTGCATCTGGCTACGGTATAAGAGAGTGATATGTTTAGGATTGGTTGGGTTAGTATCATGTGTTGTTTTTTCCATGTTAAGCTTTTTAAGAAAGTAATGTATTTGTTCATCAACTATGTAGTTGGGAAAATTATTAACCCAACCAATCCTAAACATATCACTCTCTTATACCGTAGCCAGATGCACTCCAACTACCAACTAGATGAAAACATCCTAAAAAAACTCATAAATACTAATATTTCTCCGACAGACTCTAACAAAAGAATTAAGTTCATTATATATTACACTAAATCCACTACATCTAATTCATTTGTCCGCAACGACTCTTCCCCCACCGTTAGTGATTTGCAAAAGACCAATGTAGTATATAAATTCATATGTCCATTTAGAGAATGTATCTCTAACAACCTTAATAATATCTACATCGGCCACACCACAAATTCGCTCTCACGGCGTCTGACGTTGCACTTAAATAAAAATTCAAATATATTCCGTCATTTAGAACAACACGGTTATCAACGCACACTTCTGAGACAAACGCTTGTTGATAACACGTACATACTCAAACAAGAAAATAATAAGCAGAAACTAAAAATCCTCGAAGCACTCTACATTAAACAGTTTAAACCTGGTTTGAATACAATCAATTTCGATATTTCCAACAACGTACTCAAATGTCTGTAATCAGACCAGGGACCACAACACCACTATTTTGTCACTGTCTTCGGCCATCCGCCACGGTAGGGATGGACTTATATTTTCAATTCAATTATCTTTATTGTTAATAGCTTAAATGTTCTATGTTTACTGTGTGTTATTATTTACTCTTTGATAATGGCTTATGTGAGCCGAAAGCTTAGACCTGATAAAAAATTCAACAAATACTGTGATTTTTTGTTATCTTTTAACGACATCACCATCAAGTATATCAGACGGTATGAACGGATCCTACACAAAATTAATAGACAAAACTTGTCTATATTATTCAATGAAACCTGCATTAATGAAAAAATGCTGCCAAAATATATATATATATATATATATATATATATATATATATATATATATATATATATATATATATATATATATATCCGCAGACAAATCTGTTTCGCTGTAAAACAGGTCATCAGTAAGATTAGACATCCGATTGCTTTTAACCCAGGAGTGAAACCCGACCGAACTGGCGTCAGTCTGCGATTCTACCACTGAGCTATGGGCGCTCGGTAGAGGGAGGCAGACTTTTAGCGTATGATGTATCATACGCCAATAGCCAGAGTGCTCTAATTCATTACTGAATGAGCGATACGTATTGCAATAACATAATATATATTACCGCTATAAATAGACAAAAATATTTTTTGCTACCACCCATAATGATGTTATTTTTCTTAAAAATAAGATTGAAAAAACGGGCTGGCCAACCGGTTTCGCACCTTGCTCTACCAAGCCAAATCGAGGTGAATAAAGAAATTAACGTTTAAAAAATGGAGAAGATGTATTGTGGAAAAAAAAACCAGATCGATCAGTTAGAGGCCAAATATAGGCTCACTCTGTTTATACAGAGAGGGCTTTAAAGATTGAATTTAGATAGCCTCCAAAACTTGAGGTCGTAAATTGAGTGGAACGTACTTAGGACAGTAAAAAGAAGCTAGCGGCAAGATTATGTTTATTCATAAGGTGTTCCACAATAGAAGATCCAAATGTATTGGTCAGCCTATCAGACGAGGAATAGTCCAAATTCCGGACTTTTATGGTAACGTACTAGAATCTAGTCTTTGTTTAATCCTCCCTGTGTAGTTTGATTCACAACTAAATTTAAACATATAACTCAATGAGCTATTATGATTTAAGGGGAAAACATCCTTTCGTATAGAAGGAAAGACAAATTTAAAAGAAAAAGTACACTAGTATATGCAGCAAAGTAACATTGTCGAACTGCAATCGAAACCCGCTTAGCAAATCTACTACTAACAGAACCCAGCCAACGAAGGCGCATGTACACGGGACATCTTTGCACTGTAGCTGGTTTAACCCTATTAAACTGTAACACTTTATTCCTAATCACTAATTGGACAATATTCAATGGATAGGCTTTATTACAGAAAGTGGCAGTAATTAACCTGAGTTTGTCATCATGATCCTATAGGCAAGAGTTCAGTTTAATTAATTTTACGTTTTGGGGGACAAAAGTAATCTCAGCTGGTATACAAACCAGTAACTGTTGGTTTTCGATAAATTGAAGTTAGAAAATAAGAAGAAGATCTGCTCACCAAAACATCAAGAAATGGAAGGAAAGAAAGAATCTCCATTTGTAAATTTTAAAGCCGGATGCATATTATTAACGAACGAAAAGAATTGGTCCGCTTCAATTTGATTATTAAAGAAACAAAAGGTGTCATCTACGTAACAGAAATAAACAACAGGTCTATTAAATTCAGATAATACACTCTCCTCGTGGAATCCAACAAAGATATTTTCTAAATAGATCCTGAAGGAGAACCCATTGAGATCCCATTAATTTGTCTATACATGATGCCGTCGAAACTAAATTCAACAGACATCGTGGCAAATTGCATCAGTTCGACAAATACCACTTCAGGAATAATGGGAGGTAACAACTGACTACGATATTAGGCATCGGCACGTATATTAATAGTCTCACATAAAGGGGCGCAAGTAAAAAGGATATAAATGCTATAAGAACATATAAATTTGTCGTTTGACGGATAACGCTGTATAAAGTCGGAAGACTCGAACCAATCGTTAATACAGAATTTGTTATACCGTTTCAAAACAGGCTGTAATCTGATCGTAAGCCATTTAGCCACGCCATGTTGGGAAAACTCTATCTTCATCTACGATAGATCTCAAAGGGATACCATCCTTATGTGTTTTAGGCAAACTATAATAACGAGGACGAACTGAACCCATGGGTCTAATTTCATTAGAAAGTTCAATGAGTAAAACACTACTTTTAACCCATTTAAGTAGGCGCTTTTGGAGTTTGGCCTCAATAGATATTGTAGATTCATATTTGTCTATTGGGCCTAAACGAACAAATTTGGAAGTATCTTCAAGGATAGTCATCACCTTGTTAATATAATCTTGGTAAACAAAAATGATGACACCTGAGTCTTTATCCGGTTTCGTAATAACTAAAGATTTATTACACCAAAGTGAATTAACAATTTTATATTTCTCTCTGTTTGATTTAGACTCCTTAATTGAAACAAGACTACCTGCGTAAGAATATGCAATATTATTAAATTTACCTTTAAGATCGCTGACTGAATCAGGCAGAACTCTGGCCAACTGGGCAAACAGAACTTGGACCCTGAAAAAAATCTCCTCTCGTTTAATATATCATTCAGTAATGAATTAGAACACTCTAACTAGTGGCGTACGATAAATCATACGCTAAAAAGTCTGCCTCCTTCTACCGAGCGCCCATAGCTCAGAAGTAGAATCACAGACTGACGCCAATTCGGTCGGGTTTCAATTCTGGGTAAAAGCAATCGGATGTCTAACCGTACTGATCAGGTGTGATACAGCGAAACAGATCTTTCTGCGGATGACTATATATAGATAGAAAGATAGCTAAAAAGTATTATTGTTATAATACTAGTATACTGCAACTCACAAGTTATGAAGTTTTGGTGTTCAATGCACCATCATCAGGCAGGGAAATGTGGTTCAATTACGGGAAAAGCGGATTTAAGGACAAGTTAACGTATAATAAACCTACAATAGACCCCGAATCATCTAATACAAAAATTAAAAATAATTGTAGAAAAAGAAAGATGATTTGGTTTAACCCTCCATACTGTAAACTAACAAAGATCAATATTGGTAAATATTTTCTCAAATTAGTAGACAAACATTTTAATAACAACAATCCTCTACGAAAATTTTTTAATAAGAACATTCTAAAAATCAGCTCCTCTTGTACCCCAAATATGGACAACATTATAAATTCTCATAATAGGCAAATTCTAAAGAATTTATGTAATATCGACTCTGGGACCGGAATTTTAAATAAATGCAATTGTAGCTCCGTGGATGCCTGCCCGGTGGAGGGCAAATGTAAATCCACCCAGGTAATTTATGAAGCTCACATTTCACCATCCAACAACAAGAAAAATTACCGGACCTATATTGCTATGTCGGCGGGACCTTTTAAGCAAAGATATTACAATCACAGGCATTCTTTTTCGAACCCAGGTCAAAAATACCAGACAGACCTTTCACGGAGATTCTGGAAAATGAAGGAAGGAGGGCTGGACTCTGTAATTAGCTGGAGACTGATAGCTTCAGCCCCAATTTCGAGGAATTTTCGTGATAGGTGCGATCTGTGTCTGCAAGAAAAAATACTAATATTAAATTACCCAAACCAGCACCTACTCCTGAATTTTGGAAAGGAATTCGTTAGTCGGTGCCGCCATAGGGCGAAATTTGGGAACATTTAAAATTTTTAAATTCTAAATTTAGTTTTTAGAAGAGTAAATATAAATTAAATTGTTTTTGGTCAATTGATTAATTAATTAAATTTTCAAATAGAAACTTTGAACCCCCTCTACCTTCCTCTTCCTGTCTCCTTTGAATATCTACCTTTTATGAAGTAAGGATACTTATACTAACTTAACCCCCGATTTTGTCTGCAAGTATATATATCTTTTTCACAGCATTAAAGTTTTTATAATTTTTTTTAAAAACAAATTTTAAATATTTTTTTTTATATTTTTATATTTTTTTAATTAAATTTTATTAATTTTGATTAAGTTTCTAATTTTTTTACTTTTATTTTTATTTTAATTTAAGTCTAGATTTATCATTAATTAGATTAACTTAATTAAATTTAATTAAATCATATATAAGATTTTTCCCCTAATAAGTTTTTCTTGAATTTTTTCTAATACATTAACCCATTTATAAACGCTAGTTTTGTTGACACGTATCTAGCGTCTCTAAAATATGAAAGATTTTTCTTTTTTCTTTTCTTTTTCCTTCTCCTTTTCCCTTCTCTTTCTGTTTTGTTTAACCCACTTCTCAATCAAACACCACTTCCTATTTCATTTGTTAACCCCCTTCCCTTTTGTAAAGCTAGACAAAGCCAAATTTTTTAATTTTTTACTTACAACTCAATCTAAAAGTAAAATTGTCCAAAGCCTAAAAATAGACATTGTTTGCTAACCTGCCTTTTTTTTGTGACGTAAATCTTTTAACTTCTGCCAGTGAATTCTTAACCTTCAATTTTTTTCATTTTTTTATTTTTTTAATGCTTTTTTATTTAATTTTGAAATGTCGTAGTTGCCGATGAGATGTGAAATCTCTCTTAGGGATTTTATGTTGAAATTATCATTCAACAGTTTTGAACATCAAAATTTATTTTATATATATATATATATATATATATATATATATATATATATATATATATATATATATATATATATATATATATATATATATATATTATATATATGTATATTATCCATATATATATATAATATAATATAATATAATATAATATAATATAATATAATATAATATAATTATATGGTTATGTCAATTATACATTGCTACATGGAAATTTCTATGTTTCGAGATTAATTCTCATGATCAGGCAATGTTGGTGTGGTTGTGCAAACGATTTACATTTAAATGACAAATACTTTCGGTTTACTGTGAATGTATGTGGGTGTTGTTTTGTGTGTGTGTGTGTGTGTGTGTGTGTCTAATCAGAATGGAGATTTACTTAGGGGTTTGACCCCGAGGAATTTCTGTGCTAACCAACTTTTTTCCTCCTCTTTTTTCTTTTTCCTTGACCCTATTCCTCTCTTGTCTGTTTTCCTTCGCATTTATCTGATATTATCATTTTCCCTTCAGTTTTATTACATTTGATGTGATATTCCTTTTTCGTAGTACCAATCCCCTACCCTTTAGTCTATTTATTAAAGAAAAGAGTTTTTCAAAAGGAAACCTCAAACTGCTATTTTTTCGCTCCATCTATCAATTTGCTGTAAAGTTTATTATCCTGATACAAAGTGGGGAATTATTAAAAAAAGAACAACTAACTTATTCTATCTTTGGCTTTATTTTTATTTTTGTTTTTTGTATCTTTATCCAATTCGTCGGTGAGCATGTTATTTAATTTAGGTTTTATCCTTTTTTCAATGTGAATAATTTACAATGTCTACATATGACATTAATTTCGTTACGTTTATTTAATAAATTTTTATTTTTAAGGGATCTAATAATAAATAGTTTTTCATATAAGCATAATGAACATGGTTCATTTAAGGACTTACATGTTTTAGCTTCTTTTAGGATTTTCCACTTTATTTTGTGTGTTTTTTTTTTGTTTCCTTTAGGTACCAATGATATCTCGATAAGGATGTTCTATTTCTGTATTTGCTATTGTTAAATGAAGAGGTATGCTGGTAAATTCTCTGCTTTAGAGTATTTTTAGTACTCCCTATATAGACTTTTATATTGTTTGAGTTTTCCTTCGTCGATATTTTGCATTGATAGATTATCGATTTCGTCAAACACCTATTTTCTAGCGGACAGTTTATGGGGTTTTTACAATTACATTTTTTCTCGTCTAAATTGTTATTTTCTGTTGTCTGGTTATTTTTACTGGTTTTGTTGAATTTTTAAAAAAATATTATTATTGTGGTTTTTATAATTTTTTCTAGATTATTCATACAGCTGTAACTTAATTTTATAGTGTTTTTATTAAAGTGGATTTAAAGTGGACTTAGTTGATTTTTCTCCGGGAAGTGTTTCCTGATTAACTCGAGGAATTTTCTTCCCAACCTACCATTAGTCATCTGGTTGTAAGGGGGTGTGTACCAGATGATTTTCCTATTCGTATTTTTTTGTCGAAGGTGTCTTTTCTTGTTTACATATTTAATATTTAGGTTTATGTATCCACTATTTTTCAATGCAGTATTAAAAAAACTCGCTATGTTTATTGAACACTTCCTCATTAGCCGAGTTTCTACTAATTTGTATTCTATTGATGAGGGTATATGTTTGATGATAGAAGGAGGGTGGTTAGATTTTGGGTGGATGGATAAAGGGTTTGTGTTTGATTTTTTGTATGGTTGGTGTATATTTTTCTCTAGATCCAAAGTTACATCGAGGAAATCTATTTTTTTTTATCTTGGCTTTAACTGTTACTTTTAAATTTAGATTTTTAAACTCCTTATGTATCATTTTTCTAACCCTGTCTATTTTGAAGTTGTGATATCTCTTATTACTATAAGTCCGTCGTCTCTATAAAGTCCAACGTCTTTAGTGTTTAGTTCCTTATAGGCCGTGAGATTATATAATATTAATAATCCTACCAGATTTAAAGATTCTGCAGAATCCACCGAAGACATTGCCTAATGATGAGAATTAATCTCGAAACATAGAAATTTCCATGTAGCAATGTAAAATTGACATAACCATATAATTGTATTATATTATATTAAGCTCTATAATACTCATTATATTGAGCACTCTTTATAATAAAATAAATGCCAGAGCACTCAAAATATAAAAAAAAAACCTTGAGTCCTCTTCACTTGGAAATACATACATATATATATATATATATATATATATATATATATATATATATATATATATATATATATATATATATATATATATATATATATATATATATATATATATATATATATATATATATATATATATATATATATATATATATATATATTTATTTATTTATTTATTTATATATATATATATATATTTATTTATTTATTTATTTATATATATATATATATATATATATATATATATATATATATATATATAAGTAAATTTAAAATAAAATACTTAAAAGCAAAAAACATATTAGATGATTGGAGTGGAGTGAGAGGTTATTATAATTTAATAGAATTGTGTATGTAGATCAATGAATATTGGGACAAAGTTTAGTAATGTATTCTAGACAGTATCAATTGTTTAAATAAGAATGGAACAAAAAATGTAGCTAATTTATTATTTTTAAATGTAACTAGATTGAAAAAAAAAACAAAACAATAAGAAATAAAATATTAGTATTAATTGATTTTGTTAATTTAAAAAAGCATTTTTAATGTAAGGAAATTGACGTAGGGCCATAAAGTTAAATTTTAAAGGCAGAATTACTTAACTTTAGAGATGACTAGTGAAAGTGAAAGTGAATGTAGGCATATATTTATTAATTAAACAATAAAATATTGTATATATTAATCAAACAATAAAATTCAAAATCAATTCATATGAGGAATTACCTATTTCCTAAACTAAAACACTAGACACCTCTTTGAAGCAAATTTTAGGAATTGATGGAGCCCACAAATAGTTTGGAAGGTTATAGATTCCGCACGTACTCCTAATAGTCTTAGCGATAGATGCAGCTTATGTTTAGAAAATGAGAATAGTAAAATACAATAATCAAAGCCAACTATTGAATAAGAGGAATGAATTAGTGTTTAAATGTCGGCATAAAAACAAATTCAAATTACCATAATATAGGTTTAACTAAATTAGCTACTGTATTTTGATATAACCACCTTCCTCTAATTCCTCTAATGTCGAAAATATAACTAATTCTATTTCGATTTTATTCACTCTATAACCTCTATACAATTATTGTTTATAATTTATAAACTCTCCCGTACTCATCTGTCCAGTTATATTTCTATTTATCCAACAAATTTTCTTTTCTTTTTTAATATTATTTTTAAACCCAACATTTTATTCATTTTTAATTTTATATTAGTATTTTAATATTAATATTTAATTCTTCATATAACTCCAAGTTAATGCCGTACGGTTAATATTAACTTCTCTTTAAGACAATTAACTTCCACCCTCCTCTGACTCTTATCTTGTCACTTTCGTCTGACTGAAATTTCTATTTCCGACACAAACTCACCGGGGTCGACAAAACAGACGACTGACATATTGGTCTGCCGAAATAGACTATACCCCATATGAAATGATTTTGAATTTTATTGTTTAATAAATATTTACTCTGCATTTAAGTACACTGAAGTCTTTTAGTGAATTAAATTAAATATTTTTTATCTCTTATATTTTAGATTATTAAGATACACTTGGATTATGTTCCAAGGTTTTATTATCCGTGGGTTTAATAAGATAAATATATATAAATGAGATTATAACTATACCCGTGTCGAAAAACCTTCCACGAATCTACGAAGAAAGGAAAATACGGTTTTAAAAAAGAAAGAGCTAAGTACATGGACATCAGTCAAAAGAGTTCGGAGCTAGTCAGCATGTAGCCCAAAGAAAAAACCCCGACACGTGTAATCAACTAACAAAAAGCACTCAATACTTAGGTAGAGCGGAATAAGTAAAGAAAACCTAGTAAGCCAGACAGACCTACCTAGGTTTCACCTAAACGGGAAAGCTGGCTAACGAGGAAAAAAACAAACATGTATAAAAGAAATTCAATCAACCCACGTGACCAAGAAAGAAGACACCTAACACAAATAGGGGAGAACTTTATTAAGAAAATAAATTTAATTTTTAATTTCATATATTTTAAAAACTTTTCTAAAGATTATTAAATCTTAAATTAATAAACAAAAAACGAAAACCAAAAACGATACAAACCCAACATAAGCAAAGTTAATGCAAAAGCCAAGGCTTTCTATGCCTACATTTATTTAATATTTCAGTTTTGGAATTCAATAAATTATTGGTTTGTTTATACGAAGCTATAGCAAGTTTTTCCTCTATACACAACCTACAAAATTTCTGGCCGGCTTTATATTTAGCACATCTCTTTCAAAATAGGGTCTATATTAATCTCCTATTTAATGGACCACCCATAAGTGGATAGGGTGGTGCTATGTTTATACTTTTCATTATTAAAGCTACTAGTATGATTGTAGTATCTTTTTTTTTGAAAATATCTTGGGTAGCACCTAAGTATATTTTGGGTTCAATGTCTTCAGCGTTTTTATAAATTTTAACATGATAGACGACGCAATCTTGTTGACATTTACCCTGCAAGGGAAAATTCTTCTTAATCCTACAATTACAACTACTTATACCAGTACGCGTATCATCTCTAAATTTTGTCTTGTTTAATTCACTAATAATTTTCTCCAAATTGGGCATACAGCAATAACTATGTTTTACGTTATTTTTGTTAAATATTTTATACAACTTATTATCTTTACCAACATTTTGCTCTAATGAATTGAAAAATATTTTACAGATTTCGGTTTTTGCCGCTAAATTAAACGGGGTTAAAACTATAAAATGTTCCTACCTCTATTCTTTCGTTTGTTTCCCTTAGTGTCTGCATATAATAATTTATCTCTATGACCACTTTTAATAAGTGCTTCTTGATGCACTTTTTTATGATTATTGAAGATATCTTTACTAGACAAATTGCTTGATAGTCTGTAAGAAATACTTTTAACAATACCTCACATAATGTGTGCGGGTTGATTAGATATAGTGTTTACATATTGCAGATTTTGGTTTTCTTTCATGTATGGGAATAAGGATCCATTCAAAAGACTTAGAGTGATGTCTAAATAATTTACCACTTTTAAATTGATTTCAACATCCAAATCGAAACCGTACTTTTTGAAAAATCAATAGAAATTTTTGCTTATATTGTCACATTTTTGGGGGCTACTGTTATCGACTATGATTAATCCATCATCACGGTACAACCTGTGGTTGTTAAGATCTATGTACTTATTAAGCTTATACAGCAATAAGCACTTTATTAATTCTGCTACCTCGGTCCCATCATACGCACCCATGGGGTTGTCAAAGTTGTTTAAGTCATCCTTTTTTATCCATAATATATTGTTGTGGTATAGTAACGTCTTTCGGCAATGCCTAATAAGGTCTATTTCTCGATCAGATATTTCGCTAAATTCTTTAGCAAAACTAATGGCCTTGTTGAAAGTTTTTTTCGGAAATAGATGGGTAATACTCTTTAATATCAAATTTAATGAATGAGCAATGTTCATTTTTATCGTAATTTTTAAACCATTCAATACAATTATTAGTGGATTGCCACTGGTTTATATTAGTAAACATTCTTAGTGACTTGCATACCTTCTGCAAGATTACTTTACTTATTTTACTTAACTCTGTTTTAGTGGGGTTCAGTAATCTATATTCAGGGTTATTTGGAAATTACTCTCATGATCTTTTACTGCTATGAAACAAGGTTTTAAATTTAATTTCTCCACACGTTTGTATAACTCAAATTTGTCGACTAAAATACTACTTTCTTGATTAATTTTATTCTCTATATCACTAGGAGCTTTTTTTAGAGTGTTTAATAACTTCTTTGTGTAACGCTTTTTTATAGTTGTTAGGGATCATTTGATATAAGTATTTATACTTATAATTAACATAACATACATATACTTAGCATAATTCATATATTTGATGACTGATACACTCCATATATTTGATGACTGATACACTATATATATTTGATGACTGATACACTACATATATTTGATGACTAATACACTACATATATTTGATGACTGATACACTATATATATTTGATGACCGATACACTACATATATTTGATGACTAATACACTACATATATTTGATGACTGATACACTATATATATTTGATGACTGATACACTACATATATTTCATGACTAATACACTACATATATTTGATGACTGATACACTACATATATTTGATGACTGATACACTATATATATTTGATGACTGAAACACTACATATATTTCATGACTGATACACTACATATATGTGTTGCACTTTACAATTAAAGGCCAATTATATTTAAGCAATTATACATTCTTTTTACAGAAAGACGGTTGATATAACTAAATATAAATAGATTCTAGTACTATCAAAGGAAATTAACAGTTGACCTCCATCAGTGTTGAGAAGATGTCTTGATTATAAAACCGGGTGCAATAAAATGATTTTTCTATAAATGTTCAGCTATACCCGAAACACTTATATTGACGCACCTGTGCAAACTGTTCATGTATACCTTGCTGGTGCATACCTGCATTTCCTCGGAAATTTAATCAAACCTTTATGCCATTTTCTATCAATTCGTAGCATAGTAAGGTTACAATTATTGTTTTTTTGATGTTCTTTAAACCTGACCTAAATGAAAGTATTTTTTGTATTTATTATTTGTTTCTATTTTTAGTGATCAATGATATTAAAAATATATTGTAGGACGTCTGATTTTTAGTCTCAGGCGGTGCTTTGTGACCCTCGCTATATTATTAATATTTGCCCTTTTTTTTTACCTACATTTACATCATCAACAAATTAAATTAATCGCACCTGACGATAAAAAGATGAAAAAACTTTTGTAGAATTTGGCCTCATTCTGGGGTCTTTTTTTTTTAATCCGTGAGTTGGTTTTGATCATTCTGAGTATTGAAAAAACACCATATGGAATTCAGCAGTTCTTTTTTATCCATATGTTGAATTTAATAAAATTCTTCAATTTTTTAAGAAGAAAACTATCAAGTTGATGTTACATTTTCCACAAAACATTGTTGATAAGTTTTAAGATAGAATGATGTATTATAGCATACATTGCCATGCATTCTTGGGAAAGAGAGTGGAACTACTCCTACTTGACTTGTCTATGGTTTAGAATTCAAAGTTTTCCTTTTCTTAGATTGGTTGCCGAGCAAGAATAGAGAATTTAGTTTCCTCTAATAACTGGGAAGAAAAGAATGATGTTCTTCATTTTCCCCAGAGGTACTTATGTGGATGTGAATGCAACACCAATTGCAAGAATTTAAACTTGCCTCCACAATCCTATTTCGATGGTTGATGACTGATATACTACATATATTTCACGACTGATACACACATATTTCACGACTAATACACTACATATATTTGATGACTGAAACACTACATATATTTCACGACTGATACACTACATATATTTCACGATTGAAACACTACATATATTTAATGACTGATGCACTACATATATTTGATGACTGAAACACTAAATATATTTCACAACTGATACACTACATATATTTCATGACTGATACACTACATATATTTGATTATTGAGACACTGCAGATATTTGATGACGGAATCAGCACATATATTTGATGACTGATACACTACATATATTTCATGATTGATACACAACATATATTTGATGACTGAAACACAACATATGTTTCACGACTGATACACTACATATATCTGATGAATGATACACTACATATATCTGATGAATGATACACTACATATATTTGATGACTGATACACTACATATATTTGATGACTGATACACTACATATATTTGATGACTGATACACTACATATATTTAATGACTGATGCACTACGTATATTTGATGACTGAAACACTACATATATTTCACGACTGATACACTACATATATTTCACGATTGAAACACTACATATATTTAATGACTGATGCACTACATATATTTGATGACTGAAACACTAAATATATTTCACAACTGATACACTACATATATTTCATGACTGATACACTACATATATTTGATTATTGAGACACTGCAGATATTTGATGACGGAATCAGCACATATATTTGATGACTGATACACTACATATATTTCATGATTGATACACAACATATATTTGATGACTGAAACACAACATATGTTTCACGACTGATACACTACATATATCTGATGAATGATACACTACATATATCTGATGAATGATACACTACATATATTTAATGACTGATGCACTACGTATATTTGATGACTGAAACACTACATACATTTGATAACTGATACACTATATATATTTGATGGCTGATACACTACATATATCTGATGACTGAAAAATTACATATATTTGATGGCTGATACAATACATGTATTTGGTGACTGATACACTACATATATTTCATGACTGATATAATACTTATATACTGACTGAAACACTACATATATTTCATTACTGATACACTATATATATTTGATGACTGAAGCACTACATATATTTCACGACTGATAAACTACATATATTTCATGACTGATACACTATACATATTTGATGACTGATACACTACATATATTTGATGACTGAAACACTACATGTATTTGATGACTGATACACTACATATATTTGATGATTGATACACTACATATATATGATGACTGAAACACTACATGTATTTCATGACTGATACACTACATATATTTCATAACTGATACACTACATATAATTGATGACTGAAGCACTACATATATTTCATGACTGGTACACTACATATCTTTGATGATTGAAGTACTACATATGTTTCACGACTGATACACTACATATATCTGATGAATGAAAAAATTTCATATATTTCAAGACTGATACTCTGCATGTATTTCACGACTGATACACTACATATATTTGATGACTGATACACTACACATATTTGATGACTGAAACACTACATATATTTGATGACTGAAACACTACATATATTTGATGACTGAAACACTACATGTATTTGATGAATGATACACTACATATATTTGATGACTGATACACTACATATATTTCATGACTGGTACACTACATATATTTGATGACTGAAGCACTACATATATTTCACGACTGATAAACTACATATATTTCATGACTGATACACTACACATACTTGATGACTGATACACTACACATATTTGATGACTGAAACACTACGTATATTTGATAACTGAAACACTATATATATTTGATGACTGATACATTTTATATATTGAATGACTGATACACTACATATATTTCATGTCTGATGCACTACATATATTTGATGGCTCAAACACTGCATATATTTCACGACTGAAACACTATATATATTTCATGACTGATACACTACATATATTCACGACTGATAGAGTACGCATATTTGGTGACAGATGCAGTACATATATTTGATGACTGATATGTTAGATCTATTCCATGACTGATGCACTACGTATATTTGGTGACTAACACACTAAATATATTTGATGACTGATATACTACATATATTTCATGACTGATACACTACATATATTTGATGACTGATACACTACATATATTTGATGCCTGATACAGTACATATATTTCATGAATGATACACAACGTATATTTGGCGACAGATGCACTACATATATTACATGACTGATACGCTACATATATTTTATGACTGATACACTACGCATATTGGGTGACTAATCCACTAAATATATTTGATGACCGATACACTTCATATATTTACCACAAGTTGCAATCAGTTTTATGGCTAAAATACTTGTGAATGTCCCACTGATTTCGAGGATTAATGTTTGCTGATGCGAGTAAATAAATTATTTTCTTTTTGATGAATATCGCAATTTTTAGCTCGAAACTGTGGCGTCAGTTCTTTCTGTGTATAACTATTGCATTTGTTAAATTATTATTTATGAGGTCGTTTCTGTGTTAAAAAACTGATCATATTGTTTTTGTTGGTAGCCTTTCTGTAGTATTTGTAATTCCTATTGAACTAATAGTTTAGAAGGGACAACAGACCCTTTCACTGGCCTTGATTGTTAATGTAAGGTTGAATGGCTTTATTGATTTAGTATTATATAATCGAACACTGCTATAAATATTGATATTTACCTATCATTTATTTATTGATATTTATCTATATTGCAGTTTAATCAATGAAGAAAATTTAGGGCAATTCGGACGAATTCATCTTTGCTTCTTGCCTTGTAAAATATTGCAAGTAATAATAACATAAATATATAACTATAAATATAGTTTGCAAACATTCAACTAATGATCAGTCAGTCAGTTGAGGGTCATATGTGATACACGCTTGGGCGATCATGTTTCGAAAGAGACATGACTGATTGGGCAAAAGATTTTTCCCACATTAGGTTGCCATTAATTTCTGCGGTAGACCAAGGCTATAAAACCCAATCTGTCTTGTTATTTAACCCATAACCGGAGGGAAAAGACGGATTAATACTTTGCCAAGGGTATTTACGCGTAAGTGAATGCAACGAATTTGACTGGAATTTGAACTCGGCTCTCGCCGAATGATAATCCAACAAAATACTTTTGTGAACATGGAAACTGTACTTTAGGTATTATAGTTGCAATCTTCAACTTTCATGTCGCATACCTCCTCAGAGCCAGTCAGTTAAGAGCCATACATGATACACTTTTGGGCGATCATGTCTCGAAAGAGACGTGACTGACTGAGCAGAAGATTATCCCGCAGTAGTTTGCCATTACTTTCTGTGGTAGACTAGTTGCCAGCCAAGGCTATAAAAACAATTTATCCTGCCATTCAATCCTTTTATCCAGATTAGTCAGTTAAGTGCCATACGTGATGCACGCTTGGGCGATTGACTGGGCTGAAGATTATCCCGCAGTAGGTTGCCAATACTTTCTGCAGTAGACTGGTTGCCAACCAAGGCTATAGAACCCAATCTGTCCTGTTATTTAAACCGTAACTAGAGAGAAGAGACGGATTATTACCTGTTTTAAGTGAATGCAAGGAATTCAACTGGAATTTGAGCTCAGATGAATTCTTTACATTCATCTCCTCAGAACATGGGTGACACTGGCATTCTGCAATTTCTTAACTTTTGCTTCTCGAAACAACTTTTAACTCCTTGCGATATTTGTCATTCATTCCTGTTCCCCCATAAGCAGTGAGCAACCAATCTAATGATTACTCGCTACTTCTCTTACCTTCAGTATATTATGTGACTAAATTCACTAAACCTTCTTTCCTCGTAATGCGTCCTAGAAATTTCAACTGTCCTTTTTTGTAAGTTAAGGTATTCATTTAATTCCGATTCCTCTTAAATCTTCCTTGTTGTTCAAGCACTCTGACTAGGGTATTCTTTGTATTCATCAGTGTAACTACAGTTTTTGAGTCCTTAGATTCCCTCTTAAACTGTGTGAATATTGTCCTGCATTCATTGCCATTCAAAGATTTTGTTTCTAGAGACATTTTTCTATGTCTGAATAAATTCTGGAAGATATATTTATCTTTTGTTTAGTTTTATGAGCTTTTGGGTGTCAGTTTTCATTTTACACCGGTTGTTTCTATATTATATTAAATACACTACCGGCCATAATTATTAGGCCACCCCAGGGTTTACAATTTAAAATGATGTATTTTATACTATTTTTTAGTATTTATTGGCAAGTGAATAATTGTACCTGAAAATAGAACGGTTCTTTTGTTAATACTGTACATGTACATCAGATGAATTTATAAATATTTGATATTTACCTGTATTGCAGTTTAATCAATGAAAGAAAATTTAGGGCTATTCGGACGAATTCATCTTTGCTTCTTGCCTTGTAAAATATTGCAAAGTAATAATAACAAAAGAACCATTCTATTTTCATTTAGAATTATTCACTTGGCAATAAATACTAAAAATAATAGGAAATACATTATTTCTTAAAAAAACTGGGATGGCCTAATATTTATGGCCGGTAGTGTATGAATTTCTTTATCTGTTTGATTTTTACGTCTCTAATACGCATTTCACGTCTTGGAAAGTTACTTTTGCTGACGTCAGCACATTCTGCTTACTTATATAATAATAATAATAATAATAATAATAATAATAATAATAATAATGGTGACACAAACAACCCAAAAAACTACAGACCAATTACATGTCTTCCGACAACATATAAACTATTAACATCTATTTTAACAAAACAGACATATTTATTCTTAGAAAGAAATGACATGATACCGCTTGAACAAAAAGGGTGCAAACGTGGCTGTTATGGATGTAAAGACCAATTGCTAATTAACAAAATGATCCTGGAAAACTGCTACAGTACAAAAAAATCTTAGTACTGCCTGGATAGATTATCGAAAGGCATTCGATAGTGTGCCACATTCCTGGATTGTAAAGACTTTAAATATATACAAGATATCGCCCGTCATCACCAATTTCATCAAACAGTGCATGTCTTTATGGAAAACAACCCTTTACCTCAATCATATAAATGGAACCTATAAGTCTGATGAAATAAACATCAAAAGAGGTATATTTCAAGGTGATTCTTTATCTCCCTTACTATTCTGCATATCATTAATAGCACTAACCAGTCAACTTAATAAGACAGAATGTGGTTATAAAATAGGCCAAAAGAAAATAAGCCATCTATTTTACATGGATGACTTAAAGTTATATGCTAAGAATGATAATGAGCTGGAAGGTCTTCTGCAAACTGTAAAATGCTTCAGCGAAGACATTGGAATGAAATTTAATTTGAATAAATGTGCTAAAGCTACAGTTTTAAGTGGATCAATACAAGAAACATCCTCAATTAGCTTAGACCCTGCTGTAACAATAAAAGAATTGAAACCAGAAGAAGCTTATAAATACCTAGGTGTAAATGAGAGCGAAAACATTCACCATAAAAAAATGAAAGAAATAGTGCGTAAAGAGTACTATAGAATGCTACGAATGATATTAAAAACTGAATTAAATTCACAGAACAGAGTTATGGCCATTAATAGCCTTGCAATCCCAGTTGTCCAATATAGCTTTAACATCTTAAACTGGACTCTAAACGACATCAGGCGAATGGATGCTAAAAGAAGAAAGCTTCTTTCTAAGCATAAGATGCATCATCCAAAGGCTGATGTAGACCGTCTATACATACCCCGTAAAGAAGGTGGAAGAGGTCTTATTCAGCTGGAATTGTTATACAAGACAACAACTATTGGCTTACTAACATACATAGAAACAACAAAGGATTGGATGATACAATTAGTAAGGCAACATGAAGAAAGAAAGAAAAAATATTCAATAATAAAAGAAGGCAGTAAATACAAACAAGATTTACAGTTAGTAGATTCTGTAGAAAAGCAAAACAGAAGCCAAGAACCAACTATTGCAGTAAAACATATGAAAATAAAAGCCAAAGATAAAGCTCTTGAACAGATGAAACAACGCTGGCAAGATAAACCTCTGCATGGCCAATATCCAGAACGTGCCAATAAATCCAATGTTGATAAAGTTAATACTCATCGATGGTTACGTGCATCTGAATTAAAGTCTGAGACTGAAGGCTTTATTCTTGCAGAGCAAGATCAAAGTCTATTCACTAAGAACTTTCAGGCAAATGTTATACATAATAATGTGGATCCAAAATGCAGGTTCTGTGATAAATACCAAGACACAATAGACCATCTAATATCAGGATGTTCTCTACTTGCCCCAAATGAATATAAAAATCGTCACGAAAGTGTGGGGCATTATTTACATTGGATAATATACAAACACTATGGACAATATATAAACATACACTGGTATGAAACCACTCAGCACCGATTACAGAAATAGAAGATGTCACCATTCTGTGGAATTCCACCATCTACACAGACAGAAAAATTAAAGCAAATAGGCCGGACATTGTTGTTAAAAACCAGAAAACTTGCCTATTAATTGATATAGCTTGTGCAGCCGACTGTAACATAGCAACCAAGGAATTCGAAAAACTGTCAAAATATAAAGACCTGGAAAATTGTCTTGTTAGTACACTAAAGAGAACTTTGTGTATGTAACGCTAGGGATGTTAAGGGAAATAGAAAAACATGAAATGGAGCCATAGCAACACACCACGACCTGCCTTAGGTCTTCCCGCAGACTTGGTTGGTAGTGCAACCACAGCAGAAATGGAAATATGATGAAAAATGAAAACATAATAATAATAATAATAATAATATCTGATAATGACAATATCTAATAATGAAAATAAAAATAATCATATTTTTTTTTATAATCATGTCGCCCCAAGCAAGGCATTTTACTGTCACTGTTGAGTAGGGGGTTACATATGAGGTAAATTATGAGAAAGAGTGACAGGTTACAGGGGGTGTCAGGAAGAGGGTAGGAGAAGGATGAGAATACTGACGAGAGTGTAGTGGACGAAGAAAGAAGCTTGAGAGAGAGAGAGAGAGAGCAGAAGCTAGTTAGTGTGATAGTAAATGACTATTGACGTTGCATTTGAATTCTTGAAGATTGTAGCTGTCGGGGAAAACGGAAGGGAATTCCGCAGGCGGGAAGTGCGAGAGAAGAAGCTGTGGGAGTAGAATTTGCCTTTACAACTTATTGCTTTCACAGTAAAAGGGTGGAACCTAGTTGCTAATCTTGTTCCTCGAGCAAATTCATGTGTGGGGATACCAGTGAGCTAAGTTCTTCTGATCCTAATAATAATAATAATAATAATAATAATAATAATAATAATAATAATAATATCTAACAAGAAAAATAATAATAACAAGAAAATTAAGAATATATCTATCTGAATTTCTGGGATTATGTGTTATCATTATTTTTATTTCTATCATGATTATTGTCGGCATATTTGTTATTGTTATCACGACGTTTTTTGTTCTTTGTGCCCCCTTCGCAACTTTCATCAGATATATATCTATCTGGTCATATTATAGGGGATTTCGAAATAAATACTTTATTTCATCATCAGGTTAGACTGTTTTCGTAAGAAAGTATTCAGATCAAAATACCCCAGGTGAAGGCTGAAATACACAACTCACTCAACGTTGTTATAACAACAACAACAACAACAACAAAAATGATGACAATAGTATGTAAATAGTATAAATAATGATAATAACCATCCCTGAATTTCAGACAGAAATAATTATTAAAATAATAATAATAATAATAATAATAATAATAATAATAATGGAACAAAACAACACATTGAAAGAATCCCTGGAAACCCCAGCTTAAGAGATATACAAAAAATTGTCTTATTAAGTACAGCCCACACACTAAGGAAAACTTTATCTATGTAATGCTGGAGATGATAGGGAAGATAGAAAAACATGAAATGGAGCCATAACAACACACCACTACCTGCCTTAGGTCTCCCCGCAGACTTGGTTGGTAGTGAGACCAAAGCAGAAATCGAAATATGATGAAAAATGACATGATAATAATAATAATAATAATTTCGTATATACTTTAATAGTTGTGCTAAGAGAACAACAGTTATCCTCAAGTGTTTTTTTTCTTAAAAAAACTGAATAATATATGAAAGTTATATTAATATGCAAATTATATTATATAAAAATTATAGTTGGTGGTGTAACGGTTAGCATGTTTGCCTTCCAAGCAGTCGATCTGGATTCGACTCCCGGCCGACGCAAATTGTTTATTATTATTCCTTATACGGCAGAAAAATATGGTTTACGAAATGGCGTTCTTTGAGACTTTCTCTGAGTGCTCATTTTAGGATGTGCGTCGTGGATATCGGCTCGAAAAGAGATATCGTGGAGCCAAGTTCGAATTCTTTACATTCACTTGCACACAAACATCTTTGGGAAAGGTAATCATCCGTCTCTTCCCTCAAGTTATGGGTTAAATAACAGGCAAAATTGGGTTTTGTAGCCTTGGTCGGCAACCAGTCTACCGTAGAAAGTAATGGCAAACTATTGCGGGAAAATTTTCTGCCCAGTCAGTCATATCTCGAAAGGGACATGATTGCCCGTATGGCACTTACCTGACTTATAGTCTAATCGGCATTTAATTAAAAATAGCAAATTAAATTAAAATGAAACACAATTTATCCAATTAAATATCTCCCTATATCCAACTCTGAAATTATTCTGATATTTAGCTCAGTGGTCTCGGTGAATTTTTTTTCTTTTATCTCAGGTTTGTTCAATTTTTCACTTTCAAAAGAATTCTTACTTTACATCCCAGTATATACGGAAGCTTGTAAAATTACTGATTCTCGAACAAGATATACAGATTTTGGCAAATTCTTGCGCGTTAAAATCATATATTTCTCGATAGTTTATGTGAAATGTCCATAATGTAAGTGGAAAGGTTGGAAAGGTTTTAACAATATTTATGCTGGTGATAGATTTCCTGGTTCGGTGTAGTTCTAAAACGAAGCCTTGCATCTCTACATTATTTTTGCGTTTCGTTGACCAATTCGGGCCGCACTCAATCAATTTGTGTCGCTTTATAAGATTTAATAATATATAGCCACGTTACCCTGGATGCTGCATTCCACTCAACCCTTACACCACACCACGAAACACCGACTTCTTTCTTAACCCTTCTTTTGCCTAAACTCCACCCCCCCACATTCTTCAGTGTCTCTTTTAATTACCTTCCTTTTCTTTTACCCACACACCCAAGCACAAATTCATTCCCTCATTTTTTCTTTTCTTTTAATTCTCTTTCTATCTCTCCTTCTTTTATTCTCTCTTTCTTCCCTTCCTCACCCCTAGTGTTTGTATCTATTAGATGCAAAGATTTAATGAAATATAAAACCCCGTGCTCCATTTCTGGTACAATAAACCTTCAGGCTACCGAATGTCTCTGCTCACTTTCCCTTGACTTTTCTTTCACGGCGACTATATCTATGAGTCTGTAAGATTTTCCGCCACTCTATCATCATATTTTATTACATGCTTTTGCATGGATCTATGCACAAGGTACGTGTAATCAATAGAGGATTTAGTTACGCTTCTCAGCTTCGATCTACAAAGAAAGCATTCACAAAACAAAAAGCTGCAACAGGCGCTTCATCTAATCACTAAATAATTTCGACACGAGAACATGTTTATACGCCTTCATGTAGGTAAATGCGTGCCACGTATATTGTTTAGCAATTGCGTGTCTTTGGTAGAGGCGCATACACACATGTATTGTATGAAAGATCGTAGACGTAAATGCATGAGTGAATATTATATCGAAAGGTTTCATATATATATATATATATATATATATAAGGAATCTCATGTTCATGTATCTGACGTTCCTTGATCTCTCGGACACATAGAACTATATATATATATATATATACTGTCATCCGCAGACAGATCTGTTTCAATGTATCACAGCTCATCAGTACGGTTAGACTTCGATTGCTCCCTAACCCATGCTCGAAACCCGACCGAATTGGCGTCAATCGGCGACTCTACCCCTGGGCCACGGGGCGTTCGGTGGAAGAAGGCAGTCTTTTTAGCGCATATCATATTACGCGCCGAATAGCTAGAGTAATCCAATTCATTTTACTGAATGAGCGATGCGTACAGGCTAGAGTGGCTACTGTTTTTCAAACTTTATCTTTCTTCCAGAGTGCTCAATCAGGGTGTCAGAGCGTAAATATTGTCATTATATATATTGCTCCTAATGAATTTTTTATCAATATATACATATATATATATATATATATATATATATATATATATATATATTGATAAAAAATTCGTTATGAGCAATAGAGCAATATATATATATATATATATATATTAGTCAGCCTGTTTCGCTGTATCACAGCTCATCAGTGTGGCTAGACACATCCACTTGCTTCTTTCCGGGATCCAAACTCGATTTGGTGTCACTCAGATTTGCTACCCCTTATTGTCTTTATAATATATATATATATAGTGTTGAGTTGTGACAGTTTTTAGCGCTAAGAGTGTTTCTTTTGCAATAGTTTTATTGGTAAAAGTCATTTTGGCAAGCAGGAGGTTTTTTAATCGGAAAGTGCTCGATATCGGGGTGGAAAACAGTATCGAAAATTTGAGTGAAAGGAATTCGATACTCTGACTGAGCATGTTGATGCCGACTTCAAAGTTTCGTGAAGACATTGTTTATGATATCTTCCCTCATCAAGGCTGGAATATTTTTTTTTCTGAAAAAAAAAAATAAAAAAAAAAACAGCCACTATGAGAAAAGACATCTTTGTTCTCACGAAATTTCAAAGTCGGCATCGACATGCTTAATTAAATGACAAATTATTTGCCCTAAAAATCTACGCACACACACACACACACACACACACACACACACACACACACACACACACATATATATATATATATATATATATATATATATCTTTTATCCAAAAGATAAGTGGGTAGGTAAATCCCAAAAACCCGATCATAATTAATAATAGTTTTATTAGTATTAAAATTGATCAAGATAGAGGGCTCAATGAAATTTTTATATTCTAATTACAGAGCCAATTATAAAATAAACCAAAATTTCGATGTTCAAATTCATTAATTAGAGATTTCTACGAGAAAAATCACGCGTCTTCAGCAACGAATATTTATTCACAACAAATTCAAATGCCTAAAGATTTTATACCGGCAGAAGTCTAAAAAATATTTTCGACACAGAAAATTAAAAGGGTTGGGATTAATAATTTAAAGAAGTAAACAGGGAAGCAGACAGATACCTATGACTATTTTTAGAAGCTCCTATAGGTATCTGTCTGCATCGCTGTTCACTTCTTTAATTTATCAATCCCACCCCTTTTAATTTTCTGTGAAGGAAAGGTTTTTTGGATTAATACCAGTATAAAAACTTTTGTGATTTGAAGCTGTTGTGAAAAAATATTCGTTGCTGAAGACACGAGATTTTTCTCGTAGATATGGCTATTCAACGAATTTGAACATCGAAATTTTGTTTTATTTTATATATAATAATAATAATAATAATAATAATAATAATAATAATAATAATAATAAGAGTTGTGCCAGTGATAGTAGGTGCACTTGGAATGATAAAAAATGGAACAAAACAACACATTGAAAGAATCCCTGGAAACCCCAACTTAAGAGATATACAAAAAATTGTCTTATTAAGTACAGCCCACACACTAAGGAAAACTTTATGTAATGCTTGGGATGATAGGGAAGATAGAAAAACATGAAATGGAGCCATAACAACACGCCACGACCTGCCTTAGGTCTCCCCGCAGACTTGGTTGGTAGTGAGACCAAAGCAGAAATCGAAATATGATGAAAAAATGACATAATAATAATAATATTTTTATTAAAAGTGTTTACAATAAAAACAGGCGATGTTGCGTTTTGGTGCTTGCTTCTTAGGATCTCGTCAGGCAGTGAAATATTTTTTTCTGTTAGGAATCATTATATATAGAAACTTAAATCCAACACAATTTGCATATATATATATATATATATATATATATATATATATATATATTGTAATTTTGTGATTATAATGGTTTATAAAAGCAGAATATCTCTACATAAAAATTTTCATGTTTCAGAACAATAGCGTTCTTCTCCAGGTGATATTTTGAAATAAATGGTGAAGATGATTTATTTAGATTATAATGGTTTATAAAAGCAGAATATCTCTACATAAAAATTTTCATATTTCAGAACAATACCGTTCTTCTCCAGGTAATATTTTGAAATAAATGGTGAAGATGATTTATTTAGAAAATATCAAATGAATTCATCGTTGTTTAGAAATTTGATAGATGGGGAATATGCTTGTAGATGCGTCAATGTTGTTCAACAAATCAATGTGGCTCCCCTGTGTCTCTTCTACAAATACTTTCATGGATTCTGCTTCGATGAACTTAGCTCATTGGTGCTCCCTATATATAAATTTCCACGAGCCACAAGATTAGCAACTAGGTCTCACCCTTTTACTGTGAAACCAATAAAATGTAAAGGCAAATTCCACTCCATCAAGTTCTTTTCTTGCACTTCCTGCCTGTGGAATTCCCTTCCATTTACTTGCTTTCCTGACAACTATAATCCCCAAGAATTCAAATGTAAAGTCAATAGTCATCTCCTATCTCACTAACCTGCATCTTCTCTCTCATGCTCCTTTCTCCGTCCACTCCACTCTCATCAGTATACTCATCCTTCTTTAACCCACTTCCTGACACCCCCTATAACCTGTCACTCTTTCTTATAAGTTTCCTTCTATGTAGTACCCTGCAAAACAGTGACAGTAAAATGCCTTGCTTGGGGTGATATGATTATAAAAAAAAGAAAAAAATTAAAATTAAGTTGAACTACGAAGTTGAAGATTTGGGTCGCGAAAGGCAGCATACTATCCTGATGTCATGGGATGACACTTTCTGGTTTTGCCTGAGTAAAATACATAGTTGGATTATACATTATTTAGATGCGTAGAAAGTTTTTAACAGCAGGTTGAATTTCAGGTTTTTTTTTTTAAATCTGATTTTGTACTGCGTCTTGAGTTAAAAGCGCTGTATTGTTTAGGTTAGAATTAGAATTAAATAATTATGGATTACTAAGGTATATTTTAGTTAAGAAAACCAAATAATTATTGTGTGGGTCATTTATTTTAGTTTTATAAAACATTGTAATAACAAAGGTACGTAATTAAGCTCTACTCTGTATCGAGCACGCTTTATAAAAGTAAATGTATGATCAGCAGGCTTTAATCTACCATTTCTGTCACTTTCTTATATATATATATAGTTCCGCTGCAACATTTGGATGGAAAGAACAGAATTTAGAGTAGAAAAAAAGAATGTATATAACAATCATTTTTGTAATAACAGTTCAGGCTGCCATTGGTGGAGTAAGGGTTTGAGGAATATGTTATTCGTATATATCAGAACAACAATCAAAGACGTGCTTTAGTTTGAGCTATGTTTAACGGCATATCAACACTTCTGTGGTTTCTTTAATGGCAAAAAGGTGGAGTTTTAAGGTATTCTTTTGTAATGATCGGTTATAGTGAAAAGGTTGGTTTAGTCAGTTTGAATTTGAGCTATGTTTAACGGCATATCAACACCTCTGTGGTTTATTTAATGCCAAAATTGTGGGGTTTTAAGGTATTCTTTTGTAATGTTCGGATATAGTGAGAAGTTTGGTTTAGTCAGTTTGAATTTGAGATTTGTTTAACGGTATATCAACACCTCTGTGGTTAATTAAATGCCAATAAGTTGGGGATTTAAGGTATTCTTTTGTAATGTTCGGTTATAGTGAGAAGGTTGGTTTAGTCAGTTTGAGTTTTAGTTTTGTTTAACGGTATATCAACACCTCTGTGGTTTATTTAATGCCAAAAAGATGGGCTTTAAGATATTTTTTGTAATGTTCGGAAATAGTGAGAAGGTTGGATTAGTCAGTTTGAGTTTGAGTTTTGTTTAACGGTATATCAACACCTCTGTGGTTTATTTAATGCCAGAAAGGTCGGGTTTGATGGTGTTCTTTGTAATGTTCAGTTATAGTGAGAAGGTTGGTTTAGTCAGTTTGAGTTTCAGTTTTGTTTAACGGTATATCAACACCTCTGTAGTTTCTTTAATGTCACAAAGGTGGAGCTTTAAGGTATTCTTTTGTAATGTTCGTTTATAGTGAGAAGGTTGGTTTAGTCAGTTTGAGTTTGAGTTTTGTTTATCGGTATGTCAGTCTTTGTGGTTTATTTAATGCCAAAAATATGGGGTTATGAGGTATTCTTTTGTAATGTTCGGTTATACTGAGAAGGTTCGTTTAGACAATTTGTGTTTGAGTTTTGTTTAACGGCATATCAACCTCTATGGTTTATTTAATGCGGAAAAGGTGGGGTTTTTAAGGTATTCTTTTGTAATATTCGGTTATAATGTGAAGGTTGCTTTAGTCAGTTTGATTTTGAGTTTTTTTAAACGGCATATCAATCTCTGTGGGTTATTTAATACCAAAAATATGGGGTTTTAAGACATTTTTGTAATATTCCGTTATTGTGTGAAGGTTGGTTTAGTCAGTTTGAGTTTGAGTTTTGTTTAACGCATGTCAATCTCTGTGGGTTATTTAATGCCAAAATGGTGTGGTTTTTAGGCATTTTTCTAATGTTCGGTTATAGTGAGAAGGTTGATTTAGACAAATTTTAATTAAATTTTTTAAAATTCTTTTTGTTCTTGAAAACTGAAAACGTCTTCAGCTTTTGTATTAAAAATGTTTTGCTCAGAATAATTTTTTCCTACAAAAATATTTTATGTTAATAATTTTTTCTTCAAAAATATATTGTTAGTAATATCTTTCTTTCAAAAGTGTTTATGTTTCTATAAAAGTCTGTTTTTATGTATATATTTCTATAAGAATGTATTTTTATACTTTCATAGTATTTTGACCCCAGTTTGGAGGGTTAACTATTTGCCCATAGCTGGGACCCTAACAGTTGCTACCACTCCGGATCAGAGTGGACCTGCGAACAAAAGCAATTAAGAAGTGGTACCATGCTCCTCACAACCTCCCAATTAGAGGCCCTGCTGCCGGATGCAGTTTACCGTCATGCCCAGGACCGGATGTGCTTTAACCTACCTTGATATTATGACTATAGTAAACTTATTTTTTGATAATAATCTCATGTAGAACAATGCACCGTGTCAAAAACAGAAATAACCACGACTTACCAAAGAGAAAAAATGCAATTAAAATATTTATAGAAAAGTTACAAGCAAGCTAAGTTACGGCAGTAGGAATGTTTTTAATTTTTCTTTTACAACAATAATATTTATTCGTATTTCAGCTGTAAATTTTTAAGTATCGTAATACCTTTTTCTCCTATTGCATAAATATCTTGATTTTACCTCATCTTTTGAAAATCATATTTAGATTTCTAAAGTATAAGTGACGGAATGTGCGACAGAGAGATCCAAATGCGAATTGGCATGGCGAAGGAAGTATTCCAGAAGTTGAATAAAGTATTAAGAAACAAGACAATTTCGCTAGAAACAAAGAAGAGAGTACTGGATTGCTATGTGATGTCAGTTCTTCAATATGGCAGTGAATGTTGAACAATATCATTGAAGATGAAGGAAATACTTGAAGCAGCTGAAATATGGTTCTACAGAAGGATATTACGGATATCATGGACCGAGCATGTGATCAATAATGGTACTTTGAAAAGGGTGGAAACGAAAAAGAAATTAATACTGAGCATCAGGAAGAGAGAGCTGAAGTTTCTGGGACATGCAATGAGGAAGGAAAGCTTGAAGAACCTGATACTAACGGGCCAGATAGAGGGGAAAAGTGACAGGGGGAAGCAACGGATAACATATTTGAAGGACCTGATCAGGTGGATGGCGGAACGAGTGTTGCGTGGTGTAACAGGAGAAAGCGTGCTAAGAGCCACCAGGGATAGGGAGATGTGGAAAACCGTGATCACCTACGTCCTGAAAGGATAGGGTGCATAAAAGAAAAATATATATGCCAACTGTTTATAAGAAATTATAATGTGGGTATAAAATGAGGGATCAAATTTATATTATAATCAATATATAAACTGATCCCTCATTTTGTGACCATGTTAGTTTTTATACATTTATATTCTAGATTTATGGGTTTCAGCTAGTGGATGGCAGAGCGGGGTTTGGGTGGTGTAACAGGAGAAAGCGTGCTAAGAGCCATCAGGAATAGGGAGATGTGGAAAACCATGATCGCCTACGTCCTGAAAGGATAGAGTACATAAAAGAAAAAGACATTTTGAAGTTCCACCAGTCCAGGCCTTCACGACTAGAATCTACTGCATTACGTATCTTGAGTCTATTTATTCTCATTCTTTTCATATTCCATTTGTAAGGAGTAAATTCCACTCAGACGACTTCTCTAGAACTGATGCAATGTGGAACAGATTCCCAAGTGAGTGCTCCCCTTATTATTACAATCTTAATATCTTCAAGTTAACAGTTATCTATCCTACTTATTTTCTTGGCATGCAACCATTGGTTCCATCCTATACGCGCTTACAAGTTAGGCCTTGAACAATGATAATAAGGAAGATCTATCTTGCTACATTTCCGTGGCTGGATCTCTCTCATTTCTTATACTTTCCATTTATGGGAAACCTTATTACAAGAACCACTACATTTTGGAACTGCCTGAATATTTCCAGATCCCTAAAATCTTAACCCCCTGAAGTCATTGCGGAATTTTTATTTTTCCGACTTCCTCCTCTTAGGCTAAGATCACATACTCCATTCAGTAACCCTAACCCTGTATATCCGTGTCCAGATATCCATTAAAACAAACTAGTTAAGTAGCTTATTTTCAGTTTCTTCTTTCATTTTATCTTGTAAGCATTGATCTCTCCAAGACTTATTTCCTTATTCTTTCTATGAATGTACTTCTTTTAGATTATGGCCGATGATGGCCCATCACTACTTAATGTCTTTTGTTGCTTTTACTATTCTCTTAGTCCTTGTTCCGATATTAATTCACAAAACTCCACAAGTTTGAATAGGTTATGAGCAGTTTTCCCTTATTTCTCTTGCATTCAATATGACCTGTGAGCGTTAACATCTTTAAGTCACCTTTCCTCGTAATGTGACGCAGATATTGTTAACAGAAATGTCTCATATATATTGTCCGTAGCATTCATAATAATCATAGGTAGAACGACATCATTGTGAGAAAATTTAATTTGAAAGGGTTTACTGTCATATATTATTTATCAAAATCACACACGCATGCACGTATGCACGCACGCACACGCACACGCACACATGTTAATGCATGTGCGTGGAATATTTTGAATGGTAAAATGTATAATAATGTATGTGTATGTTAGTATAGAAACGCCTATCTGTTTAGGTGTATGTTGGACAGTAACGTTAGTCAAAGTGTGCTCATGTCTGTGTGTGCGTATTAATGCACCTGTCATGGGTATTAAAGCGATAGAAAATTATAAAATGAATGTGCGTGGAATATTTTGGACGGTAAAATACATAATGGTGGATGTATATGTTTGTATAGAAACGCTTGTCTGTTTAGGTGTATGTTAAACGGTATTGTTAGTTAATATAATGTGTATATATGTGTGTGTGTAATAATACACATGTCACACTTATTAAAAGCAATGGATTACTTTTTAAAATATGTGTTAGAAGTATATTTTAAACAGTAAAGTGTGTGATAGTGCATGCGTGTGTTTATATAGAAATGCTTATCTATCTGAGTGTGTGTTAGACGATATCGGTAGTTAACATAAGTGTACACGTATATATAATATATCCAAATAAAAATCATCAAATTATTTTAGAGACCAGCAAGGGATAATGTAAAAGTTGAGCCTCAGTTCTGGATGGGAAGTAGGGTGCGGATATTTCAGACAAATTAAGTGAAGAGTTGGAAGAGAATATGCGAGCAAAGCACCCAGCATTGTCGGCTGTAGCTTTAGAACCTCATATTTATTGATTAAAGAAGGGATGGAAGATTTGTTGCTGTTTAGCACACTTTAGTAGTTTTTAGTGCCGAACATGCGCGCTTCTATACGTTGCTTCATTCTGTTAGTAAACAACAGCTTAACGTCATTGAGGATCCTCTTACACTAACTGCGAACAGGGGTAGATAGGCGCTTATTATGGTCAGACGGATAGGTCCGATAAAGTCGGAAATGGTGATTCCTGTTGGCTATGGCGGCTGAGCAGGCAAGGGAGAACAAGGGGACGAATTGAGTTTATGATTTAAGGCGAAACTTGCTGGCTGGGATGAAATTAGCTTTCATCCAGGAGGAGACCTCAGAAGCGCAATCTTCAACGAGGAGACTAAACACTTTTTTTCAAGCGACATCACCCAGAAAATCTGGTGGTGCTTCCCAGTCCGTCATTTGATAGCAGTAAGAGATTCTGCTGGTTGGGGGTTCCTAGGAAGAAGGGGAGTAGAGAGATATATTAACAGGAACCACAGCATGATCAGAGTTCCCAAAAAGGCAAAGCTGTATGGCATAGCAGGAGTCAGGGAGAGAAGTTAAGCAGAGATCTAGCAGAGAAGCTTGTCCTTCACGCATACTAGGGAGACGTGTGGGGAAGTCCACCACTTGCATGAGAGATTGGGTGATCACAAAGTTCAGGGTGTGGATGCCAGCAAGTCATGACAGTTTTTCAGCTACTTGGCATGGTGAGCATTAAAGTCACCAAACACAAATATATTGTCAAACGGCCTTATCTATATTATCTGGGATATTGTCCAGCGCGGTACAGTCGAGTGAGGAAGGGGAGCGATAGAGAAAGAAAAGATAGCTAACTGAGTTTAGCAGAGCGTGACGGAGACATATGTATGCGTGGTCAGGAGATTCAAAAGAAACCTCCCTAGCCAGAGGAAGATGTTTGCTGGCATAGACTCACAAGGCATGCATATACATGCTGGAGTCCTTATTCAAAAGGGAAAGACAATCTGGGTTAGAAGTCAGAGGATGGGATTGTGAACATACACATACACTATTACACACTTTCCCAGCCAAAATCTTCCATGCACATAGATTTAAAAATAAAAAAATACTAATTACCTATTGCTTTAATACACGTGACACATATCTCACCAATAAGATCTATTTCCAAATAAAAAATCCAGTATACAGACTGTTTTTTTTTTATTTTTCTCTCGTTCTCTGAAAAAGCTTTAGTAAAAGTGAAACATGTTAGATTGAGATACGTTTCCTATTTTCAACGTTCAAAACATTCATTTAAAACAGTGCCCAATATAAAAATAGAGCAATGAATATTTATTATTAATTATTACATTATAACATGTGAAAACTACAAACTACTACAAAATTTTCTACATTTTGTTTTAAAAATGTCTCATCAGGTTGTGAATTACCTGATGAGACATTGTTCCTTTAATCTTGAAACAAATTGTACAATTTTGTAGTAGTTTGTAGTCTTCAAATGTTCTAACGTAATAGTTAATAATAATAATAATAATGTTAATATATATATATATATATATATATATATATAATATTTATTTAGAATTTATAAAATAAATATGTTAAAATATCACTACAAAATTAGTGCTCGATATATAATATATAGAGCTGTGAATATTTATTATAAATTATATTTTAGAACATGTAAGTGAATGCGAACTACACAGAACTATCAGCTTAATGAGTCACATTACAAAACTGATTGTCAGAATCCTGATGAATAGAGCGAGAAGCAGAATCAGGCCAGAGATAGGGCAGGAACAGTGCGGGTTCGTCAAAGACACTGGAACAAGGAACGCCATATTCATGATTAGTATGCTCTCTGAAAGGGCATGACAAATGAAGAATTACTTGTACCTATGCTTCATTGACTACGCGAAAGCATTCGACAAAATATGACACAAAGAATTGATGGAGATGCTAGACAGCCTCGACATTTTCGGGAAAGACATAAGAATAATGAAGAATCTCTACTGGCAGCAAACGGCCTGCATACGGACAGGTAACGACCTCAGTAGATACACAAAGATAGAAAAAGGCGTAAGACAAGGATGTGTCTTTTTACCGGATTTGTTCAACCTATACAGCGAGAATATTTTGAGGACCCTAGATGACACGCCAGGATTTGTTATTCGAGGCCATAACCTGAACAACATAAGGTATGCGGACGATACAGTGCTGATTGCGGACACGGAAAGGAAACTAGAAGACTTCATACAGAAAGTAGCAGTGGAGAATGACAAGAAGGGACTACAAATAAACTTTAAGAAAACTGAGTGCATGGTCATCAGCAAAAGATACAACCCAAAATGTCAAATACAGGTGGGGGACAACAGAATCAAACAAGTACAAGAATTTAAGTACCCAGGAAGTGTTCTAACAGAAGATGGAAAGTGCGACACGGAGATCCGAAGGCGAATTGGCATGGCAAAGGACGCGTTTCAGAAGATGAGCAAAATACTAACACACAGGAAAATCTCAATAGAAACGAAGAAAAGAGTGCTAGACTGCTACGTGATATCAGTTCTTCAATACGGCAGTGAATGCTGCAAAAATATAATCGAAAATGAGGACAAAACTGGAAGCGGCCGAAATGTGGTTCTACAGAAGGATGCTAAGGATATCGTGGACTGAGCATACAAGCAACGACGAGGTGTTAGAAAGAATGGCAACAAAAAGGAAATTGATGCTGAGCATCAGGAAGAGACAACTGAAGTTCCTGGGACTTGCAATGAGGAAGGAGAGCCTGGAGAACCTGATACTGACTGGTCAGATAGAAGGAAGGAGAGACAGAGGAAGGCAGCGGATAACATATTTGCAGGGTCTGATCAGGTGGTTGACGGAACGGGGGTTGCCAGGAGCAACAGGAGCAAACATACTAAGAGCCACAAGGGATAGGGAGACGTGGAGAGTCATGATCGCCTATGTCCTGAAGGGACAGGGAACATAGAAGAAGAAGAAGAAGAAGAAGAAGAAGAAGTGAATATATATAGAAAAATTATGTACATGTTCTAAAATAGAATTTATAATATATATATATATATATATATATATATATATATATATATATAAAGATAAAAGGATAGGTAGATATTTTTCTTTATTTTCTATATATTAGAACAAAATTGGGTAACTAAATGAACACAGAAATAAAATAAAGCAAAATCTTTGAAAAATCGAATGAGACTGACGGTACTGTGAGTCCAGACATGTTAAACCCAAAAATTAAGTTTCAAATTTATCATCCCTACTTCTTTAGCACTTCCCCCCTTCAGACTTGCAACCAATGTTTACGTTTAAATTTCCCATGTACCCTCACATATATTTATATAATTTTTTGTTTTAATCATTTCACACCAAGCAAAGCATTCCACTGCCACTATTGCGCTTGGGGCTACAGAGAAGAGGGTAAATAGAAAGAGTGGTTAGATATAGGAAATGTCAGAAGGGGGGGTGATAGGTAGTTGGGAGGGTGGGAAAAGTGTTTGAAAGAATGGAAGCGAGTTATTGTTAGGAGGTGTCTATTGACCTTACATTAAAACTCCTGGAGATTGTAGCCGTCGGGGAAGCAGTCATGTGGAAGGGAATTCCACAGTCGGGAAGTACGAGAAAAGAAACTGTTGGAGTAGAAGTTGCAGTTGCATTTTATCGGTTTCACTGTAAAAAGGTGGGATCTAGTTGCTAATGTAGTATCTCGTGCAATTTCTTTTCAATCGTTTCACTCCAAGCAAGGTATTCCACTGCTACTATTGCGCTTGGGGCTACATAGGGGAAGGTAAATAGAAAGAGTGGTTAGATATAGGAAATGTCAGAAGTGGGGGTCATAGGTAGTTGGGAGGATGGGAAGAGTGTTTGAAAGAATGGAAGCGAGTTATTGTGTTAGGAGGTGTCTATTGACATTACATTTAAACTCCTGGAGATTGTGGCCGTCGGGGAAGCAGTCATGTGGAAGGGAATTCCACAGTCGGGAAGTGCGAGAAAAGAAACTGTTGGAGTAGAAGTTGCGGTTGCATTTTATCGGTTTCACTGTAAAAGGGTGGGATCTATTTGCTAATCTAGTATCTCGTGCAAATTCGAACCTAGGGGGCACCAGTGATCTAAGTTCATCGTAGCAGAAGCCATGAAAGTATTTATAGAAGACACACAGGAAAGCCACGTCGCACCGGTGAGATAGAGAGTGCAGGCGGTCTGCCAAGTCAGTATCGATCACATTACAGACCCTCCGCTGTACCTTGTCGAGAAGCCCAAGGAGAATAGCAGGGGCACCCGACCAGATATGGCAACAGTATTCAATGCACGGGCGGATGGTAGATTTATAAATGTGCAGGATAGATTCAGACGGAAAAAACCTCCTGGACCTACATAGAGAACCGACTTTCATAGCAGCGGATTTAGCAATGGATTCGATATAGTCATTCCACTTGAGGTCCGCTGAAAGAAGGCGCAGTGTTTTACTTTCTGGGAGGCAAGCCTGGTCCATGCTAATGGGAGGTAGGTGCAGTTGTCTATGATGGTTAATTGATAGTAGCTTCGTTTTAAAAGCATTAAAATTTACTTGCCATTTTTTACCCCATTCCAATACGGATTGGAGGTCCTTTCCAAGCTCGGTTGCAAGGTTACCTTTGTTGCCCACACCAGATTTTTGATCGAGGCGAGAGTAAACTGTGGTGACATCGGCGTACATACCTACTTGGGATATTATGGTATCGGGGAGATCATTAATGTAGATCAGAAAGAGCGTAGGACCTAGGATAGAGCCTTGAGGGACACCTGCGTTCGTATGGTAGCTCTGGGAGGCAGGTCCGTTTAATACCACTTTCAATGTGCGGTTAGATAGAAATGACTGGATGAGTTCAAACAATTGTCCAGCTATACCATAGCTGTTTGCATAGAAGGCCAGCATTTCAAACTCTGTCGAACGCTTTAGAGATATCCAAGGCGACAGTTCGGGCTTTGCCATTCCTGTCGAGTGCCTGGTTTATATACTCGGTGTTGGTCGTTAGCATATCGGCAGTAGACCTGGTGAAGCGGAAACCATACTGCTTGTCCGAGAAGAGCCTGTGTTCTGTGAGGTGCTGAACGAACTAGGCGTTGATAATGGCCTCGAACACTTTGCCAAAGATCGGAAGAAGGCTGATAGGGCGGTAATTTGCGGGGTCCGAGGGTTCTCCAGAGTTTTTGAATATAGGAACTACAGAGGAAGATTTCCACCAGGCGGGAAAGCAGGAAGCAGAGAGGCAGTAGTTGTAGAGCTTAGAAAGGACAGAGGAGAGTTCAGGGGCACATTTCTTTAAGACTATGATTGGGATTCCGTCCCTTCCGCTCGCTTTGTGGGAGTCAAGTTTTGAGATTATCTTAGAGACAAGCGCGGGTGTAATGTGGACGTCATTCAGTTGAGCCTCAGTTCTAGGTGAGAAGTCGGGTGTAAAAATCCCAGACGAATCCAGACTCGAATTGTTCGAGAATCTCCGTGCAAAGCATTCAGCCTTGTCCGCTGAGGAAGTGAGGACCTGAAAATTATTGATTAGTGGGGGTATCGTGGACTTGCTCTTGTTAATTACTCTTTTACAGAGTCGCCAGTAGTCTTGAGCGCCAAACTTAGCGGATGCTATGCGTTGTTTCATTCTGGGAGCAAACAACGTCTTATATCATTATGAACATTAATTTAGCCTGATGAAGTCTTTTTAGACAACGTAATGCGTTGCATCGAGCATTTTTTATTTTCTTATTCAATGACCTAATTTCCAAACATACGCACCGTAATGGGGGCGCTAGAGGGTGTCGTCAGTGATGTCATCGCGAGGATCACTAGGGGGTTTCGGGTCTTTCAACATCATACCCGCCTCACTGTGCCGACCCGACCAGAGATGATCAGTTTTTGGCCCACCCTCGATAAGCGCTTTCAGACACTGGGAACTTACGTTTAACTTACGTTAAAATTATATATATATATATATATATATATATATATATATATATATATATATATAATTTTAAATCCAAAAGAATGAGAAAATAGCTAATTCCCAAAAATCTGAACCTAATAATGTTACTTTCATTAATATTAAAATTGATCAAGATGGAAGACTGAATGTAAATAGTATCTTCTATTTACAGAGCCAAATATAGAAAAATAGAACAAAAATTTCCAAATTTAATTCCGTTGGATGGACATTTCATCGAGGAAATCCTCGCTTTGTCAGCAATGGCGAAAACAAAAAGCTGTTGCTGACGAAACGAAGATTTCCTCGTTGAAATGGCAATCTAACGAAATTAAATTTCATAAGTTTTGTTATATCTATCTATCTATCTATCTATCTATCTATATATATATATATATATATATATATATATATATATATGTTTGTGTGGGTACTCTGACACGTACACAAATAATTCATCGCGTAGTAATCCTACACACAGGTATTTTTTATATGTTCGCACCCAATACAAGGTGCAAGAATCCTTTAAGAATGGGGGTTACTGTGTATGAACGTAAGAAATGGCAAGAACTGAAGTAATTTCATGTTGTAATATGGAAAAGATGACGGTTAACTCTAAACTTTGAAAAGTCAAGGTTATATTTACTGAGAAAACAACCTGCTTGGAGTTTGTTCCTGGGAAAACCTGTCCAAATTTTCATTTTTTTATAATAGAATACGTACGGAATGAAGATGATAGAAATCTAAATCTTCAAAAGATAAAATAAAAGTAAGATTTTTATGCAAAAGCAGAAAAATGTCACCTGATAATTGTAGATTTAGATTTTATATGAATTAAGATTATTTTTTTAAATGAAAAATTAATAAAACTTCCCTACCATTATAACGTAGCTTTTCCATATCTTTTCTATAAATATTTTCAAGAAACCTGTTCTCTTTGGTACCTCGATTTTACTAATTAGCATCTAGATCTTATTTTTATAGTTGAGCTTGCTATGGTACAGTAGATATCGGCTCGGAACGAGAAACCGTGGAGCCGAGTTCGAATTCCAGTTGAATCCATTGTATTCACTTACACGCAAATACCCTTGGGAAAGGTATTAATCCATCTCTTTCTTCCAGTTATGGGTTAAATAGCAGGACAGATTGGGTTCTATAGCCTTGGCTGGCAACCAGTCTACCGCAGAAAGCAATGGCTACCTATTGCGGGATAATCTTCTGCCCAGTCAGTCATGTCTCTTTCGAGATATGATCGCCTAAGCGTGTATCACGTATGGTACTTAAATGACTGACTGAATATAATAGTTAGATTCATGATTAAGGCTTCTACTGGACATAAAGTGGGGTATCAGTTTTATATTGTTATGAAGTAATAAACTGACCCCCCCCCCCCACTAATTACTAATTAATAATATAATACATCTCTTTCCCCTATAGCTATAAGTCAAATAACAGGTCAGATTGGGTTCTATAGCCTTGGTCGGCAACCAGTCTACCGCAGAAAGCAATGGCAACCTATCGCGGGATAATCTTCTGCCCAGTCAGTCATGTCTCTTTCGAGACATGATCGCCCAAGCGTGTATCATTTATGGCACTTAACTGACTGATGTCTAACCGTAAGTTCTATCCTGACCATTTCTTCTCTCGCATTTCTTGGTTGTGGAAATCTCTTCTGTTTTCTTGCCTTCTAATCAACTTCAAAATTTAAGTACAGTATTGTAATCTGTCTACACGATTTTTTAGTAGTAAAACCTCTAAGACACAAGAGGATATAGGGTGCTAAATAATTTGAAACATGAAAATCAGCTCGAAACGAGCAATCGGGGAGCCGAGTTCAAATTCCAGTTGAATTCCTTGCATTCACTTACGCGCAAATACCCTTGGGAAAAGTATTAATCCGCCCATTCCTTCCAGTTATGGGCTAAATAACAGGACAGATTGGGTTCTATAGCCTTGGCTGGCAACCAATCTACCGCAGAAAGTAATGGCAACCTACTGCGGGATAATCTTTTGCCCAGTCAGTCATGTCTCTTTCCAGACATGATCGCCCAAGCGTGTTTCACGTATAACACTTAACTGACTGAATCAGTAGATAGTGAATAATACTGTATTTCAAAGTTGAATTTTGTTCTTTTATTGTATTCTTTCCTTAATAAATATTGTTTTGGTCTCATACTCTTTCACACTCAGTAACCTCCTTGCGCCTTAGTGGCTTTATCGCCTTGCTTAGAGGAACATGATTTTAAAAATACATAATCATAAATTATAATTTTAATTTTTGATCTTCAAAAATTTGAATGCAATATAAATAGTTTCCTTCTGCCTTAATTCTTGTTCTTTTATTGTTTTCTCTTCTTAATTATATTTTTTATAATATCTTTTCGCACTCAGTAACCCCCTTAAGTTTTAGTAGCTTTATTGCCTTGCTTGAAATGATTAAAAGAAAGGAATGCAATTTTAGCATTTCTTTAATCGCTATTGTTTGAAATTAAAAAAAAAAATATTTTAAGACTCCAGGAAATAGATGAGTTTTAAAACTCTTTTGAAATTAGTGGAATTTCGTGTTCCCAATTGATAGTCAAAATCACCAAAAATATATCGTTTGCCTTGATTTTTAGGCTGTTGATACGATGTTTTAATTCTTTCTTAAATTTTGAAAATATACCCCTTGTCTTCGAGTTTGGATATTACATTGGTTAAAGTCTTCAGCAAAATCTCAAACTTCCACTAGCATCTCACACTAAACCTCGCCTGTTACATGTCAGTAGAAAGTTCCCAAATAAAGTAGATCTTTCGTATCTCCACATTTATCAGTTACTCTCCACTCATGATCGAGTTATTCATGACAGTAAAAATGTGGATTCTTGAAGAAGTAAAAATGCAGAAATATATTACATACATTTTACGGAAATTAATAAAGATTAAAGAAATGGTCTTTAAACAACCGACAATTTGAAATGATTTGTTTGATCGATACTCGTATTTATGTAGATATTCTGTTTATAATCAAACAGTATTATATATTTATTTTTACCGGCCTGATTATTTACGATAATCATCATGTTACGGAAATTCCCGAAGATTAACGAAATGGTCTTTAAACAACCGACAATTTGAAATGATTTGCTTGAACATTATTTTTAATCGATACTCGTATTTAAGTAGATATTTAGTTTATAATCAAACAGTATTATATATTTATTTCTACCGGCCTGATTATTTACGATGCATTTTTGTGACGAAAATTCCTGCTGAATGAGACACATTTTCGTAACAAAAATTTTTGTAAATAATCAGGCCGGTAGAAATAAATATATAATACTGTTTGATTAAAAACAATATCTACTTAAATGCCAGTATCGATCAAAAATAATATTCGAACAAATCATTTCATTACATACATTGTAAAAATAAATAGACGTTATTCCATAGACTTTGAAATAACTTTTATTGAAATCAATGAAAATTTCCTATTGAACGATGTAGATGCGCGTTTGTGGTGCAATGGATATCGTCTGAGAACGTGTAATCGGAGGGCCGAATACGAATTTCAGTTGAATTCGTTGCCTTAACTTATGCGCAAATACCATTAGGAAAGGTATTTATCCGTTTTTCTCCCTTTAGCTATGGGTTAAATAGCAGAACAGATTCGGTTCTATAGCTTTGGTTAGCAACCAGTCTACCGCAGAAAGTAATGGCAGCCTACTTTGAGATAATTTTCTGTCCGGTGAGTCATATCACGAAAAAGATATGATCACCAAACCTTGTATCACGTATGACGCTTGACTGGTTGATTATAACCGTATTTATGAATGTACATCGAAATCGCCTTTATTAGTTTTTTATATTACTGAATTGTTACGAAGTATCAGTCCACCTATTTAGTAGTGAATACTGGAAAATATCTTCACAGATGAAGAAGTGACGTTAAAACACCAGATATATAGCTGAAAGTACCATGAGATGAACATGTCAATAACAACATAGTTTTAGAAAAAATAAGCAAAAAAGAAATTTATAGTTAGAATCAGAAACAGATAGTAGAAATATCTAGGGAAAATAATGAGAAAGGAAGGCTTGGAAAATCTGATACTCCCAGGATAGATTGAAAACAAAAAAAGAAAGAAAAACAACGCATAACCTAAACGAGCATGAATAAATAGATGCCAGAAAAGGTTTTAGCAGTTCTAGCAGAAACAAAAAAAAAAAAAAAAAAATTAAGAGCTACAAAGCTCAGGTAATTGTGGAGAGCCATAATCATCAACGTCCTGAAGATCATGACACATAAAAGAAAGAAGATATTCCTCTTGGAAACGTCGGTATTTTTGACAACAGAGAATGTGTTAGTAAAATCATTTTCATCTGTGCTTTCACCGTTAATAAAAGATGGACGCATTTCATTTACACAAACGAGGTGTTTTAAGGGTGGCATATGCATAAATTCTTGACGATTAACAATCAGAACAATAATGGGTAGAGGTAAAGATTATGGGCAGTAGTAAAGTTAAACAAGATGAAACATTGTCTCCTTATACTGGGTTAAAATGAAGTCAGTACTAATATACAACTATAATCACAAACACACATACATGAAATAACCAACTTACAGGTACACACGCAAACATACTCAATACAACTATGACAGCAGTATCAGCGAAAGAGGACCATTAATTTAATTGCACAGTCCACCAGCGGACGGACGTGAAACCAAGCTCTCCTATAATTCTAAAGATGAGATTCTGATTTCGAAATAATAATGAATAATAAATAGGTAATACCTAACACCTCTTTACCTTCTTTTATTATACTAAGCGCATTGTGATAGTCTTCAAATACCTATCCATACAACGATAGTTAGTGTTTAATTCCCCCCACTCACCACAAAAACAAAACAAAACAAAACAAAAGGAAAACAAACTTTGCTGCATGAAGCCCAAACTCTGACTACTACATCCACAGGATTGAAATACTTTCTTTTCCTACCTATTCCTTTGCTGAAACGGGTGTTCCACCCAGAAAGCTTCTTTCCAAGAAGCGTTACTTTATAAAACTCACGCGTGGATGTCTTCCAGACCAATAAAATTTTAATCTCTTCAAGTCTAGTACAAATTGTTATCTATCTCACATAGCCTGATCATCTGAACTTTCCTACTTCTTGCAGTAGCGTTAATTTTGCACAACTCATTCATTAATACTCTACCTTGAATGTATTTATGGCTTTATATTAGATGAGCATCATTAAAACAATAGTTTACCTTCATCATTATATTAATAAAGACATAACAAAATAATTATTTTCAATGTGTTCCTATAGTAAAGCAATATCTATTTAAATTCTACAGTAAACCGATTTACTAAACGTTGTTTTAATAAAACATGTTTCTACAGTAAATCAATTTATCACACATTTCCATCGTCAAACAATTTCCATTGCGAATCGTTAGTAAAACAATTTGCAATGCGTTGATATAATAAATAGATTAATTGGCCTTATACACCATAGTAAAATCAACGGGCAACTCAGAATCTTGCAATAGTTAGCAAGCTTGTCTCGTAAAGAAATTATTACAACTGAGTAGTGAGTTCAATCCTGACTGGTTGCCCCATACATTCGACCTTGTGCCACATCTAAGCGGCAATTAGAAAAACAGCTATAGTAAAATCAATTTTAGTACAATAATTTAGCGTAGAAACTTCCGATTCATTTTAGTACTTAGTCATAGTATATGTAATGATTAGACTGATATATATATATATATATATATATATATATATATATATATATATATATATATATATGGTACTGTCTTGACCACTCGACCATGGATAGCCTCTTGATCAGACGAGGTTTTTATAACATATATATATATATATATATATATAGCACTGTGTAAAAGTATTAAGACAAGAACTACTTTATCTTTTATGAGGCATATTGAGAGAAAATAAACCATTAAAGTTATTTAACAAGGAAAAATACTTGTTACAAAATAAATTTAATATTTAGTATAATTGCCTTTTGGTTTTATCACAGCCTTCATTCTGTCAGGCATTGATATCACAAGCTTTTTCAATAAATCTAATGATATCTCCTGCTAAGCAGCTTGTATTTGTTCCCAAAGTGTGTTTTGCAAAGTAACATTAGATTAACAATTTTTATATCAAAAATATCCCATAGATGTTCAATAAGATTGAGATCAGGGCTTTGTGGGGGCCAACTCAAATTTCGAAGACTTCCTTCCTCTTCCTTTTTAGTTAAATAATTCCTTACAAACGTTTGGCTTTTCACCCTGTATTTGAATTTTCCTGTCCTAATACTTTTTCACACTACCGGTAGTGTGCAAAAGTGTAAGGACAGGGGAGATTTTAAACTTTATTTTGATGCCTCATAAAAAATAAAATAGTTCTTGACCTAATACCTTTGCACAGTACTGTATATATATATATATATATATATATATATATATATATATGTGTGTGTGTGTGTGTGTGTGTGTGTGTGCGTGTGTGTGCGTGTGTGTGTAGAGATGTTCGTCCCTTAACTGAACTGAGTCATGCCGACTGTGCTCAGTTAAGTGACAAACTTCTCCACATCAATCTTATTAACGCTCTATCTCTACCTCGATATCGAGCACTTTACGACAAAACCTGCTTGCCAAATTATCTTGCTTAGCAAACCACTGAAATAACAACAATCTTTTCACTAAACCATATCCCAACTCCATACAATTTTTTCTTTTTATTTTCTAAAATAAGAAAATTTTCTAACCATTTTGTCCGTGACCAGTTTGAATTGGCGTTAAAATTCATTTTTTCCTTGTTAAAAAATGATAAATGATTTCCATGTATTTTTCTCTCCTCCTTTCTTTCCCTATCTTTTTCATATTTCTCTATCTTTAATATGATTTTCTTAAGTGATCGTTTGCCCTCACCCTCACTTGGATGTTTATCTTGTCAGAAGATTCTTCTAGTAAGAGATTTTTTTCTTTTGATATGTATCTTGCATTTATACCCCGTGTCGAATGACACACTAGCCAGTTTTAGCCATATTTAGGGTAGTTTGAGTTAAATTGTAACATTTTGCTCTTGTTTTTGTTTTTTGTTTTTTTAGTGAATTTTGTCTGAATAAATAGATCATCTTCACTTTACTGGTAATCTGAAATGCTGAACTGTTTTTTTTTTTTTAGTTTTTTTTTAGTAACCCTGCCACTGGTCTCTACTCAACAAATAAGGGATTTCCTGACCTTTGCGTTAAAACTTGTATTCTTAAACTTTTTAAATATATATATATTTTTGTTTTTATTTTATTTATTTATTTTTCAACTGGAGGAAATAAACATACCTATTACCAGGTTCATGCTCTTCCCCTTCTTTTGAACAGGAGTAAAGACTCATCCTTTGTTTCCTGTTTAGGAATAGGATTTTTACATCCACATCAAATTCTCTTCCAACTCTACACTTGACTCATCTAAAGTAACCACACCTGAAAACATGTATATATAACCCCGTCTATGATTTCTAACATTATATCTAAGCTTGACTTCCGTAAAGCAAGCAGATGTGATGGAATTCCAATCATCGACCTAAAGAAATGTAACCCCTGAACTCTCTTCTCTCCTCTCTAAACTCTATAACTATTACTCATCATTCAGTCAGTTAAGTACCATACGTGATACACGCTTGGGGCGATTATGTCTCGAAAGAGACATGACTGACTGGGTAGAAGATTATTCCGCATTAAGTTTCCATTGCTTTCTGCGGTAGACTGGTTGCCACCCAGGGCTATAGAACCCGGTTTGTCCTGTTATTTAACCCATAACTGGAGGGAAGAGACGGATTAATACCTTTCCCAAGGGTTTTTGTGCGTAAGTGAATGCAAGGAATTCAACTGGAATTCGAACTCGGCTCCTCAATTTCTCGTTCCGACTTGATATCCACTGCACCGCAACGCACATCTAGCATTCCACATCCAACAACTTATTCTCTGACAAGCATTATGGTTTCCGTTTCGCCAGGTCTACCGCTGATGTGCTGACAGCCATCACCGAATACATAGATCAGGCCATTGATAAGATCAGCGAAGCTCGAACTGTTTTCCTGGATATCTTGAAAGCAGTTGAAATTGTCTAGCAAGCTAACCTTCTGCACAGGCTATAGGGCTACCGTATAACTGGACGATTTAATTCGGTTTAATTCATTCGTTCCTGTAAAATCATAAAATGATGGACGTTCTGAATGAACATGCTTCCAAGTTCATTAATGTGAACGCGGGTGTTCCTCAATAGGTCCTACGCCTTTTCTGATATTCATCAATGATCCTCCTGATGTAATAAACTACCAATCATGCATATATGCAGATGACATCACCATCTACTTCCGTCTCAATATGAAATCTACCAGTGTTGAAAAAGGAAACCTCACTTCGGTTCTTGAAAAGGACCTACAGTGTGTGATAACTTGGGGGTAAGAAATGACTTGTAAATTTCAATGCTTCCAAAAGGAAGCTGCTCTCCTTTAACCACCACAGAGTAGCTTTCCATAAGTATGGATCACGATAGTCTCTCTAAAAGCAATACACTGCCCCTCATCATCCTCATTCTTTCAACCGATCTCAAGGAGAATAGCTACATCAAATAAATAGCTACATCTACTGATAAGAAGTTTTGGTTGCTGACCCGAGCCAGGAAGTTTTTCTTCTCAGAATCTATTTTGAACATTTATAAAGCTACCATTCTTTTGCACATTTAATATTGTTGCCATATCTAGTCGGGTGCTCCGGGTATTCATCTGGAGGTTCTCGTCAAAATCCAAATGAGGATCTACAATGTAATTGGCCCCGATCTGCATGTAGCCTTCAATTATTTTTTCACTAACAGGATATAGCTTCCCTCAGTCTTTTCTACAAGTATTTTCACGGCTTCTGCTATGACAAGCTTTATTCCCTGCTGTCCCGCTTTTACGAATTTACTCGTACAACTTGTTTGTCAACTAGGTCTCTCCTCTTTATCATCAAAATAGTAAAATGTAGCAGTCATTTCTTTTCTATCAATTTTTTTTCTCGCGGTTCCTGTCTGTGGAACTCCCTTTCGCATGCTTGTTTCTCTGATAGCTATAATCTCCAAAGGTTTAAGTGTAACGTCAACTGCCATCTCCTATCGTCTTGACTTCTATTTATTTCTTCAACATCCTCTGTACCATTTTTATTTCTATTCTCACTTACCATTCCTCTCACTGTAACATCCTGCGCACCAGTGGCAGTACTACCTTACTTGGGGTGAAAGGATTATAAAAGAAACAATCTATCTATCTATCTATCTATCTATCTATCTATCTATCTATCTATCTATCTATCTATCTATCTATCTATCTCAGTCTGTTCATTATCTATCTATCTCCCAGTCTGTTCATTATCTATCTATCTATCTATCTATCTATCTATCTATCTATCTATCTATCTATCTCTCTCTCTCTCTCTCTATATATATATATATATATATATATATATATATATCAATTATTTAAAGTAATTTAATTAAATTTAAATAATTTATATGTCAGTTTTTTCCACCAAATAAAATTTTTTCTAAAAATCTTTTTTCTAATAATCTCATATCCATTTAAAAACGCCAGTTTTGTTAACACGTCCTTAGCGTCTCTACGTGTATGAATTTTTTCTTTTCCTTATTTTTCTTCCTTTTCTTTTTCCCTTTTCTTTCCTTTTCTTTCCATTTTGTTTTAGCCCTCTTCCCATTCAAACACCACTTCCTTTACTTCCCTTTTCCCCTTTTTAGAGCTAGACAAAGCCAAATTTATAAATTTTTCACTCACAACTCAATCAAAAAGTAATGTTGTCCAAAATCTAAAATGTAGACATTGTTTGCTACCTACTTATTAATATATATATATATATATCTTTTCTAAACATATTCTATTAAATATAAGAGACAATGAATGTCTATTATGTTTAATCATGAGCCGTTCTAAACGTCGTATTTTTGCTTTAATTTCAGTTGAAAATAAAGACAAAAATTCTCCAACATTTGGATAATTATTTATTGGTTTTCTTCTAAGCTTTCGGCTCACATGAGCCATCTTCAGAGAGGTAGTTTAAACTGAAATATTATAAAATCCACCATCACCGACGATTTTATTTTGTTTTGACATAAAACTCCGTTTGGCAACGGCAATAGTTACCAAAAATAATAAACGCAGTTCTTAAGTTTGTTTTAAACTTTTAAAAAAGTTTAAAACAATTGACCTCATAGTCTATAATAACCCAACAAGCACTAAACTAAATTCTTTACAAAAAACCAATGTAGTGTACCAATTTACATGCCCATTCAGAGATTGCATCTCTGATACTAATCAAAAACCTAGTACATATATTGGTTTTACTACAACCACGCTCTCCCGTAGACTTACATGTCATCTTTCTGATCAGAGTACTATTAAACAACATTTCTCTGAAAAACATAAACATGTAGGTAATATCAGACAGATTTTGGTCAACAATACGGTGATCCTTACTCATACACACAGTAAGAGGAACCTGCAGATATTGGAGGCCATGTACATCAAATCAAAACAACCAACACTCAATAAAATCAACTTTAAAACAGGAAATAACATATTACATTGCATTTGACTAGATGGTTTTGTCATTTCGCGCTATCCCGCGGTGTGACGTCATAAAACCGCATCGCAAACTTAAGAACTGGGTTTATTATTTTTGGTAACTATTGCCGTTGCCAAGCGGAGTTTTATGTCAACACAGGATAAAATCGTCGGTGATGGTGGATTTTATAATATTTCAGTTTAAACTACCTCTCTGAAGATGGCTCATGTGAGCCGAAAGCTTAGAAGAAAACCAATAAATAATTATCCAAATGTTGGAGAATTTTTGTCTTTATTTTCAACTGAAATTAAAGCAAAAATACGACGTTTAGAACGGCTCATGATTAAACATAATAGACATTCATTGTCTCTTATATTTAATAGAATATGTTTAGAAAATTACTTGCTGCCTCGATATACTATATATATATATATATATATATACTTTAATCCAAGCGGAAAAAGTAGGAAGGTAAATTCCAAAACCCGATCCTAATTAATATTAAATATTAAATTTTAATATTAAAAAATGATACAAGAGGAGAGCTCCATGTAATAATAATTACAGAGAAAATATAAATTAAATTAAATTTCTTCAAAGATGTTGAATGCACATTTCGACATGAAATCCTCGAAGGGGATAACACATCACCTCAGCAACAAATGCTATCCCGAAACTGGAGATAATTTGAAGTGAATTATGTCTATTTTCTCTATTCAACTCATGGATAGATTTGTAAAAAAATAAAAAATATAAAAAATAAAAAAAACGGGGAAAATTGGTATAGTCTGGGTTCACAAAAAGGGGAAGAAGACAGTAAAGTAAACTGAACAGACGGCCTGTTGAATTGATATTAGGTTAAACAAAACGGAAAGGAGGTGGGAGGTAAAAGAGAAAAAAGAAGGGAGGGGAAAAAGAAGAGAAAGAAAGAAAATTTTTTTTTTCTTATTACAGACGCTAGATACATTCAAATAAAAATAACTTCCTAAAACCGTTGAAGTATTAGAAAAAAGACCTTTTATTTAAAAAGGTATATTTAGAGGAAAAATTAATATTATTTTTAAAGGGAATAACAAGATATGAGAATTAAAATTTCAGTTTTAAAATAGGTCATATAATTTAATCTAATTAAAGATACCGCTCGGTACAGATGAGTTAAATAATTCCCATACACAAATTATATATATATATATATATATATATATATATATACATATACACATGTATACACACACATATATATACATATACACATACACACATATACATATAAAAAATATACAGATATATATACACATACATGTACATGTATACATATCCACACACACACTCACACGTACACACACACATATATATACACATATATATATGTATACACACACAATAAATACATACATAGACATACACACACATACATATACACCTATATATACTTATGTACACATATACACACATACACATACATACCCGTACATACCCATACATTTATGCAAACACACATATATATATGTGCACACACACACATCCACTCACACACACCCCCACACACATACACACCTACACATACATGCACACATACATACATATTAACATACGCACACACATACATATACATATATATATATAAAGCAATAAATTCATAAATATTATGAAAGGAAAGAGAAATATAGGTAGAGCGGTTAAATTGCTAAATTACATACACACACATACACATATATACATATATACATATATACACACACACACATATATATATATATACATACATATACATACATATATATATACATACATACACATACACATACATATAAAAAACTGAAAATTAGAGATTAAAACTTAACATCTAAAATCCGCCCTATGACGGCACTTACTGATGAATTCTTTTCTAAAATTCAGGAGTAAGTCCTGGTAAGGGTACTTTAAAATCAGAATCTTCTCCAATAGACATAGACGGCACGTATCACGAAAATTTTTTGGAATACAGGCTGAGCCTATTAGTTTCCAGCTAATTACAGTGTCCAGCCCTTCCTCCTTCATTTTCCAGAATGTCCGTGATAGTGCCGTCTGGAATCTTTGGTTTGGGTTCGAAAACGAGTACCTGTGGTTATAAAGTCTCTGTTTGAAAGGGCCCGCGGACATACCAATATAAGTCCGGTAATTGTCTTTGTTGTTAGATGGAGAAATACGGGCTTCATAAATTACTTGGGTGGATTTAAATTTGCCCTCCACCGGGCAGGTATCCACAGAGTTACAATTGCATTTATCTACAATTCCGGATTTGGAGTCGGTATTATTTAAGTTCATTAAAATATGTCTATTATGGGAATTAATAATATCGTCTATATTTGAGGTGCAAGAGTAACTGATTTTTAGAGTGTATTTATTAAAAAAATTTATTAAGGGATTATTATTATTAAAATGTTTATCGACTAATTTGAGAAAATACTTACCAATATTGATATTAGTTAGTTTACAATAAGGAGGGTTAAACCAAATTATCTTCCTTTTTCTACATTTTCTTGTGTTTTTAGTTTTAGCTGATTCTGGGTCTATAGCAGGCTTAATATACGTTAACTTGTTACTGAAACCGCTTTTCTGAAGGGCCTTATCATAAATTTCTTTACTTGCGTTGAAAGTTTTTATATTAGATGATAATTGGTTAACTCTATTATTTACTATATTAGGTATTTGTCTTATAATATTTTTGGGGTGGTTGGATAAAATATTAATATAGGTGGGAGAACTATTTTCTTTGAGAAAGGGTTGGTAGTATCCATCATTTAAGTTAAGGGTGATATCTAGATAGATTTTAAGATCGGAAGTAACCTCAACCTTAAAACCTAGAAAACCTAGGGCTCTGATAATTTTCTTATGTATTCTATTTGTATAAGGCCCACTAGAATTGGGGATACATATCAGTCCATCATCCTGATATAGGCCTATTAGTTTAGGATCTATAAATCTACTTAAAATATCTAAAATATATATACCTATTAGATCTGCTACCTGGGCTGAATCATACGCTCCCATAGGGACATCAAAACTATCTTTAGGCCCTTTCGTCCAAGTGGAATTATCAAAGGTGAGAATGGATTTTCTAGCCCCTAGTATAACCTTATAGTCCCTATCCGAAATATTAACGTAATTTCTAGCAAAGTTCTTTAGATATAGAGGAATAGAAGTCCACAATATCAAATTTAAAGAAAGTGTATTTAGATGTGTTATTGATATTATCAAACCATTTTATGGTATCCAAAGAACTTTTCCAAAGATTCGGTTGTAAATTTGATTGTAACTTCTCTATCAGGTTTTTCAGAATTTCCCTAGAAATTATGCCTAATTTACTTTTAGTAGGATTAACCAGTCTAGTTTGTAATTTATTTTGGAAGTTTGGTTTGTGGTCCTTAAATAAAACGTAAGCTTCTTTGGTAGAAACTTTACCAATTCTAAATTTAGCTGTATCTGAGTTAATTTCCGATAAAATTTGGTTTCTTCTGTCTACTTTGTAATGACTAGTTATATTATTTTTAAGAATATTTAGATAATTGGAAGTATCACATTTATAAATGTTATTGGATTTGTCAGATTTTATCCACAGGTCCTTAGAGTTTTTTAAGGTACAAATGTCCGACTTTAATAAATCCTGGAATTCATTTGAAGCCCCTGAAAATTTGATTTTGGGGATCAAGTTGAAAAGGTCCTCAAAAGAGTTAAAAAATTTGCAAACTGGTGGTGTTCTTAGAGTTTTTAGGTTAAAGTACTCGGTAGAATCAGGGGAAGAATCCGTGGAGCGAAGAAAGAAGTAGGCTTTCCATCGAAGTCCCCTTACGAAATTTTTTTCTTTCTTTTTCTTTTTCCCCTCCCTTCTTTTTCTCTTTTACCTCCCACCTCCTTTCCGTTTTGTTTAACCTAATATCAATTCAACACGCCGTCTGTTCAGTTTACTTTACTGTTCTCTTCCCCTTTTTGTGAACCCAGACTATACCAATTTTCCCCGTTTTTTTTATTTTTTATATTTTTTATTTTTTTACAATTCTATCTATGTGTTGAATAGAGAAAATAGATATGATTTACTTCAAATTATCTCCAGTTTTGGGATAGCATTTGTTGCTGATGTGATGTGTTATCCCCTTCGGGGATTTCATGTAGAAATGTGCATTCAACATCTTTGAAAGAATTTAATTTAATTTATATATATATTCAGGCCAGCAGACGAAAATAAATAAATTTACTTTAAAATAAATTAACGATGCATTTACTCAAATATGTCTAAATAACGTTTAAATTGATATATATATATATATATATATATATATATATATGAAGAAATGTTGGACTTTAATAATAGTAACGACTCGCCGATATTAAAGCATCGTTCATTTAGAAATGAATTTGAACACACTCGGCTACTGGCGTGTGTTTACATCGTGTATATCACGCTAAAATCTACCTACCTGCACTGTATACATTTATTTTTTTAACAAAATATGGAAAAAATATGGAAAAGACAAATTTTGGAATCTCTCAGAAAAATTACCTAATATTAACAAAAGGGAATATTTCGTAAGATTATTATGCAAAGTAGAAGATTTTATTCGAAGATTGAGATGGAAAACTCATTTCTTTTTGCACAAGAAAAATTTACCTAAGGAACAGAAAGTATATGGTTTGAAAAGCAACAACAACAAAAAAAAAGAAGAAGAAAAAAGACAGCCCCATATATTAAAGTGTTGTGTGGATTTGAAAATGATTTGCTTGATATAATAAATAATATAACTTTTCATAAAAGAAAAAATTATTTGCAACAGCACCTTGAAAAAGTAGTGAAAGAAATTAAAACATCTGATAAAATATTTATGAAATCAGATAAAACAGCAAATTTCTATAAAGAAACACTAAAAGAATACAATATTCTTATTATGAAAAATTTAACAAATAACTCCAAAAATCAATAATAATATGGATAACTTAATAGATAATATCAATACTTCTAGTAAAATAATGATCAATGAACTAAAAATAATCGACAGAGTAGCAAAACTAAGCACAAAGAAGTGCTATGTCACCATAAAAATCCTAAGCAAAACTTTAATACAAATCCTACCCCTAGGATCATAAGTCCCACAACACCTGAGATTGGAAAAATTAGTAAAAATATACATGAAAGAGTCAGTAAAGTGCCATACGTGATTCATGCTTTTGGTGATCATGTCTCGAAAGAGACATGACTGACTGGGCAGAAGATTATCCCGCAATAGGTTGCCATTGCTTTCTGCAGTCGACTGGTTGCCAGCCAAGACTAAAGAACCCATTCAGCCCTCTTATTTGACTCATGGCTAGAAGGGGAAGAGATGTATTATATTGTTAAGTATTAAGTAGTGGCGGATCAGTTTATTACTTCATAACAATATAAAAATTATCCCCCACTTTATGCCCAGTAGAAGCCTTAATCATGTTTCCAACTATTATATTCAGTCAGTCAGTTAAGTGCCATACGTGATACACGCTTTGGGCGAACATATCTCGAAAGGGACATGACTGACTGGGTAGAAAATTATCCCACAGTAGGTTGCCATTGCGTTCTGCGGTAGACTGGTTACCAGCCAAGGCTAGAGAATCCAATCCGTCCTATTATTTAACCCATAACTGAAGGGAAGAAACGTATTAATACCTTTCCCAAGGATAATTGTGCGTAAGTGAATGCAAGGAATTCAACTGGAATTCGAACTTGGATTAAAACTATGGATCGATACCACCAATGTAACAAATTGGTTTTGTAATTAAAAAAAAGTGTTCTTTAAGCCGGTTCTATATTAAGAAATATTACCCATCGATATCAAGTTTAACTATTAGTTACCGCATTAGAATTTGTCACTGTCAATTCCGATTTATCAGAGGAGGACAGAAACATAATAATGAATGCAAAAAATCTGTTCTTATTCATAAAAAATAACCGTGGACAAAATTAAGTCCAAAGAAAATAATTTTGTTATAGAAATTGGATCTTTACATTCTGTCGAATCTTCAAATCTGGTTGACTAATTTTTGCTATAGAATCATACTATCCATAAGGTTATAAATACAGAAGATATTGAATTATACAGGGATTGTGACTTTATGATAGTGATAAATTCCACAAATTTTAAAATAGATGGAATTAGAAAGATAATATTTAGAAAATTTAAAACCTGAATTTAAAAGGTGTGACTTCAGATTTGGAAAAGAATATATACCAACGATAAAAAAAACAATTAGAAAATACTTTATATATCCACCCAAAATCTAATCATCTTTCATCCATTATGAAACATATACACTCATGCATAAAATATAAAATTAGTAAAAATTTCGCAAATGAGGAAGTGTTTAATACCATAGTAATTTTTATGATACTGCTTTGAAAGATAGACAATAAATAAGTCCAGATATTAAATATATAAAAGAAAAGATTTAACTACGAAGAAAAATAGAAATATTATTTTGTACGCACCCCCTTTTAATCAAATGGTTGGTAGTAAATTACAGAAAATGTACTCGCTTTAATTAAGAAACATTTTCCGAATAATAATATATTAAGTAAGATTTTCAAGAAAATACATTAAAATTAAGTTATAGTTGTACGAATAATCTGGGAAAGATTTTAAAAAATCATAATAATAATAATATTTTAAATAAAAATTTAAACCAAATTAAAAAGAAGAATTATCTAATAACTGAAATAAATAATTTTGACAATAATAAATGTAATTGTAGAAATCCTATAGAGTGTCCTTTGGAAAACAAGTGCCTTACAGAATCCATTATTTATCAATGTACTATTTCTTCTATGGAAAACCCTAGTAATATAAAGAATTTATGTGAATAGTACTAAGAACTCTGAAAAAATGATTTTATCAACACATGTCTTCATTTAGTAATATTAAGTACAGATATAAAACATCCCTATCGAAATATTATTGGTAGAAAAAAAAGTAAATGAAACTCCCACATTAAAATAGAAAATTTAAATATATATTTAATGCATAAGTTTTAAACGACCCATGCCCCTTTTATTTATATGAAAAACTATGCATTATTAAATTTCTTAAGGATAAAAATCTATTAAATCAGCATAATGAAATAAATGGCATATATAAACATTGCAAAATTTCTAAAAAGATTCTTCATAATTAATAAAATGTCCATTAATTTACATATATCAAATAATTTGTTTTTATATTATAATATAATAATAGTTAAATAGATATTAGATAATTAAATAGATATTAAATTTTATAATAATTAAATAAATATTAAAATTTTGTATTATGATATTAAACATTGTAGTATTATTATATGATAATAAAAATAATATAATGAATTTTAAGATAATAAAATGGATATTATTTTGTTTTTAAATTATTAAATAAATAATTAAATAAATGTTAATAGTTTTAGAAATTATGAATTCATGAAAAATTAAAATAAAATGCATTCTGAATCGAAATAAAAACTGTATATTTACACTCAAATGTTCTTTTAAGTCGGATCAAAAAAATAAAATATTTCCCTTCTTTTTGTTTTTGAAAATGCTGAGATACAGAGAAAATAAGACAATAATCTTGTAACAATAATGTATACATGAACAGAAATGCAATCTAGACAGGGCTTTTGATTGACTGACACTTTTCCCGTTTAGATTAAAGAAAGAAATTAAGTATTCCACAGAAATATAACCTATATTTTCAAATCTAAAAGGGAATCTCCGTTCTGATTATTTAAAATGAACACACTAGATCCCACCCTTTTACAGTGAAACCGATAAAATGCAACCGCAACTTCTACTCCAACAGTTTCTTTTCTCACACTTCCCGACTGTGGAATTCCCTTCCACATGATTGCTTCCCCGACGGCTACAATCTCCAGGAGTTTAAATGTAAGGTCAAATGTGTGTGTGTGTGTGTGTGTGTGTGTGTGTGTGTGTGTGTGTGTGTGTGTGTGTGTGTATAAGAAAAAGCAAGGCAGACACGTTATTTCCTGGTAATTCGGAAATATAGGCCTATTTTAGGCGAACCATCATCAGCTCCCCTCTTTAATGTACAAAGGACTTTACACGAATCCTTTGTACAATAAAGACAGAAACTGATGATGGTTCGCCTGAAATAAGCCATATGTCTGATTTACCAGGAAATAACGTGTCTGCCTTAATTTTTATATTTGCTCTATATGTATTTATATACATTTATATTTAGAGCTCTCTTAGAGAGTTATTCTACCACTGTATGTACAGGATACTCCTTTGGATTCTTCTATATCTACATGCTGATATATATATATATATATATATATATATATATATATATATATATATATTCACTTACTTTCTTCTGTCTTCCACGCATAGCGTTTTTTAGAAAATGTATTGAAAAAAGCTCTTTTAAAAGAATTTAATATAGGACTCTCTTATGTAAAAAAAGGAATATGTGTGTGTGTGTGTGTGTGTGTGTCTGTGTCTGTGTGTGTGTGTGTCTGTATTCCTATTCCTACTGTTTTAATTTTATCTTATTTGCAAAATAAGCCAACCCACTATCAATTACTTAAGTTTCCGAAATGTCTCTTTCTCTTCTAGAAGTTCTTTCTGCTCTATTTTTCTGCGATGTTCAATCGATCGGCCATATTTGTCTTGGACACCGACGAACGAATGTCTTCCGACTATCTCTACGTTTACTAAGATTCTCGACGCCTTAGCGCTTTCTATGGTGAACTCAAGGAGACTCAGTCCCTCCAGGCTGTGAGTAACCCTACCGTCACCACCTCTCCCTTTACTTTTCTGTCCCCTCCGCTACCTCCACCTCCACCAACAAAACAGTCAAAGCCATGGTTGCCATTGTGGTGACCGCCAATGTCTCCCTAGTTAACATCGGCCTCTTTGCATCAATTGCGGCAAAGACCCCTGGTGAATACGATTGGCCTTACTTAAACCTTTTCTCTCCGTACAAAATCTTCAGAATTAATCAAATATTTCTCAACCTGTGTTTTCGCCCTCACTACCACTCTCTCTTCTGGATGTGTTTGCGTTTGTGGTGACAATGCTTTGTATGCCAAGCATTTATGCGTGAGCGTATATTGATGTTTAAACACTTGCCAGTGTGCAAATCTGTACACGTTTGAAACCATGTGTGTGGTCGATGGAGACGTGTGTGCTTTGTGTACTTGAGTGAAACAGTGTTTGCCAGCATTTATATTTGCATAGTAAAAGAGTAAAAGTGTAAGTAAATAGTTTGGTGTATGTGGCTTGTGGCATTATAGTGACAGTATGTATATGTGCTGGGAATCATGTGTTTGTATTTATTTATGTGTCTGTTTGTTAATAATTTTCCTGTGTGCTTTTATATGGATGTGAATGCATTTTCGGAAATATCTATTTGTATCGTTGATAGTGTGAGTATATTTATGATAATGAGCGTTAGTGTGTATGAAAGATTTTATTATGTTGTATAAGTTTGCATGTTGGAGTTTCAGCATAAGTGTGTGTAGGTGTTAGTTTACAACTTCTGGTGTTAGAGTGTGCGAATAAGTTTATATGATTGTGTGAGTGTCAATATCTATGAAGTTAATGAGTGTACGTTTTTATATGTATGTTTTATATGTATGTTTTATATGTATGTTTTATATGTATGTTAGTAATCATGTTGGATGACAGATGTAGCAGATATACTTACACACTTAAATATGTGTTAATATAGAAGTTTACATGCATTTGTTTAATACTTGGGTTCGAATGTATATATTATTAATAGTTAGCATCCTACCCATCAAAATTTATTTATTTATAGTTAGGAACTTCTACTAAGAATAAGAACAGTATGTCAGACAGTTGAGTGGCATACGTAATACACGCTTTGGGCGATCATGTCTCGAAAGAAACATGACTGATTGGGCAGAAGGTTATCCCGCAGTATATTGCCACTAATTCTGCAGTATACTGGTTGCCAGCCAAGGCTATAGAAACCAGTCTGTCCTATTATTTAACCAATAACTGGAGGAAAGAGAAGGATTAATACCTTACTAAGGGTATTTGCGCGTAAGTGAATGCAAGGTTTTCAATTGGAATTCGAACTCGTCTCCCCGATTTGTTATGTGTACACTTCGAAACCATCAGCCATGGATCAGAATACCTGTACTATCAAATTTAGTATTTGCACCTTAATTTTGTCATACTGTTCTGGCAGCAGAACGCAGGCACGGTAGTGATACCACTTTTAGGTCGAAGATTAAAATCAAAGCTTACTGATTGCATTTGGGATGGCAGAAATTATAGACAAAGAAAATATTAGTTTATTATATAGATAGATTTATTAGTAAACTAGCAGTATAGCCCGGCGTTGCTCGGGTGTAATGAAATTTTTAATACTAATCCATGGTCCTGCAACTCAGACTCAGCCTAAAGAGTATTTGTGTGAAGTTTGGTGAGAATCAAATAAAAATTGTGGATTTGCATAAAGGACATACAGACAGATAAACAGACGCACACACAAACGTCTTACCTTATATATATATATATATATATATATATATATATATATATATATATATATTATCTGTTTTCTGCACTATTGTAAGAACTGCAACCTTGAAACTTCTGAATATCGTTTCTTATGTTTTTGTCTATGAGTGCATCAAATTTGATTAAAATCGGACCACTCCTTCTATAACCCGATTTTTTCGATATTTATCGGGGGTACCTCGACACAAGACCTAGATAAGAACACTCGCAGACGCTTATAGTACAACTGTGTAAATTTTCAAGAAAATCGGTTGAGCTGTTTCGGAGTCTATAGGTAACGTGACGCACACACATACAAAGTTCCATTTATAAATAAGTTTAGATACGTTTAAATTCTAATATATGGGTGCATATGTGTCTTAATGCAATGCAGCAGTGATTAGAGAGAATATATTGTATTCACATGGTCAGTGGTTCAACACACAAATATATATGTTACATCGTAGGTACCTCCACTAAATCGCTGAGAAAACAGCATAGTTTGAAGAAAAAAAAAGTCCCAAACTTAATAAAAACGAACTGTTTTCATGAAAATGTTCATGTTTTTATTAAGAGAAAATATCAAAGTATTTTTTAATTATTCAAAAAAACACGTTCGAAGATTTGAGAAAAATCTTGTTTTATTTTCGTTAGCGAGGAGCTAAATCATTAAATCATTACGAGAGTTTACAATGGAAAACGTAATATTAAAAACGTAATATTAAAAACGTAATATTAAAAACGTAATATTAAAAACGTAATATTAAAAACGTAATATTAAAACGTAATATTAAAAACGTAATATTAAAAACGTAATATTAAAAACGTAATATTAAAACGTAATATTAAAAACGTAATATTAAAAACGTAATATTAAAAACGTAATATTAAAAACGTAATATTAAAAACGTAATATTATATAACTCACCTTTTCCATTGAAAAACATTAATTTGGAAATTCTTGAAAAAATCAAATAATTGCTGGTTTTTAATGAAAATTTCAGCACTTATTCACAGATTAATAAAATTAGTTTTGAAATGATTACTTTTTAAAAATATTGAAAAAATAATATTTTTTCATATCTGTTACCACTACCCCTCCACGTAAATTTATGAAATTTCAGGAAATTAAATTCTGTAGGCAAAATTGGTTTTATTAGTTAAACACAGGATTCATTAGGGAATGTAAATCATGAATTATTTTTTAAAACCATTTAGCCCTTTTGCCGAAAATCTGCTCCCAATAGTAGAATAAAAAATGCATTATCTAATTAGATAAACTTTTAATTGTTTTAATAAATAATATAAGTTTCACACATTATAGTCTAAAATTTTTTTTCGATAAATAGTGAAATTTTAAAAGAATTGTTTTCATTTTTGTTTTTTAATTATAATAATTTATAAAATTTCAAAAATATCTTTAAAATATTTACAAGTCAAATGAACGATATGTTAGTAGGTTATAAAGTGAAGCCTATATTTAGCCATAGAATTTTAAAATAATTTTATTTTATTTTATTTTATTTTATGTGTGTGTGTGTTTGAAGATATTTTACCGTAATTTCTATGTGTACATTAAAAGGTCATGTATTTCACGGCTTCGACCCCAAACAAGACATTTATATAGTTATGTCACTTGTGAATAGAGCTGTCAACACGTTTCGAAAACGTCGAAGAGGTCAAAAAGTTTACTGGAGCAATGAGATATTGTATAAAAATATTTCAAAAAACACTTACAGATTTTGGCTTGATATCTGGAAATAAAGCCATTAAAAAGTATGCCTGGTCGTAACAGCAGAATTACTTTAAGTCAAGAGTCGCGATTTGAAAATAAACTTTGTAGCAGCAATAAATATCCTTTACTGCGCGGAATAATAATAATAATAATAATAATAATAATAATAATAATAATAATAATATAAAAAATGGAACAAAACAACACATTGAAAGAATCCCTGGAAAACCCAGCTTAAGAGATACACAAAACATTGTCTTGTTAAGTACAGCCCACTCACTAAGGAGAACTTTGTCTATGTAACACTAGGGATGATAGGGGAGATAGAAAAAACATGAAATGGAGCCATAACAACGACATACCTTAGGTCTTCCCGCAGACTTGGTAGGTAGTGCAACCATAGCAGAAATCGAAATATGATGAAAAAAATGACATAATAATAATAATAATAATAATAATAATAATAATAATAATAATAATGATAATAATAAACACCAAGAAACAATAGACCACCTAATCTCAGGCTGTTCTGTGCTTGCCCCAAATGAATATAAAAATCGCCACGATAGAGTTGGGCAATATTTACATTGGGCAATATGCAAACATTATGGAAAAGCTGTAGGCAAACACTGGTATGAACATCACCCAGCACCGGTTACAGAAATAGAAGATGTAACCATTCTATGGGATTACACCATCTACACAGACAGAAAAATTGAAGCAAACAGGCCAGACATTATTGTTAAAAACCAGAAGGAGAAAACTTGTCTATTAATTGATATGGCTTGTCCAGCGGATTGTAACATAGCAATCAAGGAATTTGAAAAACTGTCAAAATATAAAGACCTGGAAATTGAAATAGAAAAAATGTGGAAATTGAAAACAAGAGTTGTGCCAGTGATAGTAGGTGCACTTGGAATGATAAAAAACGGAACAAAACAACACATTGAAAGAATCCCTGGAAACCCCAGCTTAAGAGACATACAAAAAATTGTATTATTAATTACAGCCCACACACTAAGGAAAACGTTATCTATGTAATGCTGGGGATGATAGGGAAGATAGAAAACCATGAAATGGTGTCATAACAACACGCCACTACCTGCCTTAGGTCTCCCCGCAGACTTGGTTGGTAGTGAGACCAATGCAGAAATCGAAATATGATGAAAAATGACTTAATAATAATAATAATAATAATAATTAGAAAAGCCTGTGAAAATTTCAGTGTTATCCTGTTTTAATTTTATGATGAATCTTAATTTTTCAGTTAATGACTGAATAAACTCATGGAGATAATGCAATTATTAAAATATCTGTAGAAATTGTCCTATCATATAGTTAAAACATTTGAACTAATAACCTTAACATAATATTGCAAAAACTATCATAAATATGAATACTGATCGTTATTTTAAAAAATTAGTACAAATAAAAAGATTTCACAGAGTTGAACTTTTTGACCTCTCCAACGTATTTGAAACGTGTTGACAGCTCTACAGATGTGAGATAACTGTATAATAATCACAGGTGACATAACTATATAAATGTTTTCTTGTAAGGAGTCGAAGTCGTGAAACACATGACCTTTTAATGTACACATAGAAATTACGGTAAAAATATCTTCAAATACACACACATAAAATAAAATAAAATTATTTTAAAATTCTATGGCTAAATATAGGCTTCGCTTTATAACCTACCAACATTTCGCACATTTGACTTGGAAATATTTTAAAGATATTTTTGAAATTTTATAAATTATTATAATTAAAAACAAAAATGAAAACAATTCTTTTAACATTTCATTATTTATCGAAAAAAAAATTTTAGACTATAATGTATATATATATACATTTATACTTATATTTGAAATGACAATTCTTTTTCACTTCACTAAAACAGCCATTAAATAGCACTATAATACTATCAGAAACTATCATAAATATATAATACTATTAAAAACTATCATAAATATGAATACTGATCGTTATTTTAAAAAAATTAGTACAAATAAAAAGATTTCAAACTGACAATTATTTTTCACTTCACAAAAACAGCCATTAAATAGCACTACAGTACCTTTCTTTCTTTTATTCGTATGTTTTATTTTCTAGTGCAATCAAAACAAATAGCCCATTATTTATGAGGTATTGGCAGGAGGCGTTAAACACTTTCTTTCTTTCTTTCTTTCTTTCTTTCTTTCTTTCTTTCTTTCCAAATCCCGTCTTACGAATACTTTTCTTAAAAATAATTTAAAAAATATTCAATAGACTATGTTATTTTATTCATGATACCTTACTCTGTTTCCATCGTTCGATACTGTGCATCTAAAAAATGGCACTTTTGTTGTAGTCGGCTTTGTTTGGCTCCAGATCAAAGTGTAGTATCTGTCCTAAACTGATTCCCTATCTCCACTTCTGTCTTCCCATCTCGCGTTCTTCCTTTTCTCATTTTCTTACTGAAACTAAACAATATCATCCCTCTTCTTTCAATGCTATCAACACGCCGAATAAGCCTTTAAAAAGGCGTGCTAACTAACGAAGAAAGAAACAAACGATTATAATTGAATAATATAGATATATGAGTATATGTGTAAGTCTAAAAAAGTGTTTGTGGGTAGTCAGTCATTTAAGTGCCATACGTGATACACGCTTTGGGCGATCATGTCTCGAAAGAGACATGACTAACTGAGCAGAAGATTATCCCGCAGTAGGTTGTCATTACTTTCCGAGGTAGACTAGTTGCCAACCAAGGCTAAAGAACCATAATCTGTCCTATTATTTAATCCATAACTGGAGGGAAGAGACGGATAAATATATTTCCCAAGGGTATCTGTGCGTAAGTGAATGCATTGAATTCAATGCACAAATACCCTTGGGAAAGGGTATTTCTGCGACATCTTTTTCCAAATCTAGTATAAAAAATAATCACAATAACTTCAACCAACAGACAGAGGAGACCCTACCCAAATCCGCGAGTAGTGTAGCTTTAATAACACATAAAGTGAAAATGACAATCCGAATTGTAATTCCAAGTGAATTGGTTTACGTAAAAATACTCTTAGGATTTGTATTGTGGTGCAATGGATATCAACTCAGAATGAGAAATTGGGGAGCCGTTCGAATTCTATTTGAATTTGTTGCATTTAAACGCAAATGTCCTTTAGAAAGGTAGGAATCCATCACTTCTCTCTCCAGCTATGGGTTAAAGAGCAGGACAGAATCGGTTTTATAACTGTGACAAGCATATCGCAGAAAGACATGGCGTGTATCAGGTATAGCAATTTGTGGTGCAGTAGATATCGACTCAAAACGAAAAATCGGGGATCCGAGTTGGGATTCCGGTTGAATTCATTGCATTCACTTTCGCGCAAATACCCTTGGGAAAGGTATTTATCCGTCTCTTCCCTTCAGTTATGGGTTAAACAATAGGACATATTGGGATGTATAGCCTTGGCTGGCAACTAGTCTACCACAGAAAACAATGGCAACCTACTGCGAGATAATCTTCTACCCAGTCAGTAATGTCTTTTTCGAGACATGATCGCCCAAAGCGTGTATCACATATGACACTTAATTGAATTACTGAAGAACCCACCTCTTCTCCATCTGTAAGTGTTAAATAGTATAGATAACTCGTCATTCTTTCCTAGAAGGAAAAGTTGGAATTCAAAATAAACTAGAAGAGATAGGCTTCGTTAGATAAGCTACCCTAAATACGAAACAGTGGTGATATTATACTGTCGGCAACGTCTCATCTTCTTACTGTTAAATTAGGTAGACGGGAGAGTAAGTTATGCATTAATATATTATTTTCTTGAATAAAGAATTCTTTTCTTGCTTACTGGCCACATATGAACTTCAAAAATTTAAATGAAATGTGAACAGCTAGGTTGTGAATTCATAAAAGCTGTTCTTTTATTGTTTATCTCATTCTTTTTTATTCTCAGTAACCGACGTGTCAGCAGATTTATTATCTTTCGTGGGGTGAAAAGGTTGAAGAAAAACAGAAACCTACCTACCTATCTATCTATCTATCTATCTATCTATCTATCTATCTATCTATCTATCTATCTATCTATCTATCTATTTCAGTCAGTTCATATCTATCTATCTATCTATCTATCTATCTATCTATCTATCACTTTATCTCAGTCTGTTCATGTCTATGTCACTCATTCTATATATATATATATACTAGTGTGTTCATTATCTATCTATCTATCTATCTATCTATCTATCTATCTCAGTCTGTTCATATCTATCTATCTATCTATCTATCTATCTATCTATCTATCTATCTATCTATCTCAGTCTGTTCATATCTCTGTCACTCATTCTCTCTATATATATATACCAGTCTGTTCATTATCTATCTATCTATCTATCTATCTATCTATCTATCTATCTATCTCCGTCTGTTCATATCTCTGTCACTCCTTCTTTCTCTCTCTCTCTGTATATATATATATATATATATATATATATATATATGTATATGTACCAGTCTGTTCACTATCTATCTATCTATCTATCTATCTATCTATCTATCTATCTATCTATCTATCTCAGTCTGTTCAGATCACTCTCACTTATTCTCTCTCTCTATATATATCAGTCTATTCATTATCTATCTATCTATCTATCTATCTATCTATCTATCTATCTATCTATCTATCTATTTGGACAGAAATCTAAATATTTCGTATGACTACGTGTCTTAATGAAAGTAATATTTGTCTTTAATTTTCCTGACTCTTAACGCTTTTGTTTAAATTGTTAACTATTTTAAACTATTTTGCTATCGCATTATATACAGTCTGTAATTGCTATTGTAGAGAGTATGAACGTTGCTGAATGTGAACAATTGTTAATCATTTCACATCAAGGAAGGTGATACTGTTACTAAGACGTATGGAGGTTATAGCTGTGAATGAGAATCATAAAATCTTAGAAGAAACTGGAAACCCAATCCTAAGCACAAAACAAGTAATAAACCTCTACTCCTGTTCATCAGACTGGGAACGTATATAAACCGAGAGATAGGCAAACGTATCTATCACTGTCTTTAATTTTCAAATCAGAGAAATGCATTGTAGCAGTGTTCATAATGATTACATTAATGATTAGTTTCTTGTTATTTTTCATTTTTCATAGTAAGGATTTCCACTACTTAAAAAAAAAATTATAGTTTGAGGCATGCAATATATTTGTGTTCTCGAGTAGTATAATTTGTATTGCGATTGGTACGATTCTGTGTTGGTTTAAACGTGTCCGTATATGCCAAATTAATATGCTAATACATAGGTTCCCAGCCTTTTTGCCCCAAAAATACAATTTCACTATTATCCGTTACCCCAATGAACAAATTCCCGTGATATAGGAAAAGAAGTAATTATATTTTCATACATCAAAAGCAGACAAAATTAATGGAAATTATTCAATACAACAGTACCAATCTATAATAATCAGACGTATAGTAGCCGTAACCTAGCCGTGATTCTTAATTTGTGTGTTGAGCTTGTATTGCCTGTGCCAGTGCCTGTTTATTTATTCTTGGCTTTGTGATTGAAAGGGCTATTCGGGCATCGTTTGCCACGTTGAGTCTGCTACGTTTCTTGGTCTTCCAAGGATAGTGTGAAATTATAAGCTAATTGCTTCTTCCCAAACCAAATATCCATTACCCCCAAAATATGGGCTCATTACCCCACTGGGGTAATTTACCCTGGGGTTGGGAACCATGGTATTAATATATAAGATGATGTGATTTCATTTATAGCAGGTATTCGTGTGCTTCTACAAGAGGATGCATCAATGGATAATTTTTTTAAAACCATATCACCCCAAGCAAGGCGGTAACGCCACTGATGCACAGGGGGCTACGTGAAGTGAAAAGATTGGAAAAGAGAAAACCGGAAACCACATCTTAAACAGGAAACAAGGGATGAGCCTCTTCACCTGTTCAATAGACGTGGGTGGAGTGTTAACCGGGCGATAGTTTAGTCTATCTACTCCAATTAAATATACTGTGATATTTTATAATCGTCTGTATGTAGTTATTTGACCATACATATGATCGGGTATACGTACAAGCGAATTCATCTGGAAAATGTGCGCCCGTACGGTAACAGTGAGATTATTACATAGCAGTTCATAAATGCTGACCTTGTGAAATGTCATTTTTTGAAATAACATGAAATCTTAAATTTGAATGGTGAGTTTAGTGCTCTTTAGAGCAGGTTTTAGATACAGGATATTGAAGAACCATCACTGTTGAGAAGTTGAGGGGCAATTGGAGTAGATAGACTAAACTATCGCCCGGTTCACACTCCACCCACGTCTATTGAACAGGTGAAAAGGCTCATCCCTTGTTCCCTGTTTAGGATGTGGCTTCCGACTTTCTCTTCTCTTTTCCAATCTTTTCACTATTTTCTTTTTTTTCAACTGGAGTAGATAGACCAAACTATCGCCCGGTTCAAACTCCACCCAAATCTATTGAACAGGTGAAGAGGCTCATCCCCTGTTCCCTGTTTAGGATGTGGGTTCCGGCTTTCTCTTTTCCAATCTTTTCACTCCTTTTCCTTTCTTTTTTCAATTGGAGTAGTTAGACTGAACTATCGCCCGGTTCACACTCCACCCACATCTATTGAACAGGTGTAGAGGCTCATCTCTTGTTCCCTGTTTAGGATGTGGTTTTCGGCTTTCTCTTTTCCAATCTTTTCACTCTTATGTAGCCCACTGCACATCAGTGGGGTTACCGCCTTGCTCGGGGTGATATGACAAAAAAATATGTGTGTTTGTGACTAAGTATGTATGCGCGTAGGACTGAGTGAAATAGATAAGAGCGCATGTTCTCATTGTTTGGTATGCTTTATTTTTGGTGGGGTTGCGTTTTTGTTTGTAAAATATGCATGTATGCCTATATAAAAATAGAGAAAGAGAAAACAAGTAATTAATGCAGAGAAACGTCAGAAACAGAGAGTGTGTTTCTATATTTGTTGGTATAAAAGAAAGAAAGAAAGAAAGAAAGAAAGAAAGAAAGAAAGAAAGATTTTTTTGTATTTCTAAAAGAGAGAAAGAAGTGTACGTGTATTTATGGAGAAAGATAGAGAGCAAAGAAAGTGAAACGAGAGTGTATGTGTATGCATGCGTGTGTAAGAGAGAGAGTGAGAAAGAATATGTGCGTGAAAAAGAGAAAGAGTAAGTGAGAGAAGAAGAGAGAAAGTGAGAGAGAGAGACAGAGAGAGGGGGAAGGCACCATGAAGTGTACAGCAAGGCAGGAAGCCAATTACACACGTATAGAAAGAAGTGGATGGGGAGAGTCCTCTTTGTTTGTTTGCTCAAATTGACTCTGTGGTTTTCGCTAAGCTGCATGAGTCTTGAGCAAGTCGAAAAATCTAGCGCGACAACGAGCCACCAGCGTCATTACCGCGCCCAATGCCGACGACCGCTTAGTCAAGAGTCAGGCTGCTGGCTGTCAATAACTCACCTAAGCAAGCCCTAACCCTGCCACCGAAAAGGAGGAGACTATACGAATTAAGTCGATATGAATATTAAAGCCGAAATTAGTTAAGAATGGTTTGAAAGGACGCATCCCAATATTTACAGTGGATGCGCTGAAATATTTCTTTGGAACCCAACAAACAGATCGCACCTGTTCCCGAACCGGTTACACGTTCGCGAAAATAAGGGGACAGTTTGTTCAAGTAATTAGAGATTGTCTTTATATAAAGCTTTTCGATTGCATACGGATCTTCGTTGAAAACACCCCCAGACAGAGCGGACCATGTTGAGCAAACAGACCCATCGGCTGTCAACTCCTTTTTCATGTTTTTAATCTAAGATCTGTTAGGATTTACTGATTGCTTCTGGAGGCTTAAGCATTATGAACTCATAGTCGTCAACCAAACCCCATCTGTCAAACGGATTAGAAGTGTCAACTGCACAATGCATGCTTCTCTTCACGATTTTTTGAGACGAAATGTTTAAGCATTTGCAATATGATCATCATGAAAATGATGGTCATTTATTTTCGACTCCAATGTGCATTCACATACAAGTAAGCACCTTAACACACGTGATTTACAGTTGACAAAAGTGTGTATTTACGTTTAAGCCTGTGTCTAGCGTGCATGTTGAACATATGTAAGGAAGAATTAAAGTGAAATTAATATATTATTATTATTATTATTATTATTATTATTATTAGAGCATTTGATTTATCAAACATTTGATCCTGATGAGTATTTTAACGTGAAAATCTTGAGTCACCTAACAAGATATGCCAACTGAATATTTATTTATTTATTGAATATTATAACTCTAGTTTTCTATTGTGCGGATGAGCGTTGTGGTGAGTGGATATCGACTCGGAACGACAAATCGGGGAGCCGAGTTCGAATTCCAGTTAAATTCCATGCATTCACTTACGAGCAAATACCCTTTAGAAAGGTATTAATCCGTCTCTTGTTCTAGTTATGAGTTAAATAACAGGACAGAGTGGGTTCTATAGCCTTGGCTGGCAACCGGTCTACTGCAGAAAGCAATGGCAACCTACTGCAGGATAATCTTCTGCCCAGTCAGTCATGTCTCTTTCAAAGCATGATTACCCAAAACATGCATCACGTATGGTACTTAACTGAATGACTGACAGGATGTATATTGTGGTGAGTGGATATTGATATGGAGCGACAAATCGGGGAGCAGAGTTCGAATTTCAGTTGAATTCCTTGCATTCACTTACGCACAAATACCCTTTGGAAAGGTATTAATCCGTCTCTTCCCTCCAGTTATGGGTTAAATAGAAGGACAGATTTGGTTCTATAGCCATGTCTGGCAACCAGTTTACCGCAGAAAGCAATGGCAACCAACTGCGGGATAATCTTCTGCCCAGTCAGTCATGTCTCTTTCGAGTGTGTATCACATATAGCATTTAACTCAGTGACTGAATATAATAGTTGGAAATATGATTAAGGCTTCTAGTGGGCATAAAGTAGGGGATCAGTTGTATATTGTTATGAAGTAATAAACCGATCCCCCACTAATTAATACTTAATAATATAATACATCTCTTCCCCTTCTAGCCATGAGTCAAATAACAGGACAGATTTGGTTCTATAGTCATGTCTGGCAACCAGTTTACCGCAGAAAGCAATGGCAACTAACTGCGGAATAATCTTCTGCTCAGTCAGTCATGCCTCTTTCGAGACATGATCGCCCAAAGAATGTCACGTATGGCATTTAACTGACTGACTTTTCTATTGTGAGCTTTTTGCAGG